>JAMPIV010004998.1:0-465000 GCA_024509875.1 Oreohelix idahoensis
TTTTGTAGGGGGGTTTTTTGGGGGTTTTGGGGATTGTTTTGTTGTGTTGATGGGTTAGTGTGTTTTTGTGTGTTTGGTGGTTTGTGGGTGTTTGGGGGGGGGGTTGGGTAAGTATATTTGAAATTGATGGGGATGTGGATGAATTATTCTTATGGTGGTGTAATTTTTTGTTTGGATTTTGCTGATTATATGTGATATGACTAAATTTAATTGTATACCAGCTGTGAAGCTCCTGAGATAAAGTAGTTTGTGAATTGTCAAAGCCTTTTCTTCCTACCAACTAACGACCTCACACTTAATTTTTTTTTTCAAGCATGTGCTACGTAAAGTGTCCAAGGTTATGCTAAGTAGTGAGTTTAATCGGTTAATAGAAATACCCACAATATTTAACAAGTACCTAATAATATAAAAAAAGTTAAAATACACGAACTCACTCCCGCGTGTAACATTTATTTTTATAGAATAATATTACATTTAATTTGATCAGAATCAATTTTTTAACCAGATACTTAAAAGGAATTATAGGAAGAATAAGAAAGAAATGCATGGAATATTATATCATAAATGCAATAGTGTACATATATATGTACTATACTAGTTAGTTTTATTAAAATGTTCTAGTAGTCATCTACTTGGGAGGATAGTAACAGTTGTGCGTTGGGTGTGCCTCATCACCCGGTCATAAGACTACACAGTGTCCAGAAAATGGTGGGAATTGTTATGGGGTATTAGTAACTAAACTGCGTTGGTGAATGTCCAGCAGACCAGAGGCTCACTCATCTGGTAGTTTGTAAGCTCTGGTGCTGAAATCAGTGGTCCCACCTTCTCCGTGCTGGGCGGGCAAACAATTGTTTGGGGGGGGGGTGGTCTCTGTCACAAGTACTGCACAGATACACTCGAGTAAAGTCACCAACTGAATAGACACTGCTTGGTTGACAACAGAAACTCACAGCTCTGCAATCAAAGTATGGGCCATGTGTCAAAATCTATTCTCTACCCACGTCTGGACACAACACTGACACAACAACCACATCATACAGACAGGTCAGATCTCTCTGACCAAACAGCACATTTACCATGGTGGTTTTACATCAGATAGATCCTCCCAGACTATAGATTCTGAAAAATATTTATTAGTTGTCTGCCCTAAAAGCGGATAGGTAATATGTTTCATTATTCTCAACACTTGATCTGTCTTGCCTAACCCTTGCTGGAGTTTATGTACATTGTTGGTCCCTAGACCCTGACTAGGGCGGGGGGTCTAGAGCAAATCCCTACTTGTTTGTAAGGCTAGATTTCGATATGGCAGTATCAAATCACTCGAACATGAAACAATATTCAAAATATATAAAGAAATAATTTCAATCTTACCAGATTATGAATAAATAACACAGAATTGCTAGCAAAACTCAGCTGAGCTGCTGGCTATAGTATGGCGTCCCTAAATTTATTACACTTTCTTTCATATGGAAATCACCACACTTTAAAATCTGTGTCTATCACTGAACAACTATTGAAGAATGGCCCCACTTTCGCGTCTGAGCGCTAATGATATGATTGTCTGTGGCCAATCACTGCCTAGGTCTATTTTAAATTTCAAATTTCCTACCATAAAGTCATTTCAGTCATGCTTCAGTCAAGTATGGATGTTTATCTGTTAGTCTGTCCGTCTCTACTTGTGTTTCTACAAAATGTACTTGATTTTTGAACCAACCTTTCTCTCCCCTCCAAAATTTTGTCGTTAAAAGTTATATTTAGACACAGCTACCACCCAAAAACCCTCTCCTCCATACTAAGTAAATTTGAACACCTGCGTCCCAAAGTCGTGTTTTTTTGTGCAATTAGCGACACTTTTAGATTCAATACAGTCTGTCGATGATGTGAACAACACTGTCTTTTGTCATTATCTTCAATATTATCTATCCGTCTGTAAAATTAAGAACATATTAGTTCACTGCTCAGAATAGGCCATCCGGCCAGCTAATTTTTATATTCCTAACATTAATATTAAGAAAAAAGTACTTTTTAATTTTTTTAATATTCCTAACATCTGCGTTTAGCCGCTGAATTCAAATCAAGGGCTTGGTATCGCGCAAAAGCGTCCAATAAATGACTGTGGCGTAACATATCTATGGTCCCTTCTGTCGAGTTGCTTACTTTTTATGTCAACTTGGGAAACGTGACTTTTCTCCGTTTTCCCCCCCCCCCCCCCCCCCCCCCCCCCCCAATTGCGTCTCCTTAGCCTTTCTAGTCTCACGCAATCTTTCCAGTCATATTTTTTTCCTTTTTGATCCTCCGTTCCCCTCCTGTCTAGCAAGTCAATTTTTATGGAGGATGATGACCCGCGGTCTAGGCGATCATGTACTATTCGCAGCCTACGCATTATGTTTTTATCCTTAAATGTTATCTTTGGAGATATTTTACCGTTGTATCTCTGTCAATTTCACTACACATCTCCCCACTTGAAAACATGCCTATGGCAAGTTTCAAAACCAGCGATACACATAGGTAAAATTACTCCTCACGTCTGCCACTACTCTAATTTTGATCACAGGGGTGCCGACTGAGGAAATCTGCACCGACATTCAATTTGCGGCTTGCATAAGCGACTGGTTTCAGTTCCCCATCAGGTGAAGATGATCTTTGCAACAAAGCCCCTCCTAGTCCTACATTACTTGCATCGGTTCTTAAGACAAAGTCCTGTGTCAAATCAGGCAGTTTGAGAATAGGCTTGCTAGTGAGTTTTTCCTTTAACTCTTGGAACGCTAGTTCCCATTGTGCAGTCCAAATAATTTTATCTGGAAGTCCCTTGCGAGTCAAATCAGTCAGAGGAGCACAAATAGCGTTAAAATTCTTGATGTATTTCTGATAAAATCCGCATAACGACACAAATGATCGCACGTCCTTTTTTGTTTGCGGCCTAGGTGCTCTCTGCAGTTTTTCCAAGTTCTTAGGATCAGGGGTCATATTACCCTGATATACAGTGTGTCCCAAGAATTCCAACTCTATGCATCCAATACAACATTTTGTTGGCCTAGCAGTTAAGTTCGCCTCCCGAAGTCTATCAAACAACATCTCCAGAGCTTCAATGTGTTCTTCAAATGTCTCTGTGGCGACGAGAATATCATCCATGAAATTCGTGATACATGGGTTATTCAGGGGATCCAACAATTTTCGCATCATCCTTGAAAACACACTCGGAGCATTTTTCAGTCCGAATGGTAGCATATTGAATTCATAATGTCCATCCGAAGTGCTAAAAGCCAAATAAGGTCTCACTTCAGGCTTCACTGGGATCTGGTAATAGCCTTTACTAAGATCCACTTTTGAAAAATATTTTGCCTTGTTCAGTCTGGCAAATAACTGTTTTGTGTCTGGTAATGGATCCACTTGTCCTTCTGTGACAGCATTCAGTTTCCTGTAATCTATGCACAGTCTGTGTTCCCCAGACGGTTTTCTCAACAAAACGACACTAGAACTAAAAGATGATTCACTGCGCGAAATAATCCCCTCCTTCAACAAATACTCTATTTCTTCCTTCAATGCCTTCTCCTTCGCGAACGGAATAGAATAGGCTCTCATACAGATTGGGTTTGAGTCTACCAGTTTCATGTCATACTGTAGCAAATTTGTATGGCCTGGTTTATCTGTTAATACATCTGTATGTTCCTCCAGAACTTGTTGAACTCTCTCCCTCTGGTTTTTAGTCAGGTGCTTACTGACTTTTACCTGTGCTGCTGTTTCACAAGGATGTAATGGGTATTCATGTGATGTGAGTGGTTCTTTTTGCATCTGGGTTGCAATAGCTAAGGTCAATAAGGGGGTGCTTTCCTGGAGTGGTCTGTCCAGATACTTCTTTAACAGGTTTACATGATAAACTTTTTCCTTCCCCTTTTTGTCAATTTTATAGTTTGTTCTAGACACCTTCTCTAGAACCGTATATGGACCTTGCCAACCAATTTGTAATTTATTCTGGCTTCCGGGTAGTAGAAGCAGCACCTTCTCTCCGACTGCCAGTTCCCTGTCCTTTGCCTTCCTATTAAAATATGCTGCATGTTTCTTCCTGGCTTGTTTCAAATTATCATTTGCCAGTTTCCATCCAGCTTTCAAACGAGTGGTCAGTTCGTTCACATATTGATACGATGAGGTAACAGTCTCTTCCGCCTTCTCATCTGTCCAGGTCCTTAATAAAGTTACATCTGGATCTTTAATTTATCATACTTATTTTTCATGGAACTCATCAGGTCCCGTCCCTTAGAAGCTTTATAATGAGGACTTTTCTTCCTAGAATCATCACTCACAAATCGACCACTACCAATTTTTTTCTGGGGTTTGTCTCCCCACTTTAGATTGTTTATGAGAGATCTTCGCTCTCTTGTCTGTTCTTCCAGTTTATATAAGTTCGACCGAGGGATTGTCATCTTATCCTGGGTTAAATTTCTTCTTTGTACTCTTCGCATAGTGGCCATGTTAATCCATTCAAGTGAAGACTGGGTGTGAAAAGGGGGCTCCCATTCCACTTTGTCTACCCGAGTATAATTAGTTTTCCTTTCAGGCCTAAAGTTGCCCCGTGGCGTTTCTAGGTCCTGCACATATTTTCCCTTTGTGGGTGTTCCCTCATGAAATACGCCACATGCTTCTACAAAGTTTTCAAACATCGACATTTACGTCGGGCCAATAGTATTTTCGAGCAATCTTTTGGCAGATGGTACCGACTTTCTCATGGTCACCATCTTTTCCAACATGTAAGCTCCTTATTAAGTTTGCCCTATATATCTTGGGAAGAACTAACTGTCCGTGACCAGTGGATCTAGTTCCTGTCTTCCTGTATAATAGTTTGTTCTTCATGAAATATTCCCCCTTGCTCGGAGGTGTGTGGCATTTGGGCAATTTTTTAAAACAGGGCTTGAGTGTCCTATCCTCAGCCTGCGCCTTCCTCATCTCCTCTGGATGAGCATTTATAGGTTCACCTTCTTCCTCCTTCTTCTGTGACCTGGTCTGCACTGTCGCCATGATCACAGGTTTCTCGGGATTCCCCAAGAAGACGTATCTACACCCCAATATCAGAGGGTAGATTGGTTCATCTATCACTGCTGCTCTGATTTCTCCTTCCACATAGCGAGTTTTCACCGTTATCCTTGCGATGGGAAGTGTCATGAGTGGTATGTCCTTAGTCGCCCCTTGTATTTCCACTGTTTCTGTGGTATACTTACTTGGGTCCACTAGGCTAGACTTCACAACTGAATCATAATCCAAACCTGTATCATAAAGGCACCTTATGGTGACCCCATTACAAATAACATCCTCACAAACTGGGGGGTGATAAGGTTCCTGTTGTCCCTTAGGATTAACCTTTAATCTTTGCGTCCCCGACTTCATTGCAGCAATGTTTGAAGGTTTCCTTCTACAAAATTCGGTGTTATGGTTATCCTTCTTGCACCATTTACACCATCTTTTTCCTTGGTGCAACGGTTTTCTTTCATTGAACTTTTGGTCATTGAACTGTGAGTTTCTGTCGCGATAGTCATTTCTTGGCCGCTCAAAGTTTGTCCTACCTTTATTTCCCTGCTCTCTATTATCAAATTTATTAAATTGCTGTGGAGCTTTAAAATTGTCTATGTGCTTCTTCTTAGCACCACTTACCTCTGCCTGGGCTGCCTGATACCTCTCAGCAACATTTAAAATTTCCCCCAACTTCTCTGCACCTTGTTCCATGAGAAATTTTCTCATGTCTGGAGCCATGGACTCTCTCAATTGCTCAATCATGATCATTTCTTTAAGATCTTGGGTCTTCCCCAGAGCCGTCCATTTCTCCAAATAGGTTTCTAGTCTAGCAGAGAATTGGTGGTATGTCTCCCCAGACAACAGTTTGGCATTTCTAAATTTCTTACGATAAAATTCACCATTCTTCTCGTATCTTAATAACAAAGCCTGCTTTAACATGTCATAATTGTCTTGGTCTTCCCTGTTCATTTTAGCAAATACTTCATAAGAAGTACCTCTCAATCCCTGTGATAGCTTTAAGCTCCACCTCTCTCTCTCTAACCCATATGTAGTAGCTAATAACTCAAAACGTCCTAGGTACCCCTCTATGTCATCGTCTTTTTCAACAAAATGGTCTAAATGAAACCCCATAGCTGAGTTTGAGGCTCCCAGACTAGGCGTAGCATCTGAGGCAAAAGGGCTGGCACCATTTTCAGGAGCCTGGCCTTGTAATTCCAGCTCCCTTAGTCGTAATTCGTGCTCCCTTTGCAACCTTCTATCTTCTGCCTCCCTTTCGGCCTTTTTATCTTCTGCCTCCCTTTCGGCAGTCAACCTTTTTTCTTCTGCCTCCCTTTGCTGTCGTTTTTCTTCTGCCTCAATCTGCAGCCTCTTAATGTCTCTATCAGCCTCTAACCTCTTCTCTTCAGCTAACCTCCTTTCTTCCCGTTCAATATATTTATCACATTCAGCCGTTACGTATTGAATTAAAATTTGACCATCCATTCCCATCTCCTTCGCGGTGAGCACAGCAGCTGATCTAAATTTTGCCAGCTCCGCCATACTTTTTAGACAATATAATAATATACAAGATAAATCTCTAACCAGTAAATACACTAAGTACTTCTTATGACTATAGTCTAACCAATTCTAACTAACCAGTTAACTAATTAATTATTACTGGCTGTGAAGATTCACCAACTTTTATCTGCAGGGACACTTTTAATTTTAAAGGAAATTTTACAATTTATTTCCCTACTTTTATTTCTCCCACCAGGAGATCCTAATATTACTGTGGGGCTAATTATCCCTGGACAAGACCCCAATTTATGTAGTGGTGTTGCTGGTATTGTATGATGGTGATATTACTAATTGTAATTGTATGAGGCCAGCTGTGAAGGCTCCTGAGATAAAATGTAGTTGTGAATTGTCAGAAGGCCTTTCTTGCTACCACTACGACCTCACACTTAATTTTTTTTTTTAATGAATGTGGCTACGTAAAGTGTCTAGGGTTATGCTATGTAGTGTGGTGTAATAGGTTATAGATATACCCACAGATATTTAACAAGACTAATAATATTAATAAATGTTAAAATACACTGAACTAACTCACGTGTGTAAAATTTTTTGATAGAATTATATTACATTTATTTTGTTCTGGATCAATTTTTTAGGTTGACCAGAACTTAAAAGGATTTAGAGATTATGAAAGAAATGCATGGAATATTATATCATAAATGCAATAGTGTACATATATATGTACTATACTAGTTAGTTTTATTAAAATGTTCTAGTAGTCATCTACTTGGGAGGATAGTTACTGTTTGTGCTGTTGGGGTGGCCTCATCACACCTGTCTATATTGACTACACAGTGTCCAGAAAATGGTGGGAATTTTTATGGGGTATTAGTAACTACACAGCGTTGGTGAATGTCCAGCAGACCAGAGGCTCACTCATCTGGTAGTTGTAGCTCTGGTGCTGAAATCAGGTGGTCCCACCTCTCCGTGCTGGCGGGCAATAATTGTGGTCTCTGTCACAAGTACTGCACAGATACACTCGAGTAAAGTCACCAACTGAATAGACACTGCTTGGTTGACAACAGAAACTCACAGCTCTGCAATCAAAGTATGGGCCATGTGTCAAAATCTATTCTCTACCCACGTCTGGACACAACACTGACACAACAACCACATCATACAGACAGGTCAGATCTCTCTGACCAAACAGCACATTTACCATGGTGGTTTTACATCAGATAGATCCTCCCAGACTATAGGTTCTGAAAAATATTTATTAGTTGTCTGCCCTAAAAGAGGATAGGTAATATGTTTCATTATTCTCAACACTTGATCTGTCTTGCATAATCCTTGCTGGAGTTTATGTACATTGTTGGTCCCTAGACCCTGACTAGGGCGGGGGGTCTAGAGCAAATCCCTACTTGTTTGTAAGGCTAGATTTCGATATGGCAGTATCAAATCACTCAAACATGAAACAATATTCAAAATATATAAAGAAATAATTTCAATCTTACCAGATTATGAATAAATAACACAGAATTGCTAGCAAAACTCAGCTGAGCTGCTGGCTATAGTATGGCGTCCCTAAATTTATTACACTTTCTTTCATATGGAAATCACCACACTTTAAAATCTGTGTCTATCACTGAACAACTATTGAAGAATGGCCCCACTTTCGCGTCTGAGCGCTAATGATATGATTGTCTGTGGCCAATCACTGCCTAGGTTTATTTTAAATTCAAATTTCCTACCATAAAGTCATTTCAGTCATGCTTCAGTCAAGTATGGATGGTTATCTGTTAGTCTGTCCGTCTCTACTTGTGTTTCTACAAAATGTACTTGATTTTTGAACCAACCTTTCTCTCCCCTCCAAAATTTTGTCGTTAAAAGTTATATTTAGACACAGCTACCACCCAAAAACCCTCTCCTCCATACTAAGTAAATTTGAACACCTGCGTCCCAAAGTCGTGTTTTTTTTGTGCAATTAGCGACACTTTTAGATTCAATACAGTCTGTCGATGATGTGAACAACACTGTCTTTTGTCATTATCTTCAATATTATCTATCCGTCTGTAAAATTAAGAACATATTAGTTCACTGCTCAGAATAGGCCATCCGGCCAGCTAATTTTTATATTCCTAACATTAATATTAAGAAAAAAGTACTTTTTAATTTTTTGTAATATTCCTAACATCTGCGTTTAGCCGCTGAATTCAAATCAAGGGCTTGGTATCGCGCAAAAGCGTCCAATAAATGACTGTGGCGTAACATATCTATGGTCCCTTCTGTCGAGTTGCTTACTTTTTATGTCAACTTGGGAAACGTGACTTTTCTCCGTTTTCCCCCCCCCCCCCAATTGCGTCTCCTTAGCCTTTCTAGTCTCACGCAATCTTTCCAGTCATATTTTTTTCCTTTTTGATCCGCCGTTCCCCTCCTGTCTAGCAAGTCAATTTTTATGGAGGGTGATGACCCGCGGTCTAGGCGATCATGTACTATTCGCAGCCTACGCATTATGTTTTTATCCTAAATGTTATCTTTGGAGATATTTTACCGTTGTATCTCTGTCAATTTCACTACACATCTCCCCACTTGAAAACATGCCTATGGCAAGTTCCAAAACCAGCGATACACATAGGTAAAATTACTCCTCACGTCTGCCACTACTCTAATTTTGATCACAGGGGTGCCGACTGAGGAAATCTGCACCGACATTCAATTTGCGGCTTGCATAAGCGACTGGTTTCAGTTCCCCATCAGGTGAAGATGATCTTTGCAACAAAGCCCCTCCTAGTCCTACATTACTTGCATCGGTTCTTAAGACAAAGTCCTGTGTCAAATCAGGCAGTTTGAGAATAGGCTTGCTAGTGAGTTTTTCCTTTAACTCTTGGAACGCTAGTTCCCATTGTGCAGTCCAAATAATTTTATCTGGAAGTCCCTTGCGAGTCAAATCAGTCAGAGGAGCACAAATAGCGTTAAAATTCTTGATGTATTTCTGATAAAATCCGCATAACGACACAAATGATCGCACGTCCTTTTTTGTTTGCGGCCTAGGTGCTCTCTGCAGTTTTTCCAAGTTCTTAGGATCAGGGGTCATATTACCCTGATATACAGTGTGTCCCAAGAATTCCAACTCTTTGCATCCAATACAACATTTTGTTGGCCTAGCAGTTAAGTTCGCCTCCCGAAGTCTATCAAACAACATCTCCAGAGCTTCAATGTGTTCTTCAAATGTCTCTGTGGCGACGAGAATATCATCCATGAAATTCGTGATACATGGGTTATTCAGGGGATCCAACAATTTGCGCATCATCCTTGAAAACACACTCGGAGCATTTTTCAGTCCGAATGGTAGCATATTGAATTCATAATGTCCATCCGAAGTGCTAAAAGCCAAATAAGGTCTCACTTCAGGCTTCACTGGGATCTGGTAATAGCCTTTACTAAGATCCACTTTTGAAAAATATTTTGCCTTGTTCAGTCTGGCAAATAACTGTTTTGTGTCTGGTAATGGATCCACTTGTCCTTCTGTGACAGCATTCAGTTTCCTGTAATCTATGCACAATCTGTGTTCCCCAGACGGTTTTCTCAACAAAACGACACTAGAACTAAAAGATGATTCACTGTGCGAAATAATCCCCTCCTTCAACAAATACTCTATTTCTTCCTTCAATGCCTTCTCCTTCGCGAACGGAATAGAATAGGCTCTCATACAGATTGGGTTTGAGTCTACCAGTTTCATGTCATACTGTAGCAAATTTGTATGGCCTGGTTTATCTGTTAATACATCTGTATGTTCCTCCAGAACTTGTTGAACTCTCTCCCTCTGGTTTTTAGTCAGGTGCTTACTGACTTTTACCTGTGCTGCTGTTTCACAAGGATGTAATGGGTATTCATGTGAGGTGAGTGGTTCTTTTTGCATCTGGGTTGCAATAGCCAAGGTCAATAAGGGGGTGCTTTCCTGGAGTGGTCTGTCCAGATACTTCTTTAACAGGTTTACATGATAAACTTTTTTCCTTCCCCTTTTTGTCAATTTTATAGTTTGTTCTAGACACCTTCTCTAGAACCGTATATGGACCTTGCCAACCAATTTGTAATTTATTCTGGCTTCCGGGTAGTAGAAGCAGCACCTTCTCTCCGACTGCCAGTTCCCTGTCCTTTGCCTTCCTATTAAAATATGCTGCATGTTTCTTCCTGGCTTGTTTCAAATTATCATTTGCCAGTTTCCATCCAGCTTTCAAACGAGTGGTCAGTTCGTTCACATATTGATACGATGAGGTAACAGTCTCTTCCGCCTTCTCATCTGTCCAGGTCCTTAATAAAGTTACATCTGGATCTTTAATTTATCATACGTATTTTTCATGGAACCCGTCTGGTCCCGTCCCTTAGAAGCTTTATAATGAGGACTTTTCTTCCTAGAATCATCACTCGCAAAACGACCACTACCAATTTTTTTCTTGGGTTTGTCTCCCCACTTTAGATTGCTTATGAGAGATCTTCGCTCTCTTTTCTGTTCTTCCAGTTTATATAAGTTCGACCGAGGGATTGTCATCTTATCCTGGGTTAAATTTCTTCTTTGTACTCTTCGCATAGTGGCCATGTTAATCCATTCAAGTGAAGACTGGGTGTGAAAAGGGGGCTCCCATTCCACTTTGTCTACCCGAGTATAATTAGTTTTCCTTTCAGGCCTAAAGTTGCCCCGTGGCGTTTCTAGGTCCTGCACATATTTTCCCTTTGTGGGTGTTCCCTCATGAAATACGCCACATGCTTCTACAAAGTTTTCAACATCGACATTTACGTCGGGCCAATAGTATTTTCGAGCAATCTTTTGGCAGATGGTACCGACTTTCTCATGGTCACCATCTTTTCCAACATGTAAGCTCCTTATTAAGTTTGCCCTATATATCTTGGGAAGAACTAACTGTCCGTGACCAGTGGATCTAGTTCCTGTCTTCCTGTATAATAGTTTGTTCTTCATGAAATATTCCCCCTTGCTCGGAGGTGTGTGGCATTTGGGCAATTTTTTAAAACAGGGCTTGAGTGTCCTATCCTCAGCCTGCGCCTTCCTCATCTCCTCTGGATGAGCATTTATAGGTTCACCTTCTTCCTCCTTCTTCTGTGACCTGGTCTGCACTGTCGCCATGATCACAGGTTTCTCGGGATTCCCCAAGAAGACGTATCTACACCCCAATATCAGAGGGTAGATTGGTTCATCTATCACTGCTGCTCTGATTTCTCCTTCCACATAGCGAGTTTTCACCGTTATCCTTGCGATGGGAAGTGTCATGAGTGGTATGTCCTTGGTCGCCCCTTGTATTTCCACTGTTTCTGTGGTATACTGACTTGGGTCCACTAGGCTAGACTTCACAACTGAATCATAATCCAAACCTGTATCATAAAGGCACCTTATGGTGACCCCATTACAAATAACATCCTCACAAACTGGGGGGGTGATAAGGTTCCTGTTGTCCCTTAGGATTAACCTTTAATCTTTGCGTCCCCGACTTCATTGCAGCAATGTTTGAAGGTTTCCTTCTACAAAATTCGGTGTTATGGTTATCCTTCTTGCACCATTTACACCATCTTTTTCCTTGGTTCAACGGTTTTCTTTCATTGAACTTTTGGTCATTGAACTGTGAGTTTCTGTCGCGATAGTCATTTCTTGGCCGCTCAAAGTTTGTCCTACCTTTATTTCCCTGCTCTCTATTATCAAATTTATTAAATTGCTGTGGAGCTTTAAAATTGTCTATGTGCTTCTTCTTAGCACCACTTACCTCTGCCTGGGCTGCCTGATACCTCTCAGCAACATTTAAAATTTCCCCCAACTTCTCTGCACCTTGTTCCATGAGAAATTTTCTCATGTCTGGAGCCATGGACTCTCTCAATTGCTCAATCATGATCATTTCTTTAAGATCTTGGGTCTTCCCCCAGAGCCGTCCATTTCTCCAAATAGGTTTCTAGTCTAGCAGAGAATTGGTGGTATGTCTCCCCAGACAACAGTTTGGCATTTCTAAATTTCTTACGATAAAATTCACCATTCTTCTCGTACCTTAATAACAAAGCCTGCTTTAACATGTCATAATTGTCTTGGTCTTCCCTGTTCATTTTAGCAAATACTTCATAAGAAGTACCTCTCAATCCCTGTGATAGCTTTAAGCTCCACCTCTCTCTCTCTCTAACCCATATGTAGTAGCTAATAACTCAAAACGTCCTAGGTACCCCTCTATGTCATCGTCTTTTTCAACAAAATGGTCTAAATGAAACCCCATAGCGGAGTTTGAGGCTCCCAGACTAGGCGTAGCATCTGAGGCAAAAGGGCTGGCACCATTTTCAGGAGCCTGGCCTTGTAATTCCAGCTCCCTTAGTCGTAATTCGTGCTCCCTTTGCAACCTTCTATCTTCTGCCTCCCTTTCGGCAGTCAACCTTTTTTCTTCTGCTCCCTTTGCAACCTTCTATCTTCTGCCTCCCTTTCGGCAGTCAACCTTTTTTCTTCTGCCTCCCTTTGCTGTCGTTTTTCTTCTGCCTCCCTTTGCTGTCGTTTTTCTTCTGCCTCAATCTGCAGCCTCTTAATGTCTCTATCAGCCTCTAACCTCTTCTCTTCAGCTAACCTCCTTTCTTCCCGTTCAATATATTTATCACATTCAGCCGTTACGTATTGAATTAAAATTTGACCATCCATTCCCATCTCCTTCGCGGTGAGCACAGCAGCTGATCTAAATTTTGCCAGCTCCGCCATACTTTTTTAGACAATATAATAATATACAAGATAAATCTCTAACCAGTAAATACACTAAGTACTTCTTATGACTATAGTCTAACCAATTCTAACTAACCAGTTAACTAATTAATTATTACTGGCTGTGAAGATTCACCAACTTTTATCTGCAGGGACACTTTTAATTTTAAAGGGAATTTTACAATTTATTTCCCTACTTTTATTCCTCCCACCAGGAGATCCTAATATTACTGTTGGGCTAATTATCCCTGGACAAGACCCCAATTTATGTAGTGGTGTTGCTGGTATTGTATGATGGTGATATTACTAATTGTAATTGTATGAGGCCAGCTGTGAAGGCTCCTGAGATAAAATGTAGTTGTGAATTGTCAGAAGGCCTTTCTTGCTACCACTACGACCTCACACTTAATTTTTTTTTTAATGAATGTGGCTACGTAAAGTGTCTAGGGTTATGCTATGTAGTGTGGTGTAATAGGTTATAGATATACCCACAGATATTTAACAAGACTAATAATATTAATAAATGTTAAAATACACTGAACTAACTCACGTGTGTAAAATTTTTTTGATAGAATTATATTACATTTATTTTGTTCTGGATCAATTTTTTAGGTTGACCAGAACTTAAAAGGATTTAGAGATTATGAAAGAAATGCATGGAATATTATATCATAAATGCAATAGTGTACATATATATGTACTATACTAGTTAGTTTTATTAAAATGTTCTAGTAGTCATCTACTTGGGAGGATAGTTACTGTTTGTGCTGTTGGGGTGGCCTCATCACACCTGTCTATATTGACTACACAGTGTCCAGAAAATGGTGGGAATTTTTATGGGGTATTAGTAACTAAACTGCGTTGGTGAATGTCCAGCAGACCAGAGGCTCACTCATCTGGTAGTTGTAGCTCTGGTGCTGAAATCAGGTGGTCCCACCTCTCCGTGCTGGCGGGCAACAATGGTGGTCTCTGTCACAAGTACTGCACAGATACACTCGAGTAAAGTCACCAACTGAATAGACACTGCTTGGTTGACAACAGAAACTCACAGCTCTGCAATCAAAGTATGGGCCATGTGTCAAAATCTATTCTCTACCCACGTCTGGACACAACACTGAAACAACAACCACATCATACAGACAGGTCAGATCTCTCTGACCAAACAGCACATTTACCATGGTGGTTTTACATCAGATAGATCCTCCCAGACTATAGGTTCTGAAAAATATTTATTAGTTGTCTGCCCTAAAAGAGGATAGGTAATATGTTTCATTATTCTCAACACTTGATCTGTCTTGCATAATCCTTGCTGGAGTTTATGTACATTGTTGGTCCCTAGACCCTGACTAGGGCGGGGGGTCTAGAGCAAATCCCTACTTGTTTGTAAGGCTAGATTTCGATATGACAGTATCAAATCACTCAAACATGAAACAATATTCAAAATATATAAAGAAATAATTTCAATCTTACCAGATTATGAATAAATAACACAGAATTGCTAGCAAAACTCAGCTGAGCTGCTGGCTATAGTATGGCGTCCCTAAATTTATTACACTTTCTTTCATATGGAAATCACCACACTTTAAAATCTGTGTCTATCACTGAACAACTATTGAAGAATGGCCCCACTTTCGCGTCTGAGCGCTAATGATATGATTGTCTGTGGCCAATCACTGCCTAGGTTTATTTTAAATTTCAAATTTCCTACCATAAAGTCATTTCAGTCATGCTTCAGTCAAGTATGGATGGTTATCTGTTAGTCTGTCCGTCTCTACTTGTGTTTCTACAAAATGTACTTGATTTTGAACCAACCTTTCTCTCCCCTCCAAAATTTTGTCGTTAAAAGTTATATTTAGACACAGCTACCACCCAAAAACCCTCTCCTCCATACTAAGTAAATTTGAACACCTGCGTCCCAAAGTCGTGTTTTTTTGTGCAATTAGCGACACTTTTAGATTCAATACAGTCTGTCGATGATGTGAACAACACTGTCTTTTGTCATTATCTTCAATATTATCTATCCGTCTGTAAAATTAAGAACATATTAGTTCACTGCTCAGAATAGGCCATCCGGCCAGCTAATTTTTATATTCCTAACATTAATATTAAGAAAAAAGTACTTTTTTAATTTTTGTAATATTCCTAACATCTGCGTTTAGCCGCTGAATTCAAATCAAGGGCTTGGTATCGCGCAAAAGCGTCCAATAAATGACTGTGGCGTAACATATCTATGGTCCCTTCTGTCGAGTTGCTTACTTTTTATGTCAACTTGGGAAACGTGACTTTTTCCCCTTTCCCCCCCCCCCCCCCCCCCAATTGCGTCTCCTTAGCCTTTCTAGTCTCACGCAATCTTTCCAGTCATATTTTTCCTTTTTGATCCTCCGTTCCCCTCCTGTCTAGCAAGTCAATTTTTATGGAGGGTGATGACCCGCGGTCTAGGCGATCATGTACTATTCGCAGCCTACGCATTATGTTTTTATCCCTAAATGTTATCTTTGGAGATATTTTACCGTTGTATCTCTGTCAATTTCACTACAGTAAGCTTGAAATATTCAATATCTTTTAATGAAAATTGAATGTAAATTGTTAATTTATGCCTGTATATATGTGTAGTTCAGTAGCAAACATGATGTAAAGCCTATAATGCTCCAGCCTGAACAGAAGGTGTCGGAGGAAAGTAAAACTGCATGGAATGGCCAAACAGTACACTGACACCTAGATGATTGACTAGAAAGAAATAATGCTGGAATTGCAGAGGCGTAGTAACCATTAGGGAGGGAAATACTGGTATAAAGTATTTCAGATGAAGCTGACAGTTGGCCTAACGCTCTGAACTCAATGTTTGTGATGTATTGTGCTCAGTGTAGAAAGAGAGTATAAATTAGTTATGACATAGAAGGTACATCCTTCTTGTTTCAGGGACCGTGGTCTTAAAGTTATTGAGCAGCACCTGGTCAGAGCTTTGCTGAAGCCAGAGGTGGACAGCATACTCCTTGGTCCATATAGCAACCAGTGGGGTGGCTCCAGAACTCATTAAAGTAATCGAGCAGAGGAGCCTTTTTCTGCAGTCATCACGAAAGATAAGAGAGTATGGCCATGGAGCTCAACATTATGTACCCCCATCTTAAAATGACAGTGTAAAATACAATTAAGAGGGGAATTTAATTGTTTTAATATCAGGAACTGAGAACATCTCCAATACTAGTTCCAATAAAGACAAACTATTGAAGTCATGATGACACATACCAACAGAGCTTGAACAAAACAAAACCAGTATTACCTCATATTACTACTACACAACTGACACACATATGATACTATTAAAAATATATGTCACTACAAGATTCATATTAATAAATTATGTACATATAACTTGTAATTAAAATTGATTGTGATTCCTGGTTCCCTTTGTATTTGAATCAGGACACATATACCTTCATGACAGCACTGAATACATATTGTTATTTGAAAAGTTATCAGTGACTCCTTTAAGATATCCTCGTAGAGTGTTTTATGTATGTGAGTGTCACAGTGTTGTCAAGTGTGGTGGAATAAAGTAAATTGTTTATCTGTCTGTTGTTGTTATGACTTACACTTCATCATACACATACCCTAGACATATAACGTAGTCATCACACTATTCCAGAATAATTCTGACTGAGGTATACATATGTGGCAGCAAGTAAGGTTACCTATAATACACTACTCCTATTAGATATAGATACCTTCACAGCTGATCTCAGTCAGTACACTAAATCCCCTATAAATATTTATAACATCCCACTTCACCACAACCCCGATAGTTCAGAAAGCGCGAAATAACAAGAATTCATGAACGACATGAAAATAATACACCAAGACATGAAAAGAATTCAGCAGCAGGTAGAAGAAGATATCAAGAAGCTGATAGAACTGAAAGAAGGAAACGAAGAGGTACTGAAGAGAATAGAGACAGAAAAAATGACCATTAAAGAAATAACATCAAACACAAAAGATATTAAAACGAACGACCAATCTGACGAAGAAGTCATCGAGGAAACGCTGGAAAAGCTACTCCCAACAATTATAGAAAAAGCGCTATCTAAGATACAAGAGCAAAGGAAGACGCAAGAAACAGAAACAAGGAGGGCAAAAACACACAAAACCATACAGGACAGATAGGGAGGCAGGATACGAAACACAATAAAGAACATGCCACGGCAACACAAACAGAGAAACAACGAAGAGGACACCAGCTAGCACCAGTCCTTTTCAGGACTATCAACCGACCACCATCGAAGAGCGTAGCACACAATATACCCCAAATTATAACCAATTTCCAGGTTGAACAGGGTATAAAAACACTATAGTCGACTAAAATGAAGAAGAAGAAGAAGCTGTCTATACTACGTCAGTTACAACTGGATGCAGAGCGTCATTCTTCGCAAATTACAGTCTTCGCAAGAGCTTGGAATCGATCTTAGAGGGTGTGTAGGTTTACTATAGATATTTATATGACTAATATCAATTTTATTTCAGATTTTAGTGTGTTGTGAATGTATCGGACATATTGTTTGTGTGAATATGATGCTGAAGATTGGAAAACCTAAATTATAACCACCACAGTCCTTGTCAGGGCTAGATATAACCATTCTGGTTTTGTCTGGGTCTATAACCTACCAGCAAGACCAGTACTGACTTGGCATGTAGGTGAGAAAGGCACAGGTTGCATCCTGTCCATATATTCATATTGCTTTGATTATTCATGTATTATTATAATTGAGTCAATGTTTTGCAGTAGACACCAGTCTGTCTCACTATATCTACAGTGTAAATCATACACAGCCATGTATCATTTATCATACATGCAGACATCTGATGACACCCTCATCTCATCACACCCTAAGATGTAATAGGTCTCCATGACATTGCCTAGCCACTCAATCCTCCTTGTTCCAGGTTCTATAGTGAAATCACAAAAACCCTGAAGTCGAGTGGACCTTCGATCCTGCTACCTAAATATACCAGGAACCCAGAGGTTGAAGTGTTCCATAGCTTTTTTCCCCCCTGATTGCTGAGATTGGATGGTAGTGACTTTCAGAATAACAGTGTTATGTGTCAACCCATATCTGGACAAGTACTGATTCAAAGCCGAGCTACCTAGAAAAGATTCAGGTGGCCAATGTGAGACATTCAACTGTCAGATGATGATAAATTAGGGCATAGATTAAAAGAGACAGACTAGTATAAATACCAACAGTGAGAGAACATATTTTGGGTAAATTAATTAAAGATCCCATGGGGATTTTTTCTCTAAGTTTAAACTTATAATTATATTATCAACTTGCTGTATATACAAAACCATAATCACCATTGTTCAACACTCAACCTTCATTACATAATTAGTTAATGTAAATAATAAATTATGAAATTGTACTCAAGTGACTTGTTAAATTTTTAACTGTTTAAGTGGGGTTACTTTTTCTAATATTATTATACTATCACATGAGTTACTACAGCTAAGGTGGCAAAGTATATTTCTGAAGCCTTAAACTATTGTCTAGCTCAGAGTATTCGCAGCGGTAGCTCACTTGTGATACCAGTGCTCTTCTCTGACACTGGGACTTCATACATTCTGGAGAAAATTCTATTTCTTCTCTAAACACTATCTCCATACCAGAAAAACCTTACGCTACAACCTCTACAGTAGCTTACCATGGAACAGTCTGTGTAATTGGAATGAAGTAATTCATAAGCTGTCGTACCATTTTCTGAACTTTGTATCAAGTCATGAAAAAAAAAAGTTCTTTCACAAACATACTTTTATTATAAAATGCAATAAAAATAGAAAATGCATATATATATATATATATATATATATATATATATATATATATATATATATATATATATTATATATATATATATATATATATATATATATATATATATATATATATATATATATATATATATATATATATATATATATATATACTGTACTTCAATCTACGAGCACGTATTGACATCAAGCAACATGAATTATAGCTGTATTATGGAGATTTAAGCTCCGTTTTCGGGCAATCTAAAGTTAGATTGTGCAATTTCCTTGATCTGGCAACACTGGTTACATCACCACTGCTACAGTCCCGGCCAGTGTATAAGTATACTGCCCTTTACTTTTGTGTGGTGAACATACACAATAAGAAAATAGTGTTTTTAATAATCAAATTCTAAGCTCTAAGACTGTTCTTTACATTAACTTTATGTTACGTAAACTAGCAAATGTTAATAATTATTCTGTACATTTTTTTCTGTCACTCCTAGTTTTCTTTACATATTTTAGGATGTTCAAAAACTTGAATAAAATACACTTAAGAAATGTGTTAATTTATGTTTTTTGCTCATGTGACAAAAATGAATTATATATAAAATTATAAACAAGAGAGAGTAAGACGAAAATTACCAAAAACATAAGAAAATTTAGTTGTGGGTGAAAGACAGCTTGTGATAAAGACTCGAGGGTGAATAATTTAAGCACTGTGTGACAGTGCAGTTATTTGTGCGCAGGTCACGGCATCAGTTAGTATCGTGCGACCGGGCTGGTTACAACATCAATGAAAGAACGTGTGTGTCCGTCAGCTGGTCGGGTCAGTTCAGTTAATGGTTGAGCGCAGGTAAATATTTTGAAGTGCGCTAACTCTTGTACGTTTCTTGGTTCAAGTCGTTACAGGCCTGTCCGCCTGAGATGGATATTCTTGACCTTATTTTATTCTTCCTTCCCATAGTTCATTCGTACCCTTTTTATGTTTAGTGAAAAGCAATCTCGTATAATGGTTTTGTCAAAATACCCAACTGTTATTATTCCAACGAAAACTCAGCAATGTAGAAAAATAAAATATAGTTTATTAACGTGATTGGAACAGCAATGTTATTGGCACAATGGTGAAGTACTTATTTCTTTCTTACACAAAGTAGTGAGTATCCAAAAATGAAAATGTAAATCCACAGGAATAATATAACCAATAGAGTAAAATACAAACTTGCCTACTTAAAAATACTTGTCTAACCTGAACAAAACTTGTCAAGTTAAAAACAACTTGTCTTGATATTCTCAAAGACGAAGTTCTGTAAAAAATCCTCTCGCCTAACGAATCCTAAAATCTGTGCAAGCCCTCTCAATCGCCCATTTCTCTTCTTTATATACAGCCCACTCTTTTTTCCCGCCAATTTTCACACGATGCTTTATTTTTTCACACGATACCAAACATCTACATTTGCACAGGCTTCCTCAGTTTTTCTACTTTTTTCACACGACTCTCACTCTAGCAACGGAAAAAACCCAGATTAGCAACTTCTCCCAAAACTTTCCATTCAATAAACATGCATTTACTATTTTGTTGTTCTGGGACAGCTTTTCTCGAAGCCGTGAACTTTTCATGATACTGTATTTTGTGCACAAATGTCTTAACTGCTTTTAACGTTATTTCTCATTTTATGTGGTTTTTAACACGTATTAATTGTAGTGTATGCCAAGCGGCCACACAAGTCCCGGGGCCACAAAAATGCATCTCATGTGGAGACATGTTCGTCCTATCAACTACAAAATCAAGTCCCTAACATACATACTGGGGCAAAATATGAAATGGGGGCATATATTTATGAGTCAATTGGCAATGGACAATGGTTGAGAAAAATTTATGTTACTGGTATAAGTCATAGACTGGGGGCGTATATTTATGAGCGAAAATGAGAAAAAAATTTTTTTTTCAAGGTCACAGTATACATTTGAGCCAAAAGAAAAAAAATTTAAAATAATAAAAAAAATTTTCAATATATCAGTATACATGTGAGCCAAAAAAATTTTTTTCAAGATCTCAGTATACCTGTAAGCTAACTTAAAAATGTATTACAAGATCTCGGTATACATGTGAGCCGAAAAAAAGGAAAAACAAAGTCTTATTTCGTAAAACGAGGGACCCAGTAGATTTTTATTCCGTAAAACGGGGGACACATACAGTTTGTTTATACACTATGTCATTAAACAGTATGGGATATGGATAGCAATGTGCAATACGCAATGTAAATTATTCATGTATTAATACAATACTTATGTAATCTTTACTTAACACGCTAGTAATAATACATACGAGTACAAACATGGAGTTATGATATGAAATATACATACTTAATGTTAAACTTATTGAACTTTTTATTTAAAGTCAACACATATAAGGTTTGGTCATGCCAAACAAAACTCGAGTGTTAATCATCACTCAGGACAATAATTGAATCCTATCTTAATATTTACATCTGAATGGTCACTGACTATAGCTATTGCCTGTGACCATGACCTCCGCTAGTTTGAACGGCAGCGGTGAAAGGTCACACTGGATATTTGAACTCTCATTGACGGCACAGTGTGGCGTCAACTGAGGGAGAGGGAGGGGGGGGGGGTTATAGTACAATGAAATAGCTGGGGGGAGTAGAGAAAGTAGTTCCTGTTTTGGATGGATGAATGAACGCGAGGCGTGGGAGAAAGGTAAGAAAAAAGAAGAAGAACTCGCATGGGGAAATCCACACGGGGGGAGATAAAAGCGGTGAAAACGAAGATCGGACCTGACACAGCGAAACACAGCGAGGTGCCGCTGAGGTCACGTCTGGACAGTTTGTGCGTAGGGAAAAGGGAGTAGAGAGGTGTGGGTCAACATTCCAATTACGCATTAGAGCTTAAATAATTTGCACTGGACGAGTACAACATCTGTGTGTCTCAACACAGTAATTTGTTAAACAGACATGATACATGGTACATAGTTGTTTATGCGATATAAATGAAATTCAAACAATGCATAATAAGTAATCATAAAATCGATCCATAGCATATGTCTAGTTTCAGCAACTCCTGAAAAGGCCAGTAGAAAAATGTGTTTAAAACATGCTCTGAGTATCGTTCACCATTTGTGTTGCTCCGGCTAATCACATGTGTAATAATGTTTTTATTTCCGCCAAAGTCTTAATATTATGACATAATGTCATAGTTGTGGTCGGGTGCAGTGCCAACAAAAACTGTAGCGCATTGCCTACAAACGGCAAAATCGCCCGTTTTGGTTGATGTGCTTGTCTCATATCATGAGAGTGTAGCTTAAGATCAAACAATGTCTTCTTTAACCTTTGAGATTCTTCCTTAGTGGCAAATAGTACATGCATGTGTTTGGTTAAGTTTATAATGTACAACAATACATATATTTATAAGTCCAAACAAAATTGTAATTTAAATCTTCTAATACAAAATATAATGGTTTGAATACTGTAACTGCATGTTGAATAGAGTTGCGCCTCTGCAGATTTTTCTCTTCACTGGCGGTTATGACTGCCGCTGATAGCATCAACTGGACGACATAGAAGGTGGCTGGCATCATGATCAGAAAAAAAAATTTTAGAGCAGCCAGCAAGAGCACGCCGGCCGACTCTAAAATAGAATGTCTCTCATAATGCTATCGTACTCGGACAAGGAAAATGAAACCATTTAGGGTAGCCCAGCCAGAGCAAACTGGGTTAACTCTAATATAGCATTGTCTCTCCTGGACAAATCTGCTATCATACACGGACACAAAAAAAGGAACCATTGAGGGTAACCCAGCCAGAGCAAACTGGGTAAACTCTCAAATAGCATTGTCTCTCTTGGACAAATCTGCTATCGTACACTGACAAAAAATAAAACCATTTAGAGTAGACCTAGCTAGAGCAACCTGGCTATCTCTAATAGAGCTTCTCTCCTTGACATCTTCTCAGTGTCTACAGCAGTGACGGTTGATGTAGTGTAACAGGTAGTGTGTTGCGAAGTTGATGCACTGTGCTGTGCGATGATTAGTAGCTTAGTTGAACGTTTCCCGTACAGAGCGTCTGTCGTAGACAATCTTCTATCGTGTTTCTTCTCAGTGTCTACAGCAGTGACGGTTGATGTAGTGTAACAGGTAGGGTGTTGCGAAGTTGATGCACTGTGCTGTGTGATGTTATTTGGTTTAGTTCGCCGTTTCGTGTACAGCTTTGCACGTACATGCTCCTGCGGAAGGTGTATAAAGTTTGTCTGTGGTAGCGATTCGTTTGAAGAAGATGCGTAGGGTCGTTTCGAGGCGAACCGAATGGATGTGTCCATATTATCGTCGGTATGGTCGTTATCATCATCGTTATCACTTCGGTGTTCTTCAGTATCAAGGTCTGACTCATCTCGTTGTGTGAAAGTAGGAACGGGAGCATTTCGTTCCGTTAATGAGTCAGGTGATAACTCTGTATCGGAAGGTTGTGATGTATCTATATGGGTGTCGGCATCTTGTAGAGTCTGTTGTTGTTGTTTTTCTGCTTTTAAAGTTGTGTTGCTATCTCTGGACAACGATTGGTACTTATCTGCTTGAACTCGAAGATTTCGTGCTTGAAGTCTCTCACGTAGCTCCTGCGGAGGGATGTCATGTTCACTCGTAGAAGTGTCGCGACATCTAAGTAGTCTGTCGATAGCATCGTATGGGGGTGAAGAGAGGGGTTTGAGTGTTCATCGTCGCAATGTGACACATCAGATGTAGAGGATGATGTGGGGGGACAAAGGAGGGTGGTTTTGCAAATCGGTCTGGTGTTAGTGAGGATAGGCTGGGAAACAGGACGATGATTATCTTTCTTGATTTGTGAAATATGGGCTTTCGTCCTTATCTGTCTTTCTTCGTGCCACAGGATAAAATTTGTTGGTGTAGTCTGTTCTAAGATATTGAAACCATCGATCCATTTGTCGTCAAATTTATAATGTCGAACGTGTTTTTTGTAGTAAACTAGATCTCCGATGTGAAACTGTTCCAGTTTTGTGTTTTTATCGTGTGTACGCTGTTTCTGCCGGAAAGCTTTTCCTGCATTTTTGTTCGCAATTTGATGTGCTGCATGCTTTTGTTGTAGGATGAATGCTATCGGGTCCTCTTCCATATATCTGCGTTGTGGTTGGAGAAGGTTGTCCATCGGGAATACCGGCTCCCTACCGTAAAGTAGGTAAAATGGCGAGAAACCAGTGGTGTCGTTAATGTTTACTCGTATTGCTTCTAAGGCCTGGTTAATGTATAGATCCCAATATTGATCGTTGCCTTCGATGTGTTTGGATAGAATATCATGAAGGGTTGAATGCATTATTTCGTTTCTTCCGTTACTCTGGGGCCGATAGAAGCTAGTTGTGGTGTGTTGTATGATTAACTTTTGTAATGTTGATTTAAAAGGATTGCCAACGAACTGTTTTCCATTGTCCGTGATGACTCTTCTAGGACAACTATGTCTAGGTAGAAATTCTTGCAAAAAGAAATCGGTGACAGTTGTAGAAGTCACATCTTTCATAGGGAAACTCTCCGGCCAAACAGAGTACTGGTCTACAATGTGCAACAAGTACCTGTTTCCTGACAGTGTTAGGGGGTACGGTCCAGAGATGTCTAAACTGACAGTTTCAGTAATTGGTTCTGATATATAATAATTACACATTTTTAAAGTCTATCTACTCGGTAGTTTTCGATGTGCTGGCTCCGTCAATCTTAATTTTCTCTATAAGTACTTCTTCCATCCACTATTCCTTTGAAATGCATATTCCTGGATTTATCCTTCGACAAACTAACCAACTTCTATCACTTTCTGACACTGCATTATCGTACACGAGTCCTAAATCCATCTGAGATTTAGTACACTCCATTTTCTATAGTAAAACGCCATAACATTATCGATCGTCTTGTAGCAAGCTTGGGGGTTCTGATTGGATGACCCAATTCCTAGTTTTATTTCCATTCATTAACAAGAAATTGTATGCAAATTACGCCACAGTAGTGACAGAATATTTACTTTGACTTACGACTGCATGCAGGCGAAAGTCAAAGTCAGGTTGCCAGGCATCTAAACGTGCATCAGAGTACCATCAGTCGACTTTGGCACCGGTTCCAAGCCACTGGCTCAGTTGAAGACCGGCAACGCAGTGGACGACCCAGAGTGACAACAGCAGCGGAGGATCGCTTTATTCGGCTTCGTCACCTCAGAGACAGGTTTACAACAGCTTCCTCAACTGCCCAGTCATTGCCTGCAGGACGTCATGTGTCTGATCAAACTGTCCGGAATAGACTGCATGACGCTGGACTTTGGGCACAACGACCTCACCGAGGACCTGTCCTTACGCGCCGCCATCGCCAAAATCGACTTCTTTGTGCCAACCAGCATCGTCCCTGGGCAGCTGACAATCAATGGAGACGTGTCTGGTTTAGTGACGAATCTTTCTTTCTGTTGCAGCGTCATGATAGACGAAGTAGGGTCTACCGTAGGCGAAATGAACGTTTTGCCCAAAATTGCGTTGATGAAGCTCCGCCACACGGTGGTGGAGGTGCAATGGTGTGGGGAATGATCAGTTACAACGGAAGGAGCCAATTGGTGCACATTGAAGGAGGCTTGATTGCGCAACGATATGTCAATGAAATTCTTCGACCCCATGTCCTTCCACTTTTGGCTGCCCAAAGGTCTGTGTTTCAACAGGACAACGCCAGACCCCATTGTGCACGGTTGACCACGCAGTTCCTGACTGCCAACAACATTCTCGCCCTTCCCTGGCCATCCCCGTCTCCAGACATGAGTCCGATTGAGCACCTGTGGGATGAGCTGCATAGACGTGTTTATCGCCGAGACGTTGCTCCAGCCAATCGTCGTGATCTGTTCCAGGCACTCCCGGATGAGTGGGCAGCCATCCCACAAGCCCACATCAGATGTCTGATCGCATCCATGCCCAGGAGATGCCAGTCGCTGATCGATGCAAGAGGAGGCCACACACCATACTAACGGGAAAGCCCGTACGCCAAAAACCTCTCGTGACCCAGATGCAACACAACTGCCAATTGATTGGTTGAACCCTAAGGTATTCTTGTGTGCAATTTGAACAATTAACTCATTAAATTAAAAAAAGTTATTGAATGTCAAAATTATGGCTATGTGTGTGCCTTCAGTAGCTATGCGTTTCTTTTTTTGAACAGTATATATATATATATAAGTAGAAAACTAGACAACAGAAAAACAACACAAGTGAGTGGCTTACCGGAGATTCTTTCCTTAATTCCTCACGAATGCCTGAAACATACCTTTATGTGCGTAATATTTATTTATTTACTGTTTACAGGCCTCGGGTTTCCCCCAGTGGCGTATCCTGGTGATGCGAGCTAGGCATTCTGCTACTACTTAAAATGAATATGTACGCCTACTATTTAACCCCTTCCCCTCTTAATTTAAAAACCAACTATATTCAATTACGCAATGATAGTTATTCGGCTGAAAAAAAAACATTATCTAAATAATACATATTTTCACTTACAGGTTTCACTTGAAGATCAGATCTATTCTTCTTTCCTTTTGCAGAAATTTCTCTGTTACAACATCGTAAAATGTATTCTTCATTCTAACCTTGCTCAAAAGTTCCTTTTCAATGGACAATAGGCTGAGACTGGAGAGTCGATCTTGACCTTGTGTAGATCTGTGGTAACTGTGGATTCGCTGAAAACGATCTTTCTACAGAAGCAGTAGTTGCTGGAATTGTCATTATCAATTCTGCCAGTTTGAACACTTCTTTAAAGCCTGAACTGAGATAATTTTCAACTAAAAACTGCAGTAACTCATGAACTGACTTGTTGCAGAACTCATCCGAACAATAAAGTACAACAAGTTCATTCTTCAATCTTACATAGTCGAACATTTCTCCATAAACGTCTTTTAATTTTTTGATGAGGTCCTCTGGAAAATTTTTCTTGAAACTGGTATACTTTTGCTCATAAAGAAGGTGGAAATACTCAAGTTTCTTTAAAGCTGCAAACCGTGTTTCTGTGTGAACATTAATGTTATCAATGATTTCAAAATACAGTTGGCAACATGCATCTTTTCCTATACAACTACGGCGTCGTTTATTTGTAGGTGATTCAAATTCTTCTCCCCTCCTTCTCAATGAACCAGTCCAAATCTCATTAAAGGCAGTATCCCTTGCTCGTTGAAGTTCATTTTTTATCTCTTCTATTTTCTTGCAGCAGTACAAAATATCGAAATTTCTTGTTTGAAGTTAATTGTATAAAACATCTGTAAATGCAAATAATCTTGAAAATACTTGAAGTAGGAAAATTGTATTTAGGCTCCTCAAGAAAGACAAAAATCCTTGCGATTTAACCACTGTGTCAGCATCCCATTCTAAAGAACAATCAATGACATTTTCAAAAAAGTCAATAAGCTCTAACCCATGATCGTTCACTGTATGTACTAGTCTGGAAGTGAAGTTCCGCCTGCTAGGTGCTACAGTTGGCAACTTCTTAGAAAGAAATTCTTGAAGAGCTATTGTTCTTTTAGACGATTTTGAGAAAAATGCAGAAAGACCATTGAGAGTTATAAAAAAAATATTGCAGGCTTTGATATTCATCAAACTTTGTTGCAAGACGTGGTTCAATGCATGGGCACAGCAATGAGTAAAGAGTGCTTTTGGGTAAACATCAATAACCTTTTTTTGTAAGCCATGCAAATGACCTGCCATCACAGACGCTCCATCATAAGTTTGCCCAACTAACTTATCTTTAGGTTTGTATTCTTGTACCGTGCTAACTACATGTTTAAACAAACCTTCTGAGGTTCTATCCTGACTAACGTCGGTAAGCCCGACAAACCTTTCATAAACAACACCATCTAAAACATATCTTAAGACAGTTGACAGCTGTGATTTGCACGTGATATCACAACTCTCATCCAGAAGTATAGCAGCAAAGTTTGAAACGTGGACTTCCTTCTTTATTTCATCATTAAGAGATAGCCTGAATGAGATCATTTTGCACAGCCGGAGAGGTTCCGCGGAAAACTGTAGAGCTCTGTAGGTGATGTTCCAAAAGAGGGTCATATTGCTGAAGTGCATCCAGAAACTCTAAATAGTTGCTGTAGCGGGAGGTTATTTAAAATTATTTATTATGTAAAAGTATGCCAGTGAAGAGTTCTGGTCTTACAAGTAATACCCCAGTCTTAGAAATAAGCACTGGTGTATTGTTATCATAAAAATAGTCAGACTGTGAAAACCCTGGCCCAGTTGGTAAGAAGTAGTACCAGGATTTAAGGTGTCTCCTCCCTGTGACTATCTTATGATTACTTATATTCTAGGGGATAATAAAATGAACATTCACTGTGACCACAAATGTAATAAGTGAATAATTCCTCAGGTACAGTTTAAAATATTTTAATATTTACACTAATATTCTATTTCTACTAGTTGGAAAAGAGTATAAAAATATATATCAAAGTATTCACACAATTACTATTATTGTCTGTTTAGACTTCAAGATCTTGAATATTACAGTTACTGCAATCACGGTTTTTAGTTCTTTGACTTTACAAATAACTGTCACACTTGACTGTTTGAATATTAGTTTTCACTATGGCTGTTTTTCATAAATGGGGGGTGGTCAGTGTCTTAACTGCCACTTATCTTATCACTTGATGCTGCTGAAACTGGCCCAACAGTAGGGATGCCAATGACCAGTTGAAGTTCACTCTTTGGGGTCCTGCACTTTTGTGGTATTGCCTCGGATGAACTACACCGGCTTCTGATACTGGACAGTCTGGTTTGAGTTATTTCATGGAACCTGCAACATATCAGCCTTGGCTAGTATCTGGCTAGACTTGTAGCTGACTAGCACAGATGTCAGACCAGTCAGTCATCAGATGTCACCGTTATACAATCATAGTAAGCAAGGACATCATTTCAGTGATATAGCATTAATATTAACATGTCAATTAAGTGTAACTGACTAGCACATAAGTCAGACAAGTCAGTCATCAGGTGTCAAAGTTATACAGTCATAGCAAGTAACATCATTTCAATGATACAGAATTAATATTAACATATCAGTAATAAAAACCATCTGGTTTATTCCGCTCCTATACATCCCTTCATATGCTATAACTTGATCCTTCCAAATCATATCAAGTACAAATTCAAATACTGATGCTATCCTTAGCATCTACACAAAAGTAATACATAAATAAAGAAAGTGAGTGACCACGTGATCAGGTTGCTTTCTACTGAAACTGGCTGTAGAACACTCCAGTTTACCAGCTGTAATGGGTACAAAGTTGTGCGCTCGAACTAGGGAAGGCAAAGGCAGCGAGGAAGGGGACTAGTCACCTTAACCTCGTAAACTGGGATCTTCCATGATGAAGTTTCTAACACTTCATTTCCCTATGACAATCTCTGCCATGGGACTGCCTTTATCTTCGTAAGCGATAAAGCAATATGATAAATATATCTTCATTTGGCCGTGGGGCTATTTGTGATTAATTTTTGTACAAGCAACAATCATCCACAATGCACATGTTTAGATCATATTAAAAATACAATACATTATATCAATGACTATTATACAGGCATATTTTGTGAATTCTATATGAACCTGAAATAACAAATATTATACCCGGTAGTTATCATAATTTCGCTTACCCTCAGACTTCAGATACTGGACTTAAAAATGTTTCTGGCGATCCGCTCACAATTCATGGGTAGTGGCGAAACTCTGTCTCCAGTCTGGCTCAAACCTCTTTCGTTGTGTATCTCTCTCAGTTTACCGATCCGCTACTTATACGCAAAGCGCGGACGTATCGGAGAGTACCGACGTCACAGCCTAAACCTAACCTGAAAAATCCTTCCCGAACAGTAATTTCGGCCGATCTGTGCGTCGACTGAAATTTTGCCTTTATCATTCTCGGCATATATAATATCCATATTGTTCCCTCTTATCTAGTTTTATACAGCTGATAAAACTTTATCTTCCTATCCATGTAAATTCCCAAACTGTTATTTGTTGCTTTTAATATTTAGAACAGAAGTGGGTTTACATGCTTTTAGCGTAACTGTGGGCAGCCGAAATACGCATATATCTCCGTAAATGAGAACTTCCTACCGTTCCATCTTATATGCAGTTATACACCATCCTTCCCTGTACTGAAATGTAAAATCCTTTTCATACGGATTCCCTTCGTTTTATTTTATCGTTGGCGATTTCCTCTGTCCGATACACATTTCGCTGATACGCCGCCATTTTGAAAGCGGTCGTTCGATCGTAGACGGGTTTATAAATCTAACTGATCCCGTTTGCAATGACTTGAAACCAATTTTGCGACATAGCTCCCCCATATTTTAAGCTGGATGATATCTAGCTTAACTATTGGGTACAAGACAATTGCAAATCGACCATTCCGAGGTTAGTTTTCCTTCCTTCTATCCTCCTCAAGCTCTGTGGGATGACGACTAAGAAAATCTGCGCCCACATTCTGTTTTCCAAGAATATATTCATCCTTTACTATCTCTCTTCTTCCTGTTCGGCTTTTCATCCAGGCTCTTACTGCTGGTGAAACCGGGTCGGTAGGTTTCCCATGAAGTTTACCGCCCTCTTTTCGTTGATAGTTGGATGTGGTTTTCCCTCGCAAATCCGTAGGTGTTTGATTTTCGCTACGTGATTTGTTCCTTTTTCCAGCGCATGGGGTTCAGACTGCAATTGAACCTGTGTGGGATGTTTCCTTTCCCCTCCCGTGCAAATCTCGGGAGTACCCCTGATTGCTGGTTTGCTTGTAGATTTTTTGATGAAGACTCTTCCGTCGACTTTCTGAATCTACATAGGTGCACTCTGGACAGGAATTTACATACTGATTTATGTCTTCCGTAATACCTGGCCAGTAGAACTGGGTGGCTATTCTTTGTTTTGTGGCACCATTACCCAGGTGTTCACTAAAAGTTGATATGTGTCCCCAGCCTATAACCTTATTCCTATAGGTGGATGGTACAACAATTTGACCATGACTTTTCGTCCCTCTTCCAGCTTTCCTGTACAAGCGTCCATGTTCCATATAGAAATGTCCTTTCCTTGGAGCGTTATGAGTTTTAGACAATTTTCCAAAACAAGGCTTCAATGTGCTGTCTGCTTCTTGAGCCCGTTTCATTTCAGTCGAATGAAATTTTAGGTTGGTGTCCCTCTCTATGTTCCTGGAGTCAGACCTGGTCTGGGTTTCTGCCATAACCATAGGTTTTACAGGGTCTCCTAAGAAAACATATTTACGCCCCAACATTAGGGGGTAAAAGGGATCATCTATCACAGCTGCATTTATCTCCCCTTCCACATAGCGACAACTGACATGAATCTTTGCTATGGGTAAAGTAAGGGGTGATGTTCCTTTTAGTGGCCCTTGAATCTCTACTGTTTCTGTGGTGATTTGTTCAGGGCACACCAGAGATGCACACTCGACTGCGTCATAGGACAAACCTGTGTCATACATTCCTGTGACTTGTTTGCCATTCACAGTCACTATCTCCTGGGTAGGTGGGTGATGGAGGCTATTCTGACTCACAGTCAGTTCCTTCCTACCAGAAGTCCTCACCTGTAGACATGCAGCATGATGAAGGAGTTTTTTCCTCCCACAATCATCCGTGTTGTGGTTGCTCATCTTACAAAATTTGCACCACTTAGCTCCCTGTTTGTAGGGTTTATTTTCCTGAGTCTGAGGGTTCTTGTCCTTATTATCAAATCTTGGCTTATTTCTGTATGGATGATCCTTCTGGTCAAGCTGGGTATTCTGCGGTGGTGGCTTATATCCTTCTACCTGCTTCCTTTTTGTTCCTACCAATTCAGCTTGAGCTGCTTGGTATCTCTCTGCACATTTCAAAATGTCTTCCAGCCTCTCTGCTCCTTGTTCCATAAGGAATTTCCTCATTTCTTGAGACATGGAATCTTTCACTTGCTCTAACATAACCATTTCTTTCAGATCCTCGTATGTTTTCTGATACTTACCTAAACTACTCCATTTCAACAAATACGTTTCTAGCCTAGCTGAGAACTGGTTATATGTTTCTCCAGGTAGAGGTTTAGAAGTTCTAAATTTCTTCCTGTATGCCTCAGAGTTCTTTTCATACCGGATCAGTAAGGCTTGCTTTAGTATCTCATAATTTTCCTGATCTTCTTTGGGGAGTTTCAGAAACACATCATATGCAATACCTCTCAATCCCTGGGATAACTTTAGACTCCATTTTTCCTTTTCCAGTCCATATGTAGAGGCTAGCCTTTCATACCTATCCAGGTACGACTCAATTGCGTCCCCTTTTCAACAAATGGATCTAGGTGGAAGTTCATGGCCCCATTTGCTGTGTTCTGAAAAGAGCTATTCGCAGAATGAGGTGAGCTATTACCATGGGTGATAGTCCCAGCCTGAAGTTCAAGATCAAGCTGTCTCATTTTCAGCTCATGGTCTCTCTCTGCTTGTAACCTCCTTTCTTCTCTCTCAGCTTCTAATTTCTTGGCTTCTCTCTCTGCTTCCAATTCTAATTTCTTGGCTTCTCTCTCAGCTTCTAGTTTCTTTGTTTCTCTCTCCGCTTCTAATTCTAATTTCTTGGCTTCTCTCTCTGCTTCTAATTCTAATTTCTTGGCTTCTCTCTCTGCTTCTAATTTCTTGGCTTCTCTCTCTGCTTCTAATTTCTTGGCTTCTCTTTCTGCTTCCAATTTCTTGGCTTCTCTTTCTGCTTCCAATTGCTTTGCTTCTCTCTCGGTGTACTTTTCACATTCCGTCGTGACATACCGGATCAGAACGTCACCATCCATGCCAAGCTCTTTTCCCACCTGCAGTGTAGCAGACCTAAATTTGACCAAGTCAGCCATGATGTATCTGTAGTCTAGTAGGGCAAGCGATCTTACTCAAACTAATTTACTACAATATAATTAACTTATTTCAAATTAAAGTTAATTAAACTGACTTCACCACATATGAAACAGCTGTCTTATCTGTACTCAATGGTACTTCTACAAAAAATATAATTATTTCCTATTATGTTTACTCTTTCCAAAAAAAATTTTTTCAAAACAAAATCTTCTACACAGCAGAAATAGAAAGTTGGCTCAGGAATATCAAAGATATATCCCGGAGACGAGCCCCCACTGTAGCGGGAGGTTATTTAAAATTATTTATTATGTAAAAGTATGCCAGTGAAGAGTTCTGGTCTTACAAGTAATACCCCAGTCTTAGAAATAAGCACTGGTGTATTGTTATCATAAAAAATAGTCAGACTGTGAAAACCCTGGCCCAGTTGGTAAGAAGTAGTACCAGGATTTAAGGTGTCTCCTCCCTGTGACTATCTTATGATTACTTATATTCTAGGGGATAATAAAATGAACATTCACTGTGACCACAAATGTAATAAGTGAATAATTCCTCAGGTACAGTTAAAAATATTTTAATATTTACACTAATATTCTATTTCTACTAGTTGGAAAAGAGTATAAAAATATATATCAAAGTATTCACACAATTACTATTATTGTCTGTTTAGACTTCAAGATCTTGAATATTACAGTTACTGCAATCACGGTTTTTAGTTCTTTGACTTTACAAATAACTGTCATCACTTGACTGTTTGAATATTAGGTTCACTATGGCTGTTTTCATAAATGGGTGGTCAGTGTCTTAACTGCCACTTATCTTATCACTTGATGCTGCTGAAACTGTCCTTTGCTGATATCAGACTTGGTAGGCCCAACAGTAGGGATGCCAATGACCAGTTGAAGTTCACTCTTTGGGGTCCTGCACTTTTGTGGGATTGCCTCGGATGAACTACACCGGCTTCTGATACTGGACAGTCTGGTTTGAGTTATTTCATGGAACCTGCAACATATCAGCCTTGGCTAGTATCTGGCTAGACTTGTAGCTGACTAGCACAGATGTCAGACCAGTCAGTCATCAGATGTCACCGTTATACAATCATAGTAAGCAAGGACATCATTTCAGTGATATAGCATTAATATTAACATGTCAATTAAGTGTAACTGACTAGCACATAAGTCAGACAAGTCAGTCATCAGGTGTCAAAGTTATACAGTCATAGCAAGTAACATCATTTCAATGATACAGAATTAATATTAACATATCAGTAATAAACATCATCTGGTTTATTCCGCTCCTATACATCCCTTCATATGCTATAACTTGATCCTTCCAAATCATATCAAGTACAAATTCAAATACTGATGCTATCCTTAGCATCTACACAAAAGTAATACATAAATAAAGAAAGTCAGTGACCACGTGATCAGGTTGCTTTCTACTGAAACTGGCTATAGAACACTCCAGTTTACCAGCTGTAAATGGGTACAAAGTTGTGCGCTCGAACTAGGGAAGGCAAAGGCAGCGAGGAAGGGGACTAGTCACCATAACCTCGTAAACTGGGATCTTCCATGATGAAGTTTCTAACACTTCATTTCCCTATGACAATCTCTGCCATGGGACTGCCTTTATCTTCGTAAGCGATAAAGCAATATGATAAATATATCTTCATTTGGCCGTGGGGCTATTTGTGATTAATTTTTGTACAAGCAACAATCATCCACAATGCACATGTTTAGATCATATTAAAAATACAATACATTATATCAATGACTATTATACAGGCATATTTTGTGAATTCTATATGAACCTGAAATAACAAATATTATACCCGGTAGTTATCATAATTTCGCTTACCCTCAGACTTCAGATACTGGACTTAAAAATGTTTCTGGCGATCCGCTCACAATTCATGGGTAGTGGCGAAACTCTGTCTCCAGTCTGGCTCAAACCTCTTTCGTTGTGTATCTCTCTCAGTTTACCGATCCGCTACTTATACGCAAAGCGCGGACGTATCGGAGAGTACCGACGTCACAGCCTAAACCTAACCTGAAAAATCCTTCCCGAACAGTAATTTCGGCCGATCTGTGCGTCGACTGAAATTTTGCCTTTATCATTCTCGGCATATATAATATCCATATTGTTCTCTCTTATCTAGTTTTATACAGCTGATAAAACTTTATCTTCCTATCCATGTAAATTCCCAAACTGTTATTTGTTGCTTTTAATATTTAGAACAGAAGTGGGTTTACATGCTTTTAGCGTAACTGTGGGCAGCCGAAATACGCATATATCTCCGTAAATGAGAACTTCCTACCGTTCCATCTTATATGCAGTTATACACCATCCTTCCCTGTACTGAAATGTAAAATCCTTTTCATACGGATTCCCTTCGTTTTATTTTATCGTTGGCGATTTCCTCTGTCCGATACACATTTCGCTGATACGCCGCCATTTTGAAAGCGGTCGTTCGATCGTAGACGGGTTTATAAATCTAACTGATCCCGTTTGCAATGACTTGAAACCAATTTTGCGACAGTTGCCTCTGTTGAAAGAGTCATTACATTCGTCATGTCCTCGGAAAGGAAGCTCCTGTTTACCAAGGAAGCATACCGCATCAATCAGACATTTCAAGATATCTCGATTCTTTTTTACAAGTTCATTATGTTGGCTGATACTTTTATCGAGCTGATCATTAAGCAAGACGTCCACTCTTTGTCGGCCAAACATTTTCAGCTGAAAAAAACATTGGCCATGGCTTTTAGTCTTTTCGTGTCTCTGTGCAGCTGTACTTAAGTGGTTAAGATCATCAAAACCATTTCTACTCCATACGTTGCCTTCTGGAGAAAATAAAAAACAAGGCCAACAGAACAATTTATTCCTCTTTTCACAACCAGTTAACCAATCCACCGACTTGTAATGAGCTGTTGAAAAATGGCGTGTGTATACTTCTGTCTTAGTTTTATGTACTGTTTTTAAGAGTGGTAACTCAGGACATGGTTTACCGTTACTCACAATTGATAGTTTTTCATTAAAACTTTGTGAACAAAACTTCTTTTTTAGCGATGTCGTCCAACACTCCGTTTTGGGTATATGTCATTTATCTCCGAAATACCAATTAACTTACAACTTGAAACTCACTGACAATGTAATAATCTGCACTCCCGGCAACTAACAAAAATTAATCACAAAAAACACTGGACTTGGACACAGCCGATTTTTACAACTCGAGAGCTGCAAGACGACCGCACGCATGTTCGTATTGTATTGACGTATCTGGCCATGACCCCGATCCACACAAACCAGTCTTCAAACGTGAAACCGAAAGGTACAGTACGCATTGTGACGGAATTACCCGAGAAACCTCGAGCGATTGCTACCAATCAATAAAAACTGCACTATAAATCGCGTCTGGGAAACTGAAACAAGGTATACTCGTAGATTCTATGCGGGAAAATCCGTTATCCTGATGCGTGCGGTCCGAAAGCAGAACATTAGAAGAGAAATATTTTATAGAATGATAAATTAATTTTTTTTTTCCTTCGGGCATAGGTGTGCGCAGCACGCACAGCACACATAGAGAATGCGCCACTGTTTTCCCCCTCTGTATTTGTTTCATAGCGATACTGGAATGTTCTATTTTAATACCACGTACTTTCCAGTCTATACAGTATCCGGAAACACAGCCAGACTACACACAACGCCTTACACAATCGGATGTTTATTGTCCCGCTAGACATAAAATTGTAAACACACCAATGGCGTAACCTGCGAGTGGTACTTTAAGAATTATGTGCGTCAGCGTTCTCACTGTGTGATCACTTGTGTGTAGCGTGGATGCCCTGCAATATAAAGCAGGTAACAATTTATGTACTTAGGAGAGCTGAGAAGTAAAATATATTTAGACATTTGCTACTCCAAACCCAAGGATCCTACCATTTGCACCGTTCTCCATAAAAAACATACACTTGCAAGTATATCCTTAACAGTAAGTACTATCATAATAGTGTCAGGTGTTACCCCCTTCCTAGTCGTCACCCAGGGTATAAAATACTGTGGTATGTAGCCCCTTGGATCTACGACATAATAATAATAATAAATTCTTTAAGCACCAAACACGGTGCATAAGGCAGAAACCAGTGCTCTCCAGGTTGTTCGTTGTGACGCCACTCCTCTTAGCTCTTGCACATTATTTAGGCCCAACGTTCTTCCTTCACTTATTATTGTTCTTCTGAGTGTTTCTTTTGGTCTTCCTTTTTTCCTCTTACCCTCAGGAACCCAAGTGAGCGCCTGTAGTGGTATTCTGTTGTTTTGCATTCGTAGGACATGACCGATATATGACCATCGTCTTTTCCTTATATAGTCGGAGACATATTTCTGCCTAGAGTCTTCTCTTATTTGTCGATTAGTCTTGAATTCCTTCCAACTGATGTTCATGAGTTTTCTAAGACATTTGTTCTCGAATGTATTCAGCTTGTTCTCCAATGATTTTGTTATTTTCCAACTCTCACAGCCGTATGTTAATACTGAGATAACATTTGAATTAAACAGACGAAGCTTGGTATGTATATTCAATGATCGTAATTTCCAAATGTTAGATAATCTATTGAAGGCCCTAGCCTTCCAAGATGGAAGTGAAATTCTTTTCTCACCTTAGACGTCGAAAGAAAAACATCAGGAATGTGTATATTTCGATGGATAGTACCATGTTATGTTAAATTATAGAATAAAAGATACATCAGAGTATCTAGTGGTGTATATATTTTCCTATAACTGACCTCGAAACCCTCGAATCGGTTGGTTGGATAGGAGGGTTGATCAGAGAGTTAACAAGTCACTATCGTAAAACAAGCGATTGTTACCGACACAGAACCAGGCTCGACAATACGACATAGCCTTCTTCTTCTTCGATCCTTAACCACCGACCGTCAAAGCAGTCAGTGGCCATCACGCCTAGTGGCGTCTTGTAGGGCAACAACAAATTGATTCCACTTTGCACGGTCGGTGGCCATCCTTCGTACAGTGCCCCAACTCTGGTTCATTATTTGCATCTCAGCCTCCACAGTCCTCCGCCAAGTTGTTTTTGGTCGGCCTCTCCTTCGCTTTCCTTCAGGGGTCCAAAACATAGCTGTTCTTGTGATGGCATCGGGGTCTCTTCTGAGGACATGGCCAACCCAGCTCCAGCGTCTGCCAGCTATGATGGTGTGCATGTCCTCTTGCTTGCTAAGAGTAAGCAGATCTTGGTTGGTGATGGTATTCGGCCAAAAGATGCGGTGAATTTTTCTTAGGCATGTTGTGTGAAAAGAGGACAATTTTGACATTTCCTTCTCTGTGACTCTCCAGCATTCCGCACCATAGAGAAGCACAGAAAGCACGCAACTCTGGTATAATCTTAATTTTGTGCTTGTGCTGTATTGGGAGGACTTCCAGATGTTATTTAGGCTAAAGAAGGCTGTTCTTGCCTTATTCATTCTGATGTTGATGTCTTTGCCTGCCCCACCGTCTGGTGTTACTATGCTTCCTAGGTATGTGAAGGTATCTGTCTGTACCAGTTGCTGATTCCTTACTGATATGGGCTCAGGGTTGCTCACATTGAGCGTCATGACCTCAGACTTCTTTAAATTGATGTTCAAGCCCACCTGCTGGCTAATTTTATTAAGTCTATCTGTTTTTTCCTGGATGTGTTGATGTGAATGTGCCAGCAGTGCAATGTCATCTGCATATTCCAGATCTTCCAATGTAGAAAATGTAGTCCATCTTATTCCTCTTGGACTGCCCTCTGTTGTCTGGCGCATCACCCAGTCTATGACTGTTAAAAATAGAGTGGTTGATAAGGGGCATCCCTGTCGTACTCCTGTCTTCACCTCGAAGGTTAGGTTGCTCTGCCCAACACTACACGTAAAGTTGGCATAGAGGCTTTTTATGATTGACACTATGCAGCTTGGAATTCCATAAGCCCTCAGTATTTTCCATAAACTGTCCCTATGTATGCTGTCAAAAGCCTTTTCAAAATCAACAAAATTTATGTAAAGCTGTCTTTGCCATTCTGAGCACTGCTCTATAATGTTCCTGAGAGTGAATATATGGTCTACACATCTTCTGTTCTTTCTAAATCCTGCTTGTTCTTTCCTCAGTTTGTAGTCTACTGCCTTTGAAATTCTCTGTATAATTATCCTGCCTAGTATTTTGCTGGGAACTGAGAGAAGAGTGATTCCTCTCCAATTATTGCAATCTGCAAGATCTCCCTTCTTGGGCAATTTGACAATTATTCCTTTCTTCCACTCTGATGGTGTTGTCCCCGTTTTCCACACTTGTGCAAATAGTGGTTCTAATAGTTCTGCTGCTAGCTCAGGGTCTGTCTTAAATAGCTCTGCATTTAAGTTATCATGGCCCGGAGCTTTACCGTTCTTTAACCCCTTGATTGCTGTGATGATTTCTTCTTTTCGTGGAATGTCTGTATTTACATCTAGATCGTTTTCAGCCTCAGGAACATTCAATTGTGTCTCTGGTATTTCCTTGTTCAGCGTTTCTCTGAAGTGCTCTGCCCATCTTGTTTCCTGTCCCTCTGCTGTCTTGATGAGATTTCCTTGCTTATCTCTTACTAATGTAATATTGTTTGCACCTTGTTTTCCGCTGATGAATTTAGTTATTTTGTATACTGTGCTTTGTTCATTTCTCAGTGCTGCCTCTTCTGCCTGTTTTGCAAGATCGTCTAGGAAATTCCTTTTGTTGGCTCGGGTTTGGCATTTAACTTCCCTGTCCAGCTGGCTGTACTGTTCGCTATATAGTTGCTTTAACCTGGGGGACTTCGCTTCTGTTTTCTTTCTTTTCATTTCCTTTCTCATCTTTATGGTGTTTAGTGTTTCTGGTGTTATCCAGTCTTGCTTCTTCCTTTCCTGGAATCCTAAGCATGATTTGCTACTTTCCTTATATATTGTTGAAATGGTGCTGAAATTCTGGTCTATATCATCAGTCAATGTCTTTTCCTGGCTTTTGGCAAATTGATATCGTTTCTTAATGTCGGCCGCAAAAGCTTTTCTGATAAGGGGGTCCTTCAATTTGCTGATGTCAAACCTTTTCTGTGTAGTTACAGTTGGTCCAGCCCTTCTTAGTTTCACTTTCAGTTTTGCTACTACTAAATGGTGATCACTTCCCACATCTGCACCTCTTCTTACCTTCACATCTTGTAATGCATGTCTCCATCTGCCGTTAACCATGATGTGGTCTATCTGGTTTCTGTCCCGACCATTTGGTGATTCCCATGTTAACTTGTGAATTTCCTTATGTGGGAAAAGTGTTCCTCCAATGACCAGGTTGTTAATGCTACAGAAACTTATTAGCTTATCCCCATTTTCGTTTGCTGTTCCGCTGCCGCATTTCCCCATTGTTCTTTCATTATATGTATTGTGTGTGCCAACTTTCGCATTGAGGTCTCCCATTACTATAACAAGATCATATCTAGGTGTGTCTTCCATTTCTTTCTGCAGTTGTTGATAGAATTCATCCTTGACCTCCTCATCGCTATCATTCGTTGGTGCGTAGCATTGTATTATTGTAGTGTTGGTGAATCTCCCTCTCAATCTCAATCGTATCAGTCTGTTGTTGATGGGTTTCCATTCCAGTAATGTCCTTTCTATCCCTTTCTGTAGAATAATGGCTACGCCTTCACTGTGCTGTCCATCCTCTCTTCCAGAGTAAAGTACTGTTTCTCCTGTTGCTGTTTTAACTTTTCCTGCCCCTGTCCATCTGCTCTCACTTATCCCCAGGATGTGTAACCTATAGTTTCTCATTTCTGCCGTGACCTGTCTTAGTTTACCTGTCTCGTACATTGTCCTGACATTCCAAAATCCTATTCTTGTATCCTGTTTTGCGGTCAGGACATCCGTTTTCATGTCAGTGGCTTCCTTTCGGCTTTCACCACTGACAGTCATGCGAGCCACAGACTCCGAATGTCCATCCCGCAGCAAAGTTTGGTCATTTGATGTTGTTTCCGTAACTTCATTATTTTTTTTACATAGACAGGGGTGTCAGCCCTATGCTAAAACCCCCAACCTGGAGGACCAGGGTACCAGCTTTTGTCTGACCCCTACCCACGCAGACCAGTCCAGCTTGGTTGAACCTACCAGGAGTAAAACTCCCACTGGCATAGCTCTGGGGATTGTCAGGGTACGCAAGCTGCCATACCGCTACAAGGTATAGGTACCATTGATGGCAGACGACATAGCCTAAGGGAATAGTATTCCTGTTCATTCTAGAACCTCTCGTAGTGCGCCATTGTGCCTGCCTAGACATATTTGCGTTATTCACATTCTCTCGGTCGGTGTGTTTATCCGTTTAACCCCGGACGCACAGTTGACAATTAACCCACACTTCTCCTTTGCAGAAAAGCATATCTATGTATCTATCTACCTATCTATCTATCTATCTATCTATCTATCTATCTATCTATCTATCTATCTATCTATCTATCTATCTATCTATCTATCTATCTATCTATCTATCTATCTATCTATCTATCTATCTATCTATCTATCTATCTATCTATCTATCTATCTATCTATCTATCTATCTATCTATCTATCTATCTATCTATCTATCTATCTATCTATCTATCTATCTATCTATCTATCTATCTATCTATCTATCTATCTATCTATCTATCTATCTATCTATCTATCTATCTATCTATCTATCTATCTGGTCCTAAAAGGAGGACAAGGGAGAACGATATTTTTACAAAGTAGGACGAAAAGTAGGACGCCTTTATTTGATAACTACAAGACGCTGAAACATATATTTTTTTTTTACATTCAAACAATAAGCTAATAAAATCACATTGATTTTATGCCTACTTATGTTTTTCTGATGATAAAATCTTCTTCAACAAAGTTGGGCTACGTTTTACGGTAAATATGCATAGCAATCAGAGCACGAAAGCTCCTTAAAATTGTACTGCACAAGTAGAGTGCCTTTAATGGATTCTACACTCAACATGTTCCTTTCTTTTGTCCATAGACCCTGCATAAGTGAAAAAAAGTCTCTCAACATTGGTGTTGTGCCCAGGAATAGCAAAAATAAATTGTGCAAGTCTTAAGAATTCTGAATGCAGTTCAACATTTCTCAATTTTTCAAAATATTTAGTCCATTTCTGATGAGCCAGTAGCTGACTGAATTTTTCGTGACTGATATGACTTTCCACACATTTTTTTAAATTGTTCAGTTGGTCGAAGCATTGTGTGTCATCAATGTGAATGCCTTTATCATTTATATATTGCAATGAGGCTTCCACATCTTTCCACACAGGTACTTTATGCAAGGTCATCCAGGAAAAAATTGCAAAATCTTCTAATGGCTTTGTCCATTTGTCTAAATATTCAATACAACTGGAATAAAGGAGCTTCACATCTTTATGAAAACTGTCACACAAATGATCAAGCCCCACTCTACGTTTCTGTGCAATTTCTGACTTAACTTTAAGAGGCACACATTCTTAACCTAGACGTTCAGTAAGAATGTCTTTCACTGCGTTTAAACTGTTGCAAACCTCAACAATTGAGTTGCTTTCTCTTTTAATCTGTTCAATATGACACTGAAAAACACTCATAAGTGAATGGACCAGCCACAGATACACCTCTGCCAAGTTTTGTTAAAAAAAACTTTTTGATGACTAGGTGAATTGTCTTCTGACTGGAAAAAAAAGCCTTCAGTACCGGAAACATCTGGACCATTCTTGCAACACATGGGAATAATGACAGCCACCTTGTACTGCCATGGTTGAGGAGTTGTCTGTATTCTATGTCCACAAAATCAAAAATTCCTTCAACTCCTCTGTTCGAACTGTATAACTATGAAAATATTGGTCAACCTTATTAAGAATATTTTCAACATCAATGGCAAGTTTTTCAACAGCACTGTGAATGCAGTTGTTCCAAACATGTGCTGGACAGCCTACACCAAATACATTTTTCGTATGTAACACAGTCTTTAATTTTGCAAAAAGATTGTTACCCTCTGCATTTCGACCGATCCCACCAAACATTGTGTTACAGTTATCACCAGTAAATGCAACACACTTCTCCAAGAGGTCATATTTTATCATGGTGTCTGTTACATATTTTGAAATTGTTTCTGCTGTCTCATTTTGTGTATTCTGCAACTCAATTAACTTAGACTGTAGACCACCAACTTTCCAGTCAAAATACTGAATGATTATTGGAAATATTTTGACAGAGTCGTGATTGCTTTCATCAGTGGAAACTCCATAGTATGGAATGCTGCTTTCCTTCAGTGCTTCCAAAGCTGCTTCAGTAGAATGCTGTGCAATCACAGAAATTATAATAGCAGCTTTTTTTTGGTTTTGGCACTTGAGAATTTGCTGGCAATTTCTGAATCGTGGAAAGCATTCTTGAGTAACACTGAAGTACAATCCATTGATCTGAAAGAGTTGTTATGTTTTACAGTATGAAAAGCAAAAGCACCCTCGGCAGCCGCAACTTCAAACCTTACCTCGCTTATTTCTTTAGTAAAAAATGTCAGTTTTGATTGCAAACATTCAGACGCAAGTGCTTTCTTGTGCTTTTCTGTTTCAATATGTTTTTTTTTAAAATCAGCTGCACCTTTATTTGCTACTGATACAAATGTACCGCCTCTGCATACAAGACATTCTGCTTCATACTCTTGTCGACCACTGGAAAAGCACTGAATTTTTTTTTCACTTTATTTATAATATTATTTGCAATAGACAACGAAGTTATAATTGACTAAATCCAGCCCCAAGTTCTTATTCATGCCGTTTTTTTTAAAATGGTGTCTTTCACGTGAGTAATTTAGCCAATCACATAAAAGCCGGATATTTCAACATTTAAAAAAATCCGGCCGGACGCTCAGTTTGGGCGCGAAAAGCCGGACAAATCCGGATGTCTGCCCACCCTTATCTATCTATCTATCTATCTATCTATCTATCTATCTATCTATCTATCTATCTATCTATCTATCTATCTATCTATCTATCTATCTATCTATCTATCTGTCTATCTATCTATCTATCTATCTATCTACATCCCCATCTACATATCTATCTTTCTACCTACCTACCTATTTATCTATCTATCTATCTTTGTGTTCCTTTTAGGCAGGGGAGCTGAGAAGTGGCTTTGTTAAGACGTGACAATCCTTTGGGAGAGCCCAGAACCAGAGCACAGTATTTTATCCCTGCATATTTCGAGAAATGTCAAAATTGTCCTCTTTTCACACAACATGCCTAAGAAAAATTCACCGCATCTTTTGGCCGAATACCATCACCAACCAAGATCTGCTTACTCGTAGCAAGCAAGAGGACATGCACACCATCATAGCTGGCAGACGCTGGAGCTGGGTTGGTCATGTCCTCAGAAGAGACCCCGATGCCATCACAAGAACAGCTATGTTTTGGACCCCTGAAGGAAAGCGAAAGAGAGGCCGACCAAAAACAACTTGGCGGAGGACTGTGGAGGCTGAGATGCAAAGAATGAACCAGAACTGGGGCACTGTACGAAGGATGGCCACCGACCGTGCAAAGTGGAATCAATTTGTTGTTGCCCTACAAGACGCCACTAGGCGTGATGGCCACTGACTGCTTTGACGGTCAGCGGTTAAGGATCGAAGAAGAAGAAGATATTTCGAGAGCCCCCTAGGATGGCGGGAAATGTACAATTTGCCACACGCTTCTTCGTTTTAGCTTGGGACTAGAAGTGATGATTCTTTAAATGCAAGCCAAGCTGGAGCTCATGACTTCAACTCAACACGTTTCAGAATGGCAGAAAAGCCACAGGAAAAAGCCTAGATCTACAGTGTAGAATAAAACCAAAGAGTCTTCAACTTTGTATTGGCTGCAAAGTAGGAGAAGCTCAGCAGTCCTAGTTAAACAATGTCTGTTTATCCGTCTAACCTCAGACCCACATTCCCTTATGCCTGTGATCCGTCGAACCCGTGACCCACATTGATAATAAACCACTCCTCGCCTCTGCCGACAGTATATTCTCCCATCAACCAAACGCGTGTTGCCGTTACCCCAATTACTAACATGTAACAACGTCGGTCTGAGTAATCGAGTACAGTACTCAGATCCCACACTAGTCCCATCATTTTCATTACAGTATATATCCGTAGTCGGTAGATCATTATCGTCATCAACATCGTCCCGTATCCCGCCGATACCAGTCTATTTTTAGAGTTGATCATACATCGAAGCAAAAGTTTAACCACACGAGAATGGTTATCAGCAAGGTACGTGACAATAAATAGGGGTGTAACAATAATATAGGATACATAGAATGCAGGAATTACATGTTAGTCATCCTTCATTGTGGAGACTACGTTTTTTTTTCTGATCTAATCAACATCTACTTCTGGCGTGTGAGAAAACAAGTCTTTTTTTTTCATGGAGATTCAATACTACAATGTTGAGTGCTTATTCTGTGTTAGTTCGTTGTTGTTGTTGTTATTGATCTAGCGGCGCTTGGGCTATCGCCCTTCGGCCCAATTCCACGTAGTAATATCTGCGTTTCCAGGACCACCACGTGGAGGTGGAGTAGGGTCTTGGTCAGCTCTGGTTCGCTGACCCTGACGCAAGCTGACTGCATTCTCTATTGCTGCATCTTTGGGTCTCCACAGCGAGAATTATAACAAAGCACATTTTGTTTCCATCCATAATAATGGCATTTGTTTGATTCTTGACACAATTTCTTGAAATTTTTCCAGTTGATAATTCGGGTGATTGTAAATACAGAATAGAGTACGTTTCATTTGCAGTAACTCGGCCGATTGAGTCGCTCAAGTCGATACTCCCTTAAATAATGATTCTGAGACGGAGTAATAGAAACTTTATTTGTTTTGGTTTTTTTTTTTTTTTCAATACTTCCCAAAGCAAATTTTAAACACAAAATATCCGTGCATTTACGACCGATGTTTGATGAAACAGCTGTTCATTAATTAGTCAAATTTCAGTCCATTTGCTTTTTTTTAACGTCTTTTTTTTTTTGAAACACATTAACTACCGAATAGGAAAACACGCTGTGGCGTAATTAAATTGTGTTCCCATTTTCACCCTGTAGGTGTATGCACAAAGTAAGCTGTAATTTTCGTAATTGCTTACAGATTTTTATGAATTATGCGTCATTTTAAAGATAAATGAGTGCACTGTTACAACAAGGAGCCGCGGTAGCGCAGTGGTTAGTGCACTTGCTTCCTAACTAGGTGGTCCATGGTTCGATCCCCAGTTGAGGTGGGATTTTTTAGACCGCAAACGGCTCCGGGGTCGACCCAGCCTCATGAATTGGGTACCAGTGAAACTTCTGGGAAGGTTAAGGCGCCCGGCGTGATGCTGACCACATCACCCCTAGTGTGCCGATGATCAAGAAAATATGGGTCTAACACCATATTCCCAATATGCCACAATGGGTGTGTAACGGGATCCTTTTTTTTTACTTTTACTATTACAACGAGCTGACAACATTATGTTTACAGATGTGGTAAATATTATTTATTATATTAATTGATTGAAAAACAAAGTTTCAATTTTTTTTTAAATATCAACTTACCAACATGTTGCTTGTTTCAAATGCTGTTAGTGCTTTCTGTAGGTGATTATCGCGTAGTATATCAAATTACAAGAATAACATGCCTAAGGACAGACATACTGACTAATATTCACACTATTGGTAGCTTACATAAGTACACCACTTCTATAAAATCTCAAAATTTGCATGCAGACCTGGTTCACGAGTTGTGACGAAACGAAAACTATTTGATGTTTCACCCTCACTAACTTGCTGCGGTTGTTTTAGTTCTTTAGTTACATTATGTCCTGTACCATTTGTAACTCTAATCGAGGTCTTTGCTATTTTACGGCCCTCCGATGGCCGAAGACTTGCAATATTTTCACTATCATCACTGCTTGCGCCCCACTACTATCAAAATCACTGTTTCAATCAATGTGCACACCGTTTTCACTGTCCTCGTCGCTAGATCTATCAGTCAATGAAACAAATTTCTAGCTTGTTCAGCCATTATTGGAGATGTACAAGCATTTTTTGTGGTCATATCACTTTGCCACGGTAAACAGTTTTAGTCGATTTGGTAACTAACCCAAAACGCTGAAAAATATGAACATAATATCAATTTTCCAGTTTTCTACAACAACCATGCTTTGGGCATTTGTTTTCCGGTGGCAACTTAAAATATCGAACCAGATCAGAAAGTGTTTCAGTACATTTTTCATTTGTTTTATTACTAAACAAAGATCGACGCTCTGAGCGGCTCGCGGTCAAAATGATAGGATTTCATAAGCCAGTCCAACCGGCTCGCGGTAGTTAATGTGTTAACACTGATTTCATTTAGATGTTTACTTACGGTACTTACTTAGTCGGTTTTCTTCTACCGTGAGGTGTAGAGGTTTGGAAGAGAGAGCGGCATGCTATCCTATCGGCTGTCTTCCTCCTGGCCTGGTTCCATTCTAGCCCTCGGTCCTTCAAAGATTGTCTAATGTTGTTAATGTTCTTAAATATACGTTTTTTAATTATTCCATGTTTATATTATTTCTTGTTTCTAAAAGAAAGAGAAAAAAAAAAACGGCTCACTGAGTGTCCATCTGTAATTCAACATGAATATTTTAAGACACTGTAAGCCCGTGACTTACTCCAACAGGTCACATGATCACCTACGCCACAAGGCATGGTACTTGAAGAAGAAGACCTTGAATGGCAAGTATAGCACGGGAAGACTTGACGTGTATTTGTTGTTGTCCTACACAGAGCTAGTCTTTTAGCCGCGCAAGTAAAGTGTACGGGGCTATTAAGTAAGATTTGCGAATAATAGTGCAGATCAAGATAATTGTTACTCGCACAACAAAACAAAAGAAACACACCAACAGCTTAAAAGAGAATGTTAAAATAAAGATTGACACTGCGAGCTTTGTCCTGGGCGAACTGTGTTATAGCTAAAGAAATGTCTTATCTTCTTGACGACAAGAAACTTCCAGCGTCCTCCTTGCCATAGCGCCAACGGCGGTCGCCCCGGTCACCTTGTCCTAAGGCTGGCCTTGGACGCACACTCGTGTTCCAAATGAAGATAACGGAAGATAATTATTGAATATCATAATGTAAATAAGTTGCTACATAATTTATTGTGAACATCCTGTAGGTAGGGTTACAATGTATAGCAGAAACAGCGTAGCCAGCTCGTGTAACTGCTACATCGGTCATGTGACTAGTGACATTATAAATCACATGACAAATTGCTCGTTTATATTGACATGAATCAGCTACTGTTTTGAGAGTATGTCTGCGCTGATCAGTCATGGACACACTGCAACTAGCTAGATTAGCACGCGGGGATCAAGGTAAGTTTGTGAATAAATATTCTGAATAAGAATATGGTGTAATCTCCAAAGGAACGTTGCAATTCGTTCCGCACAGAATATGAGTCTCTTAGAGTTATTATAATTAATACTTTCAAATGGTCTTTTATATTTGGACGCGCCCTAATATAACCGACTAGGTTGAACGGGACGCACCTCGCCAAAACGAGGCAAAACTTTAGTTTTTTTTAAAGTTATTTATAAGAGACTTATATTCTGTGCGGAACGAGTTGCAACGTTCTTTTTTAGATTACTGAAAATGCTTTTCTAAAAATGTTGAAATGAAGAAAGTGGGCCGTCTTTCGATACCGCCTTAAAAAAAAAAAAAAAATTTCAGAAACGCAAAAAGGGATAAGAGATAGTGTTATTTGTTTAAGAATCCTAAAACTAACCCTAACCCCAATGCTGACCCTAACGACGTTGGTAACTTATTTCGAGAGCATCGAAAAAGACTTCCCATTGGTCGTCATTTCAACCTCTACAAAAGCAGGTCATTTAGTTACAAGCGTTATGTACGCCAAATGATTTCAGATTTCAGTGTTTTGATTAGTTTGCGCGAGGCCGCATGAGAATGTGAGAAAATTATGGTACTGTTTAAAAACATACACAGTCAACTATCTCGTGTACCAATTCGTTTATAAACACAGCTGTCTCTTGACCCGGTGTTGTTTCACCTTTCAAGGTCGCTCAACTTATCTGTTTTTTCTTTGTTCATTAATTTTTATACTTGTTTGCAGTGTCCTTTGTCTAGTTCTCTTAACACCTCTATATGTCTTGTCTTTGTCTTGTCTTTGTCTCCTTTTTGTGACTATGGCTGACGAAGGGTTAACCCCGAAACGGCCCGTGATATTGTAGTTTCGTTCAGTTGTTAATTATTCTGAACAGGTGGTATGCATTTAATCCCGCAGCGAGTAGTATTAAAAAAAACCAATCCAAAAGGTCTTTTTGTATATTGACATACGCTATAATATAACTTACGGACCCGGTGTCTAGTTTGAACGGGGCGCGCCTCGCCAAAACAATTCATAACCCTCCACTCCCAAAGGAGCATAGGCCTTCAACAAACACATGCCAAGTCCTCCTGTCACGTGCCATCATCTCAAGTTCTTTCCATGTTCTCCTCATCATTTTCACCTCTGTTTCCAACTCTCTTCTCCATGTACTTCTTAGTCTTCCTCTGCCTCTCTTGCCCTGCGGGTTCCAGAACAAGGACTGCCTTGTAATGCTATCAACAGGTTTCCTCAGTGTGTGTCCTATCCATCGCCATCGTCTTCTTCTCATCTCTTGTTCCACTGGCACTTGTCTAGTTCTTGTCATCAGTTCTACGTTGGTAACCTTGTCATACCATTTTAATCCCTCTATTCTACGCAAGCACCCATTTATGAAAGTCTGTAGCTTTTTGGTTGTTGTCTTTGTTGTTCTCCATGTCTCAGAGCCATACAATAGGACTGACTTCACATTTGAGTTGAAGATTCTTATTTTCGTGTTGGATCCTATTTCTCTTGATCTCCATATATTTCCCAATGCAATGAAAGCTCCTGTTGCCTTTTGTATTCTTATTTTGATATCGCTGTCTGTCCCTCCAACTTTGTCTATATTACTGCCAAGATACGTATATGATTCTACATCTTGTATTGGTGTTTCTTCAAGTTCAACCCTATTATCATTACCTGCATTTATTCTCATTATTTTTGTCTTTTCCCTGTGTATTTTCAGACCCAATTGCTGTGACCTCTCATCGAGTGTTTTCAATTTGTCCTGCATCTGATTACGGTTATGGGACAGAAGAGCCAAATCATCAGCAAAATCCAGATCATCCAACTGCTTAGTCAGAGTCCACTGGATTCCATTTCTGTTGTGTGTTGTCGATGATCTCATAACCCAATCTATTGCCAGCAAGAAAAGAAATGGAGACAAGAGGCATCCCTGTCGCACTCCTGTTCTTATCCCAAATGGTTCTGTAAGCTGTCCTTCATGAAGAACTCTGCATGTCATGTCTTCATATGTTTTCTTTATTAAATTAATAATCTTCAGGGGAACTCCATAATGCCTCATCAATTTCCAAAGTGATTCTCTGTCTACACTGTCAAATGCCTTTTCATAGTCCACAAATCCGATGTATAGTGGTGAATTCCATTCCAGACTTTCGCCAAAACAAGGCAAAGTATTTTTTTTAACATGATGCTTCTGTTGCATCTGACTCTGGGTTTTCTCTATGCAAGATTTAATTGGAGTTTTTTTTTTTAATTATAGATTTTATGACGTCATAAGTTGTCTTGTTCTCAGTTTGAGTTTTGCTTCTTCCTTCTTTTACAAGCCTCTCTGTCCTCTATTTTCCATATTCTAGTAGGAATCCATTGTACTCTCACTGTCCTCTATTTTCCATATTCTAGTAGGAATCCATTGTACTCTCACTGTCCTCTATTTTCCATATTCTAGTAGGAATCCATTGTACTCTCACTGTCCTCTATTTTCCATATTCTAGTAGGAATCCATTGTACTCTCACTGTCCTCTATTTTCCATATTCTAGTAGGTCCTCTATCCCTTGTACTCTCACTGTCCTCTATTTTCCATATTCTAGTAGGAATCCATTGTACTCTCACTGTCCTCTATTTTCCATATTCTAGTAGGAATCCATTGTACTCTCACTGTCCTCTATTTTCCATATTCTAGTAGGAATCCATTGTACTCTCACTGTCCTCTATTTTCCATATTCTAGTAGGAATCCATTGTACTCTCACTGTCCTCTATTTTCCATATTCTAGTAGGAATCCATTGTACTCTCACTGTCCTCTATTTTCCATATTCTAGTAGGAATCCATTGTACTCTCACTGTCCTCTATTTTCCATATTCTAGTAGGAATCCATTGTACTCTCACTGTCCTCTATTTTCCATATTCTAGTAGGAATCCATTGTACTCTCACTGTCCTCTATTTTCCATATTCTAGTAGGAATCCATTGTACTCTCACTGTCCTCTATTTTCCATATTCTAGTAGGAATCCATTGTACTCTCACTGTCCTCTATTTTCCATATTCTAGTAGGAATCCATTGTACTCTCACTGTCCTCTATTTTCCATATTCTAGTAGGAATCCATTGTACTCTCACTGTCCTCTATTTTCCATATTCTAGTAGGAATCCATTGTACTCTCACTGTCCTCTATTTTCCATATTCTAGTAGGAATCCATTGTACTCTCACTGTCCTCTATTTTCCATATTCTAGTAGGAATCCATTGTACTCTCACTGTCCTCTATTTTCCATATTCTAGTAGGAATCCATTGTACTCTCACTGTCCTCTATTTTCCATATTCTAGTAGGAATCCATTGTACTCTCACTGTCCTCTATTTTCCATATTCTAGTAGGAATCCATTGTACTCTCACTGTCCTCTATTTTCCATATTCTAGTAGGAATCCATTGTACTCTCACTGTCCTCTATTTTCATATTCTAGTAGGAATCCATTGTACTCTCACTGTCCTCTATTTTCCATATTCTAGTAGGAATCCATTGTACTCTCACTGTCCTCTATTTTCCATATTCTAGTAGGAATCCATTGTACTCTCACTGTCCTCTATTTTCATATTCTAGTAGGAATCCATTGTACTCTCACTGTCCTCTATTTTCCATATTCTAGTAGGAATCCATTGTACTCTCACTGTCCTCTATTTTCCATATTCTAGTAGGAATCCATTGTACTCTCACTGTCCTCTATTTTCCATATTCTAGTAGGAATCCATTGTACTCTCACTGTCCTCTATTTCCATATTCTAGTAGGAATCCATTGTATTTGTCCTCTATTTTTCCATATTCTAGTAGGAATCCATTGTACTCTCACTGTCCTCTATTTTCCATATTCTAGTAGGAATCCATTGTACTCTCACTGTCCTCTATTTTCCATATTCTAGTAGGAATCCATTGTACTCTCACTGTCTATTTTCCATATTCTAGTAGGAATCCATTGTACTTCTCACTGTCCTCTATTTTCCCTATTCTAGTAGGAATCCATTGTACTCTCACTGTCCTCTATTTTCCTTATCTAGTAGGAATTCCTTGTACTCTCACTGTCCTCTATTTTTCATATTCTAGTCGGGAACCATTGTACTCTCACTGTCCTCTATTTTCCATATTCTAGTAGGAATCCATTGTACTCTCACTGTCCTCTATTTTCCATATTCTAGTAGGAATCCATTGTACTCTCACTGTCCTCTATTTTCCATATTCTAGTAGGAATCCATTGTACTCTCACTGTCCTCTATTTTCCATATTCTAGTAGGAATCCATTGTACTCTCACTGTCCTCTATTTTCCATATTCTAGTAGGAATCCATTGTACTCTCACTGTCCTCTATTTTCCATATTCTAGTAGGAATCCATTGTACTCTCACTGTCCTCTTTTTCCATATTCTAGTAGGAATCCATTGTACTCTCACTGTCCTCTATTTTCCATATTCGAGTAGAAATCCATTAGAGTCTCACTGTCCTCTATTTTCCATATTATAGTAGGAATCCATTGTACTCTCACTGTCCTCTATTTTCCATATTCTAGTAGGAATCCATTGTACTCTCACTGTCCTCTATTTTCCATATTCTAGTAGGAATCCATTGTACTCTCACTGTCCTCTATTTTCCATATTCTAGTAGGAATCCATTGTACTCTCACTGTCCTCTATTTTCATATTCTAGTAGGAATCCATTGTACTCTCACTGTCCTCTATTTTCATATTCTAGTAGGAATCCATTGTACTCTCACTGTCCTCTATTTCCATATTCTAGTAGGAATCCATTGTACTCTCACTGTCCTCTATTTTCCATATTCTAGTAGGAATCCATTGTACTCTCACTGTCCTCTATTTCCATATTCTAGTAGGAATCCATTGTACTCTCACTGTCCTCTATTTTCCATATTCTAGTAGGAATCCATTGTACTCTCACTGTCCTCTATTTTCCATATTCTAGTAGGAATCCATTGTACTCTCACTGTCCTCTATTTTCCATATTCTAGTAGGAATCCATTGTACTCTCACTGTCCTCTATTTCCATATTCTAGTAGGAATCCATTGTACTCTCACTGTCCTCTATTTCCATATTCTAGTAGGAATCCATTGTACTCTCACTGTCCTCTATTTTCCATATTCTAGTAGGAATCCATTGTACTCTCACTGTCCTCTATTTCCATATTCTAGTAGGAATCCATTGTACTCTCACTGTCCTCTATTTCCATATTCTAGTAGGAATCCATTGTACTCTCACTGTCCTCTATTTTCCATATTCTAGTAGGAATCCATTGTACTCTCACTGTCCTCTATTTTCCATATTCTAGTAGGAATCCATTGTACTCTCACTGTCCTCTATTTTCCATATTCTAGTAGGAATCCATTGTACTCTCACTGTCCTCTATTTCCATATTCTAGTAGGAATCCATTGTACTCTCACTGTCCTCTATTTCCATATTCTAGTAGGAATCCATTGTACTCTCACTGTCCTCTATTTCCATATTCTAGTAGGAATCCATTGTACTCTCACTGTCCTCTATTTTCCATTTTCTAGTAGGAATCGATTGTACTTTCTCTGTCCTCTATTTTCCATATTCTATAGTAGGAATCCATTGTACTCTCACTGTCCTCTATTTTCATATTCTAGTAGGAATCCATTGTACTCTCACTGTCCTCTATTTTCATATTCTAGTAGGAATCCATTGTACTCTCACTGTCCTCTATTTCCATATTCTAGTAGGAATCCATTGTACTCCCATATTCTAGTAGGAATCCATTGTACTCTCACTGTCCTCTATTTCCATATTCTAGTAGGAATCCATTGTACTCTCACTGTCCTCTATTTCCATATTCTAGTAGGAATCCATTGTACTCTCACTGTCCTCTATTTCCATATTCTAGTAGGAATCCATTGTACTCTCACTGTCCTCTATTTCCATATTCTAGTAGGAATCCATTGTACTCTCACTGTCCTCTATTTTCCATATTCTAGTAGGAATCCATTGTACTCTCACTGTCCTCTATTTTCCATATTCTAGTAGGAATCCATTGTACTCTCACTGTCCTCTATTTCCATATTCTAGTAGGAATCCATTGTACTCTCACTGTCCTCTATTTTCCATATTCTAGTAGGAATCCATTGTACTCTCACTGTCCTCTATTTTCCATATTCTAGTAGGAATCCATTGTACTCTCACTGTCCTCTATTTTCCATATTCTAGTAGGAATCCATTGTACTCTCACTGTCCTCTATTTTCCATATTCTAGTAGGAATCCATTGTACTCTCACTGTCCTCTATTTCCATATTCTAGTAGGAATCCATTGTACTCTCACTGTCCTCTATTTTCCATATTCTAGTAGGAATCCATTGTACTCTCACTGTCCTCTATTTTCCATATTCTAGTAGGAATCCATTGTACTCTCACTGTCCTCTATTTTCCATATTCTAGTAGGAATCCATTGTACTCTCACTGTCCTCTATTTTCCATATTCTAGTAGGAATCCATTGTACTCTCACTGTCCTCTATTTTCCATATTCTAGTTCTGTACTCTCACTGGAATCCATTAGGAATCCATTGTACTCTCACTGTCCTCTATTTTCCATATTCTAGTAGGAATCCATTGTACTCTCACTGTCCTCTATTTTCCATATTCTAGTAGGAATCCATTGTACTCTCACTGTCCTCTATTTTCCATATTCTAGTAGGAATCCATTGTACTCTCACTGTCCTCTATTTTCCATATTCTAGTAGGAATCCATTGTACTCTACTCCTCCATACTGTCCTACTCTCATTTTCCCATATTCTAGTAGGAATCCATTGTACTCTCACTGTCCTCTATTTTCCATATTCTAGTAGGAATCCATTGTACTCTCACTGTCCTCTATTTTCCATATTCTAGTAGGAATCCATTGTACTCTCACTGTCCTCTCACTGTCCTCTATTTTCCATATTCTAGTAGGAATCCATTGTACTCTCACTGTCCTCTATTTTCCATATTCTAGTAGGAATCCATTGTACTCTCACTGTCCTCTATTTTCCATATTCTAGTAGGAATCCATTGTACTCTCACTGTCCTCTATTTTCCATATTCTAGTAGGAATCCATTGTACTCTCACTGTCCTCTATTTTCCATATTCTAGTAGGAATCCATTGTACTCTCACTGTCCTCTATTTTCCATATTCTAGTAGGAATCCATTGTACTCTCACTGTCCTCATTGTACTCTCACTGTCCTCTATTTTCCATATTCTAGTAGGAATCCATTGTACTCTCACTGTCCTCTATTTTCCATATTCTAGTAGGAATCCATTGTACTCTCACTGTCCTCTATTTTCCATATTCTAGTAGGAATCCATTGTACTCTCACTGTCCTCTATTTTCCATATTCTAGTAGGAATCCATTGTACTCTCACTGTCCTCTATTTTCCATATTCTAGTAGGAATCCATTGTACTCTCACTGTCCTCTATTTTCCATATTCTAGTAGGAATCCATTGTACTGTCACTGTCTCAAATTTATCATCATCATCGTCATTTCGCATTTCGCTTCCTGCTGAGAGTAGGCCACTACTGCAGCTGACGCCCATTGTAGGCCTGCACCAAAATCATGTTTTTGCTCTTGAAATGATGGTTTCTCTTGTGATTTGTGTACATGATGAGGTTGCTAGTCTGATACACAACCTCATATTAGTCGTCTATTATGAATTGCATGAGGAAGAAGTAGTGCTTTTTTTCGTTGTTGAATTTAAAGCTGGTTTATGAGATGATTAGTCACTCAAGCGGATACAGACTATATGATAAGTAGAAAGGCAAAAAACGGATGTGATTTGTCGCGTTATAGGAAAGTAAATACTGTAACATATAGAAACAGTTGAGTAAATCATAACAAAAAAGAAAGGGTTGACAAAAGTGTACACATAGAAAGAGCTGAATATGTCGTAACAAACAGAAGAGTTTGACTATATCGTAATATTTATGATTTGTAAATACTTATCTGAAACTTTTACTAGAGATTTATTTTAATTGTTAAAGTGTACTGATATTTCCTTATAAATAACAGTTGATTGGTTTATTTAAATTGCAGTTACAGTTCAAAAAAAGTTCTTATGTGTATTTAAAAGACTATTTAACACTTTAAATCGGTATGGAACTAACGAGCTAGCTACGTTTCACCCAACTATTAATAGAGACACTCTTGGAGCATAGGTTCGGTCTAGCGAGACGGTGGCTTACAACACAACTTTCTTCTACAGCTACTATCTAGAACTGTGCAGTTATCTAAATGACTTGTCCTGTACCATCCCTACCTCTAGTTTACATGCTCTCTTCTCCAGTTCTGGGTACTATTATTTTACTATATAACTTCCATGTCGCTACATTCTCGTTGTCCTGTCACATTGTCTTTCAATCATTCAAGTTGTCACAATTAATTCCAGCTTTTCTATCTCATAACATGCCTAAAGACAGAGCATTACTGTCTTCTAATGTGGGTAATGAGCTTTATTTGCATGCTGCCCTCCTTCAGTACATCGTCATTACTGCTGGCCTCCTTCAGTACATCGTCATTACTGCTGGCCTCCTTCAGTACATCGTCATTACTGCTGGCCTCCTTCAGTACATCGTCATTACTGCTGGCCTCCTTCAGTACATCGTCATTACTGCTGGCCTCCTTCAGTACATCGTCATTACTGCTGGCCTCCTTCAGTACATCGTCATTACTGCTGGCCTCCTTCAGTACATCGTCATTACTGCTGGCCTCCTTCAGTACATCGTCATTACTGCTGGCCTCCTTCAGTACATCGTCATTACTGCTGGCCTCCTTCAGTACATCGTCATTACTGCTGGCCTCCTTCAGTACATCGTCATTACTGCTGCCCTCCTTCAGTACATCGTCATTACTGCTGGCCTCCTTCAGTACATCGTCATTACTGCTGGCCTCCTTCAGTACATCGTCATTACTGCTGGCCTCCTTCAGTACATCGTCATTACTGCTGGCCTCCTTCAGTACATCGTCATTACTGCTGGCCTCCTTCAGTGGTCGGCCTTTAATTCTAGCCTCCTTCAGTACATCGTCATTACTGCTGGCCTCCTTCAGTACATCGTCATTACTGCTGGCCTCCTTCAGTACATCGTCATTACTGCTGGCCTCCTTCAGTACATCGTCATTACTGCTGGCCCTCCTTTACATCGTCATTACTGCTGGCCTCCTTCAGTACATCGTCATTACTGCTGGCCTCCTTCAGTACATCGTCATTACTGCTGGCCTCCTTCAGTACATCGTCATTACTGCTGGCCTCCTTCAGTACATCGTCATTACTGCTGGCCTCCTTCAGTACATCGTCATTACTGCTGCCCTCCTTCAGTACATCGTCATTACTGCTGGCCTCCTTCAGTACATCGTCATTACTGCTGCCCTCCTTCAGTACATCGTCATTACTGCTGGCCTCCTTCAGTACATCGTCATTACTGCTGCCCTCCTTCAGTACATCGTCATTACTGCTGGCCTCCTTCAGTACATCGTCATTACTGCTGCCCTCCTTCAGTACATCGTCATTACTGCTGCCCTCCTTCAGTACATCGTCATTACTGCTGCCCTCCTTCAGTACATCGTCATTACTGCTGGCCTCCTTCAGTACATCGTCATTACTGCTGCCCTCCTTCAGTACATCGTCATTACTGCTGGCCTCCTTCAGTACATCGTCATTACTGCTGGCCTCCTTCAGTACATCGTCATTACTGCTGGCCTCCTTCAGTACATCGTCATTACTGCTGGCCGCCTTCAGCCCTCCTTCAGTACATCGTCCTTACTGCTGGCCTCCTTCAGTACATCGTCATTACTGCTCGCCTCCTTCAGTACATCGTCATTACTGCTGGCCTCCTTCAGTACATCGTCATTACTGCTGGCCTCCTTCAGTACATCGTCATTACTGCTGGCCTCCTTCAGTACATCGTCATTTACATGCTGGCCTCCTTCAGTACATCGTCATTACTGCTGGCCTCCTTCAGTACATCGTCATTACTGCTGGCCTCCTTCAGTACATCGTCATTACTGCTGGCCTCCTTCAGTACATCGTCATTACTGCTGGCCTCCTTCAGTACATCGTCATTACTGCTGGCCTCCTTCAGTACATCGTCATTACTGCTGGCCTCCTTCAGTACATCGTCATTACTGGTGGCCCTCCTTCTACATCCTTCAGTACATCGTCATTACTGCTGCCCTCCTTCAGTACATCGTCATTACTGCTGGCCTCCTTCAGTACATCGTCATTACTGCTGGCCTCCTTCAGTACATCGTCATTACTGCTGGCCTCCTTCAGTACATCGTCATTACTGCTGGCCTCCTTCAGTACATCGTCATTACTGCTGCCCTCCTTCAGTACATCGTCATTACTGCTGCCCTCCTTCAGTACATCGTCATTACTGCTGTCCATTACTGCTGGCCTCCTTCAGTACATCGTCATTACTGCTGCCCTCCTTCAGTACATCGTCATTACTGCTGCCCTCCTTCAGTACATCGTCATTACTGCTGGCCTCCTTCAGTACATCGTCATTACTGCTGCCCTCCTTCAGTACATCGTCATTACTGCTGGCCTCCTTCAGTACATCGTCATTACTGCTGCCCTCCCTTCAGTACATGTTCATTACTGCTGCCCTCCTTCAGTACATCGTCATTACTGCTGGCCTCCTTCAGTACATCGTCATTACTGCTGGCCTCCTTCAGTACATCGTCATTACTGCTGCCCTCCTTCAGTACATCGTCATTACTGCTGCCCTCCTTCAGTACATCGTCATTACTGCTGCCCTCCTTCAGTACATCGTCATTACTGCTGGCCTCCTTCAGTACATCGTCATTACTGCTGCCGTCCTTCAGTACATCGTCATTACTGCTGCCCTCCTTCAGTACATCGTCATTACTGCTGGCCTCCTTCAGTACATCGTCATTACTGCTGCCCTCCTTCAGTACATCGTCATTACATGCTGGCCTCCTTCAGTACATCGTCATTACTGCTGGCCTCCTTCAGTACATCGTCATTACTGCTGCCCTCCTTCAGTACATCGTCATTACATGCTGGCCTCCTTCAGTACATCGTCATTACTGCTGGCCTCCTTCAGTACATCGTCATTACATGCTGGCCTCCTTCAGTACATCGTCATTAGCCTTCCTTCAGTACATCGTCATTACTGCTGGCCTCCTTCAGTACATCGTCATTACTGCTGCCCTCCTTCAGTACATCGTCATTACTGCTGCCCTCCTTCAGTACATCGTCATTACTGCTGGCCTCCTTCAGTACATCGTCATTACTGCTGCCCTCCTTCAGTACATCGTCATTACTGCTGCCCTCCTTCAGTACATCGTCATTACTGCTGGCCTCCTTCAGTACATCGTCATTACTTGTGTTTAACAGTTCATATTATTCTTAACATTTGTTATTCACAATCTCATCTCTCTATGTGTGGCCTCCACACTGCAAGGGAAATTGGGCATCACTGTTCAACACGATTCATGCGATGAAGGAAGTTAGTTCATCATCCTCTTATCATCATCTCCCTTCTCTCTTCCTATGGAGACTGAAACCACCATTACAGATGACCCTTGCAGGAAGCCTGCACAAAACATTCACATACTTGATGAAGTGGTTTCTGTAAGGGGTTGCCAGCCTCATGCACACCCTTATATTAGTGGCCTTGTAAGACGTCCATGACGGTGCAGTAATCCTATTCCTTCTTTGCCCCATAAACAACCCCCGGGACCTATACGGGACAATGCAGTTCAGAAACAGCCACATTTATGGGAGAAGAAGTTGTGTAAGAACTCGAAGATAAATATATATATATACGTATATCTGCACCATATATATATTGATAAAGACATAGCGTGAACGTAGTGACCCGCGGAGGAATATATGAAACACGCAGACATTAAAGAAAAATACCAAAATCTTACATAAGTGCCTCTTTGTTTTGTGGCTTCAAACATAACATTATTACTGGAATGTTATTATTATAATATTTTTAATGCATTATTTACGAGACTTACAGGCTTTGAGTGTTCTGTCCCTAACCTTAATTTTCCCTTAAGCCCTATTACTTTTATTGCGCGATATTCCCACCCCGCGAAAGTTCTTAAGAACACAAAAACAGCGTTATATGAGAAACGACTGTACTTCCAATGAAACAGACATGGAGATGTCTAGCGTCTGACTTCTGCACAAAGATGTAACAATACCCTAGCACCAGCCCCAAGAAATGGAGAACCACGAGGACCATTTGATGCGGGCCTAACATCATGTGGTGCGAGGAGGCCTCACCTCAGACAACGATGCTTGATCCTCTGCATTTTACTTCCGAACAGTGAGGGGTGTTACAATATGAAATGGTTCAGACTTCATCTGAGTTCTCGGTCGAGGACTGCCGTAGGGCATTCAATTATACTATGTAATTTTCTAAGAACGTCCGTCCCGTCCAACACAAACGTTTTGTTGCAGTCTGGAAATAATATAAAGTCGTGTGCGCTTGTGGCGTTTGCACTAACTGCACGACGTTTAATATAGCATGCATCTTTTATCCACCAAAGATGCAGGTATGTTTTTAATAATAAATACAAAACACATAGTAAAGTGTGAAAAATCTAAATATATTTTATTTATTTATTTTTTTAGCCGTTTGATTTTTTTCCTCTTTGACACGGAAAAGGATAAATTACATCACTTGAAAAAAAAAAAGCAGACAATTATTTTCTTAAACTTTTACAAAAGGGGTAAAGTAACTTCATTCAGAATCAACAAAATGAGTTGCTTCTTCCTCTTTGATCCTTAGCCGCCGACCGTCAAAGCAGTCAGTGGCCATTACGCCTGGTGGCATCTTGTAGGGCAACAACAAATTGATTCCACCCTGCTCGGCCGGCGGCCATCCTTCGCACAGTGCCCCAACTCTGGTTCACCCTTTGCATCTCAGCCTCCACAGCCCTCCGCCAAGTTGTCTCCGGTCGGCCTCTCTTTCGCCTTCCCCCAGGGGTCCATAGCATAGCTGTTCTTGTGATGGCATCGGGGTCTATGAGTTGCAGTCTTCTAAATGTGCTGCTGATGCTGAAAGGTTAAAACGTTAGCTTTAGTTCTTTCCCCGCCATTATTTTGACAGGTATATTTACTAGTGATTGAAGAAACGTGTTAGTTTTTACAGTGTTGTGAATAAATAAGAATACCAGATCACGTGGAGTGACGTATGGGACATGTTGTTATAGTTTTCTGTTTTTTTATACGAAAACAGCACGTAAGCAGTGTTACCGTAGTAGTATTACTTTTAGGGCTAGGCTGTTTCAAAGCTAGAGCTACCACTGCAGTTGCGAGTTTACATTGCATACATGTTCTAAGAATTGTGTTATCGTAATAAAGATACATCCGGTGTCAAATATAAACCTGCTTCTGGGAAGATTATCCTCGGATTTAGCGTCACTTCCTGGTTACATACATCTACAAATGGGTTATAAAAGTACTGCTACAGGATAGATCGTCGACTTAAAAAAATCATCATCAGTAGTACCTTTTCATCACCCTGTCCAGTACAGGCCTTCAACAGAAACATGCGAATGTTTCCTGTCCAGTGCCAACCGATAAAGGTTTTTCCATGTCTGCTGCATCCCTTTTATATCTTTCTTATAATTTCCATGTGTGTGTGTGTTTTTTTTTTTTGCGCCGGGAAGGGGGGAAAGGAGACTTCCTCTATTTATGTTAGCTTAATGACTCTAGAACACAAACTGCTATGCATTGTTATCAGCTGGTTTTCCTACTGTGATCTATCCACTGCCTGCGTCCTTTTCACACCTCCATTTTCTGTCTTTAGAGAACTCTTGTTTCTAAAATACCAGTCTAAACAACAAACGAACCAACAACATTGTTTTAAAAGACAGATCGACGTCTGCGCTTCACACAAATGGCACGTGACATTCTGCGCCAATTATGAGCCAAGCTTGCATCCTGTCACCATATGTCTGGTGCTTTGTATACTCAGCCTTTCTTGGTTTCCGTTACACATTACGTGTAAGTGATTCACCCACGTGTAGGAAGGTGAGAAAGGGTTAATGATGAATCCACGCGTTACTTCCTGATATATATATATATATATATATATATATATATATATATATATATATATATATATATATATATATATATATATATATATATATATATATATATATATATATATATATATATATATATATACACACACACACACACACCGGTGTATCAACAGCGGGACCCGTAAGGGAAACAAATAATAGTATCATTGTAACCTACCAAGCAAGTCGTAAACGGTGATAATTGTGTGTTTGACACGGTACGGTACTGTCTACCCTACCTTGTCTGACCAAACAGTTTCAAGGAAGGTGAAGAAATCGTTCCGAGAAAGTAATTCAGTAAATATATGATTAATGTCCAGGTACTCTGGGAAATAGTGTGGCCAGACACAGGAAAGACCTTGAGTGGATGGCACATAACAAGGGGACCTAGCATGCATTTGTTAAAAGCTAATGCTCCTTGGGGAGCCGACGGATAATGAATGAATGTATATTTGTTTTAGTTATTTGGCAGTCAACGATGAGTGTCATTATATATGTGATGACCTTGGTCATATCATAACAGAAGATGACAGATGCGAAACAGAAACCGTGAACAGAATAGGAATGGCCAAAGCTACATACAACAACATGAGACAAATGCTGACATCTAAACAACTAACTGACAAATTCAAACTGAGAATCATCAAAAGCTATAATCTTCATTACTGTATGATGAAGAAACATTGATAATGAGCAAGTAATTTGAAAAAAGAATTGAGGCTCTTGAGATGTGGACATAAAGAAGAATGGGGCACGTCTCATGGAAGGAGAAGAAAACAGATGAAGAGGTCATAGAAAACCTGAAATGAGAAGAAAATTCACGAAGGAGATCTAAACTAGACAGCTAAAATATTTTGGCTGTGTAAAAAGACATTACACCGGATAGGAATCACACATGCTGGAAGTATTTTTGTGGTGGGTAGTGTTCTAATTTTTAAATTTTGTGGGGGCAGCGGCCTTCCAGAAAGGCCTACACTATAGGATTTCCAACTGCCATGGGATTTTTAACGTGCACAACTTGCACACGGGACCTCCTATTTTTTCGCCCTTATCCCAGAAGGCTAGGCATCCGATCTCACTACCCAGTAGACGGGGGGGGGGGGGGGGGAAGTATGACATCATTAAGACCACTGATTCTGAAAAAATTTTCATAAATTATATTCCCTCAACTGGGAATCGAACTCCGTACCTATAGAATTCGAGGCGGACGGCATACCTCTTATTTATGGTTAATTAGCAGGACACGCTTTATAACATCGTCATCATCGTCCTTTTCGTTCTTTATACAGCATAGAACCACAGCTGCAGGTGATCCTCCTTTACAGGAAGCCTACACTAAACATTCACATGCGTTTCCAATGGCGATTTCTACAGCAATGTGTTTCAGGTGATGAGATTGCCAGCCTCGTATGATTTACGTGAGTGGGTAGTGGCCATATTCTTTCTTTGTGTCACCACAGACATCGTTTCCCCCCCCCCCCCCTTTCCCCTCCTCCAGGAACTACGCTAGGCATGCTGTATTATACAAGGTATTAATCAGAACTATTAATAAAAACAGAACCCGATGGTTAAGCAGAGGACCCGATTTATGGTCCTTTGGGTGCCGGAGTGGCTAAGAGGTATGACTTTCGCCTCTAATTCTGAAAGTACCGGTTTCGCTCCCAGTACAAGGAATATAATCAGACGCCTAGCCTTCTCAGATAAGGGCGGAAAAATAAGAGGTCCCGTATGCAAGTTGCGCACTTGAAAAAAATCCCTCGGCAGTAGAAAATCGTGAAGAGTAGGCCATACGACCGAAACCTACCGACCACAAAAATATTTATAAAATGTGTGATTCCTGTATATAAACATTGAGATCATCGCCAGTGTTACGAAGTTCATGCACTGTGCTGATATCCTTCTTGTGTGATATATTGGAGGGGGATGGGAGCACTGATAGAGTTGTCAGCGTGCAACGAATAGGGTCCTTAAAAACCAAACCAAACGAAACCCGCTTTATGACATATTACTGTTAAACTTGTTTCACAACCAACTGTATAAACGAACTGGGTCACCAGTGGGAAGGGCAGTTGCTATCAGAAATCCGGAATGGGTTTTTATAGGATAAGATTGATCAAAAACATGTTTTTGTTTAAAATATCTTTGGTATTAGTAATAGGTTATTTTTGTAAACTGATGTAACGAACGGATTGACAGAGGCAAGTTGAATATGTTTGAAGAAAGGAGTGGTGACCCTCAGATGTCAACTTCAGTATGTTTGAAGATAACTGGTGAGCCTCAGATGTCACCTTGAAAATATTTGAAGAAAGCAGTGATGAGCCTCAGATGTCAACTCGAATATGTTTGAAGAAAAGCAGTGGCCAGCCTCAGATGTCAACTCGAATATGTTTGAAGACAAGCAATGGCCAGCCTCAGATGTCAACTTGAATATGTTTGTAGAAAGCAGTGGCGAGCCTTAGATATCAACCTGAATTTGTTAGACAAAAGCTTTGGTGAGCTTCAGATGTCAACTTGCATATGTTTGAAGAAAGCAGTGATGAGCCTCAGATGTCAACTCGAATATGTTTGAAGAAAAGCAGTGGCCAGCCTCAGATGTCAACTTGAATATTTGTGTAGAAAGCAATAGCGAGCCTTAGATATCAACTTTGTTTGAAAAAAGCGATGGTGAGCTTCAGATATCAACTTGAATATGTTTGAAAAAAGCAGTGGCCAGCCTCAGATGTCAACTTGAATGCGTGCGTAGAAAGCAGCGGCGAGCCTTAGATATCAACTTGAATTTGTTAGACAAAAGCTTTGGTGAGCTTCAGATGTCAACTTGCATATGTTTGAAGAAAAGCAGTGATGAGCATCAGATGTCAACTCGAATATGTTTGAAGAACAGCAGTGGCCAGCCTCAGATGTCAACTTGAATATGTGTGTAAAAAGCAATAGCGAGCCTTAGATACAGTGGCGTATCCTGGTAATGCGAGCTAGGCGTGCTGCTACTTAAAATAAATATGTACGCCTACTATTTAACCCCTTCCCCTCTTAATTTAAAAACCAACTATATTCAATAACGCAACGATAGTTATTCGGCTGGAAGAAAAACATTAACTAAATAATACATATTTTCACTTACAGGTTTCACTTGAAGATCAGATCTATTCTTCTTTCCTTTTGCAGAAATTTCTCTGTTACAGCATCGTAAAATGTATTCTTCATTCTAACCTTGCTCAAAAGTTCCTTTTCAATGGACAATAGGCTGAGACTGGAGAGTCGATCTTGACCTTGTGTAGATCTGTGGTAACTGTGGATTCGCTTTAAAGCTGAAAACGATCTTTCTACAGAAGCAGTAGTTGCTGGAATTGTCATTATCAATTCTGCCAGTTTGAACACTTCTTTAAAGCCTGAACTGAGATCATTTTCAACTACGAACTGCAGTAACTCATGAACTGACTTGTTGCAGAACTCATCCGAACAATAAAGTACAACAAGTTCATTCTTCAATCTTACATAGTCGAACATTTCTCCATAAACGTCTTTTAATTTTTTGATGAGGTCCTCTGGAAAATTTTTCTTGAAACTGGTATACTTTTGCTCATAAAGAAGGTGGAAATACTCAAGTTTCTTTAAAGCTGCAAACCGTGTTTCTGTGTGATAACTAATGTTATCAATGATTTCAAAATACAGTTGGCAACATGCATCTTTTCCTACACAACCACGGCGTCGTTTATTTGTAGGTGAGTCAAATTCTTCTCCCCTCCTTCCCAATGCAGCATACCAAATCTCATTAAAGGCAGTATCCCTTGTTCATTGAAGTTCATTTTTGATCTCTTCTATTTTCTTGCAGCAGTACAAAATATCGAAATTTCTTGTTTGAAGTTAATTGTATAAAACATCTGTATATGCAAATAATCTTGAAAATACTTGAAGTAGGAAAATTGTATTTAGGCTCCTCAAGAAAGACAAAAAGCCTTGCGATTTAACCAGTGTCAGCATCCCATTCTAAAGAACAATCAATGACATTTTCAAAAAAGTCAATAAGTTCTAACCAATGATCGTTCACTGTATGTACTAATCTGGAAGTGAAGTTCCACCTGGTAGGTGCTACAGTTGGCAACTTCTTAGAAAGAAATTCTTGAAGAGCTATTGTTCTCTTAGACGATTTTGAGAAAAATGCAGAAAGACCATTGAGAGTTATAAAAAAATATTGCAGTCTTTGATATTCATCAAACTTTGTTGCAAGACGAGGTTCAATGCATGGGCACAGCAATGAGTAAAGAGTGCTTTTGGGTAAACATCAATAACCTTTTTTTGTAAGCTATCCAAATGACCTGCCATCACAGACGCTCCATCATAAGTTTGCCCAACTAACTTATCTTTAAGTTTGTATTCTTGTACCGTGCTAACTACATGTTTAAACAAACCTTCTGAGGTTCTATCCTGACTAACGTCGGTAAGCCCGACAAACCTGTCATAAACAACACCATCTAAAACATATCTTAAGACAGTTGACAGTAGTGATTTGCACGTGATATCACAACTCTCATCCAGAAGTATAGCAGCAAAGTTTGAAACGTGGACTTCCTCTTTTATTTCATCATTGAGGACTTAAGAGATAGCCTGAATGAGATCATTTTGCACAGCCGGAGAGGTTCCGCGGAAAACTGTAGAGCTCTGTAGGTGATGTTCCAAAAGAGGGTCATATTGCGGAAGTGCATCCAGAAACTCTAAGTAGTTGCCTCTGTTGAAAGAGTCATTACATTCGTCATGTCCTCGGAAAGGAAGCTCCTGTTTACCAAGGAAGCATACCGCATCAATCAGACGTTTCAAGATATCTCGACTCTTTTTTACAAGTTCATTATGTTGGCTGATACTTTTATCGAGTTGATCATTAAGCAAGACGTCCACTCTTTGTCGGCCAAACATTTTCAGCTGAAAAAAACATTGGACATGGCTTTTAGTCTTTTCGTGTCTCTGTGCAGCTGTACTTAAGTGGTTAAGATCATCAAAACCATTTCTACTCCATATGTTGCCTTCTGAAGAAAATAAAAAACAAGGCCAACAGAACAATTTATTCCTCTTTTCACAACCAGTTAACCAACCCACCGACTTGTAATGAGCTGTTGAAAAATGGCGTGTGTATACTTCTGTCTTAGTTTTATGTACTGTTTTTAAGAGTGGTAACTCAGGACATGGTTTACCGTTACTCACAATTGATAGTTTTTCATTAAAACTTTGTGAACAACACTTCTTTTTAGCGATGTCGTCCAACACTTGCATTTTGGGTATATGTCAATTATCTCCGAAATACTAATTAACTTACAACTTGAAACTCACTGTCACTGTATTAATCTGCACTCCCGGAACCTAACAAAAATTAATCACAAAAAACACTGGACTTGGACACAGCCGATTTTTACAACTCGAGAGCTGCAAGACGACCGCACGCATGTTCGTATTGTATTGACGTATCTGGCCATGACCCCGATCCACACAAACCAGTCTTCAAACGTGAAACCGAAAAGTACAGCACGCATTGTTACGGAATTACCCGAGAAACTTCGGGCGATTGCTACCAACCAATAAAAACTGCACTATAAAACGCGTCTGGGAGACTGAAACTAGATATACTCGTAGATTCTATGCTGGAAAATCCGTTATCCTAATGCGTGCGATCCAAAAGCAGAACATTAGAAGAGAAATATTTTATAGAATAATAAATTAAATTTTTATTTTCCTTCGGGCATAGGTGTGCGCAGCACGCACAGAACACATAGAGAATACGCCACTGCTTAGATATCAACTTGAATTTGTTTGACAAAAGCGATGGTGAGCTTCAGATGTCAACTTGAATATGTTTGAAGAAAAGCAGTGATGAGCCTCAGATGTCAACTCGAATATGTTTAAAGAAAAGCAGTGGCCAGCCTCAGATGTCAACTTGAATATATGTGTAGAAAGCAATAGCGAGCCTTAGATATCAACTTGAATTTGTTTGACAAAAGCGATGGTGAGCTTCAGATGTCAACTTGAATATGTTTGAAGAAAGCAGCAGGCGAAAAAAGAAAACAGTACCATTAAGTTTAAAGAATACTGTGCAAGTGTACATCATAGTGATGCTCTAACAGCAAGAAAAAAAAACCATTACTAATGAAACAAATGATCCATGGAAACACAAACTGCGCTACAGAAGACCGAATTAAGACAAATTTAAATACTGAAGCAAAAGAGGAAGCAGCGAGGTCCCTCAAAAAAAGAAGATATTACCATGACATAATGGGGTAACAACGAGAATGCTAAAAATGGCATACTAGAAGTGTCATACTAAAAGTGTCATGCTAAAAGTGTCTGATTATAACACAAAAGGCAACCTTTAGCTTTTATGAACTGCATCTTGAAAAGGAACGCTGTACCATAATATATGAAGAAAAGATGCCATGTTGGTAAAAGTTCCCAAGAAACCAAAGACGTGGAAAAATATACGTGTATTTAGCATCTAATTTGAAGCTGTACACTATATACTCTGACTTTCATTCGTTCATTGATTTACCTTTTCGATCCTTTTGGAACACGGAACCATAACTTCAGTTACTTCCCTTACATGAAGCTTTCTCCGAAGTATTTATGTCCTCTTGCATCAGTGGTTTCTGTATTAATTTGTTTTACTGAATGAAATTACCATATGTAAACTTCAAAACACGAACTAGATCGATCGAACGAATGCTGCTGTGGCATGTGGACAGTTTAATTATTAAACGTCCTAACACACGTCTTCTTGTCTTCAACACAATTTCTTCCCTTCAGTTTTCTTTGGTAATCTCATAAAATAATTTTAGTTTACACTAAGAGTGCTCGATCTTTGTTGAAAAGATGAAGCTCATAGTGTTAAAATTAGTTCAAATTATATGGCATTTTTACATCTCATTCTATTCGTAATCTGCTCATATGTAGTTTTTTTTCATGTCATTTTGTTCACTTTCAAGTTATACACATTTTTCTCCAGCTGTCATGTAATTCGCTTTCAACTCACACAGTTTTATGATGTCATTCAGTTCACTTTCAGCTCATACAGCTTTCTCATGTTGTCGCAAGACTATATATGTTTTGTTTATTGACAAGGTTGAATTGAAGAATGTATAGTGGAATAAAATCCCCAAGGCCGTTTATGGTAATGGCTCGTTAAGTATGAAGGCCTACTTAGTCCACCGAGAGAGAAAATAGAAAGCAAATCCTCACTGAGAATAAGAAGGTTTTATGAGGTATTCTGATCTCTCGCGACAAATTTCATTTTGGGGTCCTGAATGATACGAGATCTACCACTTCCTGTTAGAAAGGATACCAAAATAATACAATCAATGTATATATGTATGTATGTTACATATAATATTTCAGTTTATACAGAGTTTTCTCATGCCATCGTCTTTTACTTTCAGGTTACCATGAAACAGAGTGTAGCTTTGGAGGTGAGGCTGACCTCCATAGACATTTGATTGTCTGTGATAAGAATCCAGGGCACGAGAAATTTATCCCAGTAAATGACTTTTGTCTGGATCATTTACCAGAAGGATACAAGTAAGTCACATCAGATTTATATTTGCTGCAGCTATAAGAAATGTAACCAGATTTACGCCACCGGGCCATGGGCCTCTGTACAATAGTCTAACAACTCATCCAGTTGATGTGGGCTCTCGGGCACTGCCTGCTTGCCCGAACGTTCAGTCCACTCCTGGTTGTAATGCACAGTATTTAAGAAATCATGACGAGAAATGTACTTTGAGGAAGCTTTAGTTTTACTTTTTTTTAATATTTATTTACGAGCAACTAACCCGTCCAAAAATGATGGAAATGAATTATATTGTACTCTTCCTGCTTCATGTCTTGATGACTTTACTAATTCTCCTTTAGATATTTCATTCCTTTCAATTCCATTTCAACTTCATAAGACCTTTGTAGTCAAACTTATCATGACATATGGGCAATGATCCACGAAACAATTGAAAGACATGCTAGTTCTTTTAATGACTCTACAATTTAACTTTCATGGAGACATGCGCCTCGCTTCCGTATTTCCATGAAATGCGGGTTGGGTCGTTTCATTGGTGCTTAAAAACGTTTCATCAAGGAAACTCTATATATGGTGATTATTGTTATGATGGCTTTCTACCTGTGTTGTTAAATGTTTTGACGATGTGTGTGTTTTGAGATCTATTGTTATAATATCTGAAGGATTTCATTGATAGCAAAGGTGTATTTGTCGGGGATGGAGCGCTTCCTATGTGACTGATAGTGGAGAATCACGCAGTCTGATGTAGGATAATGCGGCATACATACACACTTTTATCTCATGCCCTTGCATTTCATTATGACTGTCACATTCCGCCAAAGGGACAGTATGATAGTTTTAATTTTAAAATCTATTCAGTCTTCTGTTTTTGCTTTTTTTTTTTTTGGAGGGAGGGGGGGGGGGGGGGCTGATTTATCCCGAGGATAGTCTTATTAGCAGGCTATTAGTCATCTTTGGTTCCAAAGGTTGTTATTACCGGGAGTTGTAGTGAGGATAAGCTCTCACTGCAGATAAAATACTTCTATGGCACGCGCCTCAAACAGCCTCTGACAACCAAGTCCAGCTCCCGGCCTTCACGTGTGGCTCAATTTGAGCCCGGCGGAACTGTTTCCACTGACGGGAGAAGGGGCAAAGGCGAGCGACTGGCGCCTTAAAACCAGCAGCTTCGGGCAGATAGGGCGTGTGATCCTTGGTTGGTAGCTTATCTAAGAGAAGGAACTCTGAATTCAAACCACCGCTGCCTTGCGGGAATATCCATTTGTGGAATTGGCTTCGGGAGTAAACCCTGAGGATAAATCCGGAGTCGGAGTCCCTAAGGCAGTCTAATGTCGATTCGACATTGTTCTGGCAACTCCTGCGACATGGCTGGTACCAAACTGTATCGGCTACTGCCGTTCCTTTGGATCTACCGGCTGTGTGGAGAGGGGGAACATGCTGCATGGGCAACAGCTTGATCTCCATATAACTGTGCCCAAGCTCGCGCCCTGGAGAGGACACTCCAGCTTCACCCTATAGGTGTCGGCAAAACACGGGAAGTAGCAGTTACCGGTTATAAGCATTTTGCCCAATTGGCGTAGGGCATGGCGCCAGGGGCTACTTCCGACAGTGGGAGAGGTTCTAGGATCTCATTGGACAGCTACCGCCCGCTTCAAGCTGGGCAGCCCCCAGTCAATAAGGTGTTGTCCCGCCACTGTCTGCTTTCCCCATTGGGTGCATGGGGATTAGGGTCAAACCCGAACTGTGGACAGAAAATTTTGCACCAAGCAATTACCGAAAAAATAGAAATAAGCAAACTCTCAGATTGGGATGCTGGAACGTCCGGACTATGTTGACTGGACTATCCGAAAACCTACAGGATGTAAACGATGTAAGGAAGACAGCCATAATTAATGATGAGCTTAAACGACTTCAGGTGGATATAGCTGCACTTCAGGAAACGCGCCTGGCGGGCTCTGGAACGGTGAGCGAGAAGAACTACACATTTTATTGGCAAGGGAAAGATCTTAATAAAGCTAGAGAACACGGAGTAGGTTTTGCGGTAAAAAAATCGCTAACTAACATGGTTGAACCAGGCGAGAATGGATCAGAACGCCTGTTAACGCTCCGCCTGCAAACTAGCACAGGTCCCATCACCCTTGTCAGTGTGTATGCTCCTACTCTGTTCTCTGCCTCAGAAGCTAAAGATGAGTTCTACGAGAATCTAGCAGCAGTAATCAAAAGCATACCTAGACAAGAACAGCTTGTTCTCCTTGGTGACTTTATAGAGTGGGTGCCGATAATGTTTCATGGCCTTCATGTCTGGGCAGGTTTGGTATTGGCAAGATGAATGAAAATGGACAACGGCTCTTAGAGTTGTGCGTCCACCATGACCTCTGCGTGACCAACACCTACTTTCAGACAAAACCCCAGCATAAGGTGTCATGGAGACACCCACGATCCAAGCACTGGCACCAACTTGACCTGATTCTCGTCAGAAGGCCACTCCTCAGGTCTGTGCTCTCCACGCGCTCGTACCATAGTGCAGACTGTGACACAGATCACTCCTTGGTTTGCTGCAAAATCAGAGCACAACCAAGAAAACTCTATCGTGTCAGACATGAAGGGAAACCACGCATTGATACCAGCAAGATGTCAGACCCTTTCATGATCGCTCAATTTACTGCGACCTTCAAGAAAGTGCTCATTAGCCCTCAGCATGGTGATACTATTACAGAGAACTGGGAGCATCTACGGAACACCATTCAAAGTACTGCACTTGCCACCTTTGGTAAGAAAACAGCAAAGTCAAATGACTGGTTTGACGCTTCATCAGATGTGATGGCACCTGTTATTGAAGCTAAGCGAAGTGCTATGAATGAATACAAACGTTCACCGAGTGCCAGAACCCTACAGATCCTGAGGGCTACGAGAAGCAAAGTTCAACAAACTGCTCGACGCTGTGCAAATGACTATTGGCTCCAGCTCAGTGAGAGCATCCAGATCGCAGCGCAAACAGGCAACATTAGACAAATGTATGACGGTATAAAGAAAGCACTTGGCCCCCATAAAAGTAAGACGGCACCGCTAAAAACCATCAGCGGAGAGAAGCTAACCGATAAGGGTAAGCAGATGGAGAGGTGGGTCGAGCACTACTCTGAGCTTTACGCTAGAGACAATACCGTTACGCCTGCAGCCCTTGATGCTGTCAATAGTCTGCCAACTATGGAGGAGCTGGATGCCAAACCAACATTAGAGGAACTCAGTAAGGCCATTGATAGCTTGGCCTCTGGCAAAGCACCAGGCAGTGATGGGATTCCTCCTGATTTAATCAAATGCTGTAAGAGCACACTATTACATCCCCTGCATAGGATGCTGTGCCAGTGCTGGGAAGAGACAACTATTCCTCAAGACATGCGAGATGCCAAGATTGTAACACTGTATAAAAATAAAGGAGACAGAAGTGATTGCAATAACTACAGAGGCATCTCTCTTCTTAGTATTGTTGGTAAGGTTTTTGCCAAAGTCATCTTAATGCGACTACACAAGTTAGCTGAGCGCATATATCCAGAGGCACAGTGTGGATTCCGAGCTGGCAGATCAACAACAGACATGATCTTCTCTCTCCGCCAGGTTCAGGAAAAATCAAGAGAGCAGAAAAGACCATTATATATCGCCTTTATAGACCTCACAAAAGCATTCGACCTGGTTAGTAGGGATGGACTCTTTAAAATCCTCCTGAAAATAGGCTGCCCTTCTAAAATGCTGGAAATGATAAAGTCATTCCATGACGACATGAAGGGAACAGTCCAATATGCTGGAAGCACGTCACAGCCCTTTGATATACGAAGTGGCGTTAAACAAGGCTGTGTTCTGGCTCCGACCCTCTTCGGAATCTTCTTTGCCTTACTCTTGAAACATGCATTCAGAGATGCAACTGAAGGAATATGCCTTCACACTAGGTCAGATGACCGTCTGTTTAATCTTTCAAGGCTGAAGGCAAAAACAAAAATCAGAAGGGTCACTATAAGAGACTTGTTGTTCGCTGATGATGCTGCAGTCGTCACTCAAAGCCAACAAGAGCTTCAGAGCTTGATGAATCGCTTCACTAAAGCATGCAAGGACTTTGGCCTCACAATAAGTCTAAAGAAAACGAATGTGCTGAGTCAGGATGTGGGTGCTGCACCAGTTATCACTATCGATAACTATGAATTGGCAGTGGTCCACCACTTCACATACCTAGGGTCTACCATCAATGACAAACTCTCACTGGATACAGAAATCGACAGCCGCATTGGCAAAGCTGCAGCTACCTTTGCCCGCCTCACATCGCGTGTTTGGGGAAACTCTAAACTCACAATGAAGACCAAAGCTGCGGTATATAATGCCTGCGTCACCAGCACACTCCTATATGGCAGCGAAACATCAACGAATGACATCTGCAAAATTACGTATCCTAAATCCGGTATTGCCCGGCATAGTTTTCAAGGTTCTGTGAGAAAGAATAATACCTGCTACCTCAAGCATGTCGTAGGAGACGACTAACAAAATGTTGTACAAGGGTCTATCAGTTTCATAATGTAAAACAAATTGCTACGGAAACCACAGGTGCAAGAGCGCATGAATGTTTTGATGCCAGCTTCCTGTAAAAGGGCGTGCTGCAGTTATGGCGTCATGATCCATAAGGAAAGAAAAGGGACAAGAAGGGTAAGATCTGCTATTATGCTCCATACTCCGTAGGAGAGCGCTTTCTACTCGCTGCATAGTTACCTGGTTCCGGGTTAACAACCCCAATCTACCAAGCTGTAAATGGGTACCTAACTCTGCTCTTGAGTTAAGGAAGTTAAAACCAGTAAAGAAGGGAACTGATCACTCACTTATAAAGCTGGGGCCTTGTATATGAAAGTCTCTAACACTTCACTCCCGTATGGCAATTTCTACTGTGGGACTACCTTAACATTATGCAATATACTTTGTTATTGTTGTTTGCAGAGATCAAGACATTGTGAACTACGTCAGAGCTCAAGCGGACCTTACCGTTAAACTGACCACGAAGTTTACAAGTATGAACAGACCAGAGGGTTACCCATTTCACAACTGCAGGGGCAAAAAATTCCTCAGAGTGGGGTCAGGGTTCATGCAATATGTTTACAGAAACGAGACAAGGTCCAGCAAACCCTGCCCCTGTCCTGAATGCAAGAACTCACCAAACCCTCGTTTAGAGTGGGCTAAGCTGAAGATTCGAACAGCTACCCACGTGGTTTTTGACGACGAGGAAGCACATAACACAGTTGCGGAGTTCTTCTACAACGATGATAGCCAGAAAGACAAGGTGAAGGTTGTTTACGGTGATACTGTGAGGTTTGGAGCCGTCCAAGGAGACTGGTGTGACATTCGTTGTGTTAGTCATGACATTGAACTCTGCGACTTCTTGAAGGACACGTGGGGTCGTTGGAGATGGCTTGAAACCAAGATCAACCAGAAATACGCATTTGATCAGGATCATCGCCTAGCCATTCTGGTACGTGTGACTAAACATGTGTATTGGTGACATAGAAGCAGGGGCGTAACTTCAGTGTTACGGTCTCCGAGCACAAATTAAATGAGCCCACTCATATTATGGGCTCAACAACTTTAATTAATATACGGCTAATCTGTATCCAAATTTACTTACTTTATTATCAGTACCCTACAGCTCCACAAGAAGACTACGCCTTCAACGCATTTGTACCAGGTCCTTCTGTCACATGCTATCTGTTCAGTATCTTTCCATGTCCCCTTTGTCCCTTTGTTTTCTATTTCCAGAATCTTGGACATGCTCTGCAGTTTAGCACAGGAACAAAGACAATTAAACACATATATGTGTTTGTCGGACTTTATTATTTTTTCAAAAAAGCTAGAAATAGGGGAAGGGGTTAAAGTAAAGGCTAACGGTAGCGGCTATTGTTAATCGGTGCGAGCGACAGTGCTGATGTATCTCTAGCCAGTTAGGAAACATTGCTGGCGTGTGCCTATTATTCTGTGATTTTAATGAAGATAGACAGAAGATGTAAGCTTAATAAAATGGCGACTGCTATAGACCATCATCGTTATCCTTTAGTTTCCTAGGAACAAAGGTTTTCAACAAAGTTACGGCAAGACTTCCTGTCACGTGCCGTCTGATCAAGGTCTGTCCATGTCTTCTTTCCCCTTGTCATGTCTGTCTTCAGTTTCCTTCTTTGAGATGTCATCTACTCAACAAACTAGATAGGGACAACCGATTATATAGTGGTTAGTTGGATCTCTAGCCCTTGCGTTTTGCCAGCTCTCAACATCCAAATAATGTGCTTCGCCTTCATATCTTCTTACAGCATAGCAAAAACAGTACAGTACTTCTAACAGTTATGTGATAGCTGTGAGGCGAACGCCTGCACTGATTTATATCGTTTAATTCGTCATCGTATGTACAAACACATATAACAAATGTTCATATCACTAAATGCTCTCTTTACAAGCTTCCTAAGCTACCACTAGTTAGCTTCCAAAGTTATTCGCAACACCTAATGTCAGTTCAACTCTGAAAACCTCTTCATTTTTCATAGTCACTTTTATCTCCTTACAACAACTTGTCTATCAGCTCTGTATCGCATCGTGCTTTATTTCTGTTAGTTGCTGTAATTTAAATCATGCATAAAATGTTAATTTTGCCTGGTTAATATGCTAGAATAGCTGCTAGGGTGTAGATATTTACCAAGTTTTTCCTACTTCTTGCTCTAACTTTATCTATAGGACTTAATGCTGGAAAATGCTGACGGACAATTCGTCGCAGTCGATCAAAAATCTTGATTCACTTAATTAGCGAAAACTCACGTTCCTTTGATATCTTGAAAATGTCCATGAATATTCTAACACAAATTTACTTCAGAAAATTCTCTTCGTTCTTCAAATAAATATTTGACTTCAACATCTTGCGACTTGAGTTGTACTTCAAACCCGCAGCATATTCACGCTGGGCGACAAACTCACTGTATCTGCTCACAAGTCTCACTTCATGATCTGCACTGTTCAGCAGCTACGTACGGACTGTCTCTAAAACACGTGCTCCCTGCTTTAACCACTGGCTGTATACACACACATTGGGATTCTCGGTGGTTCTACGGAATTCGTGCACTGTGCTGAGATCCTCTGTGTGTGATCTAAGAGAGGATATCGGAGCACTGATGGAGTAGTCCGTGTGCAATGAAGATAGTCCTTAAAACCAAACCAAACAACTGGCTATACCATGTGATCAAAACTTACTCGAAGCTTCTACATTTCTCTCGTATTAGCCCAAGGGAACTAACTCTAAAGGACATAACTCATGTTTTACTCCTTCTAGTTAATCAGAAGGATTATAACTCCTACTCTACGTCCACATCTATTTTATAGCAACGGTTACCTCACTTTTACCGTCCCTGCTACATGTACGAAGAAGAAGATAAAGTTTCCTTCTCTATGGTTTTTATTAGGTCTCCCTTTACGTCTACGCTGACAAATCCAGAACAAAGACTTCATTGTAATGCTTTCAAACACTGTTAATAATGACATAATTTTAATACCACAAAAAAACGGATAAGAGCTTATTCTTGATAGTGTTGACAACAGATAAAGACAGGTTAAAAATAGTGTGTGCATATAGATGAAAATAGAGGATAGAAGTGAATATAAATAAAGGGCAGTCTTATTAGACGCCACCTCTGTTACTGTATATCTCATTAATAGAACTAAGAAACACAAGCATTTCGCTAAAACTCTTTGTAAGCTAGAACTACAAACAACAGATGAAAAGAAATGAAACAACCAAAATATATGCAATTGCTAATTATATGAGTACTGGAAGTGTCACAGCAGCCCGAAAAAAATTGGAAAAGGATGTATAATATATATATATATATATATATATATATATATATAGATATATATATATATATATATATATCTAGATATATATATATATTGTAGCTTTACGTTCCAGTCTAGCCAGCTGTAAATGGCTACCTGACTCTGCTCTTGAATTAAATGGATGGGTATGAAAAAAACAATCGAAAAAGGGTGATTCGTCTTACGAGGACAAAAGACAAAGAAAATAACCAACGTTGCGGCCACAAGACCTTCGCCAGGGAAAGGAAAGAAAGTGAGGGCCAGATAGGACACGTAAGAATCTAAATAAATATAAAAATAAAACCTGGGTACTTCCCTAAAGGCAGCTAAGACCTAGCACGCCTGCCGAAGGGAGAGTGCGTCACAAGAAAAGGAAATGACTGCCACTTCCGGATGTAAACAGTACATACTAAGAAGCTAAATAACGAAACTGAACAAGAAACTACCCAAAAGTATAAATAATGAGGACTGGAGACAGAAGAGGACAGAATGAGTTGGAGATAAATAAATAATCAATTAAAAATCAAGACCCAAAAATTTTTATTTTTAAATTTATGGTCGACGGAGAAATAGAAAAATTGAATAAGAGTGGAAAGGGTCAAAATAGAATATGAGTGCAAAGGCTGATATCAGACAAAGGTGTGTAGGGTGTTAAAACCAGCTGGTTTTAGACACCCCATACGATGGATAACACGTTGTTCAAGCTGGAGTCGGCTAGCAGTGTCAGAGGAGCAGGATTTGATCGCAGTGACCTGGATGTCGATGGGACCATGGTGGTCAGGACCATTAAAGTGTCTGGCAACTGGTGTGGATTTTTGCCGAGAGATTTCATTAAAGTGCTGGCTGATTCCGTCCCCAAGTCGTTTGCCTGTTTGGACAATATCGGTTTTGCTGCAACGTTTACATACGATTATATAAATGACATTGCGTGAAGCTATTGGTGATGGTGAACCTGAGCTAGTGAAGACAAGGGTGGTGTCGTGAGAAATTCTAATCCACATATATAAATTAAAAGTAAATGTAAAGCCTAACAAATAAATTCTATAAAAGGAAGAAGAATGGTAAAGAACAGTGCTGTCACAATGACAGTACTCGAAATCCCCTTTGTTTTATGCTTCGTCTGCAAATTGTAACGTTTCCACGTTAAATATAAGCCACTGCATAAATACAAGCGTTTCCACAACACATTAAAACGGGTATTGCATTTCTAAGAAAAACATTGAGAGGCACACTGCGTAATGACCTAAATTAATCCTAACATTAATTATACTACGTTACCAAAACGAACGAACAGATGGACTCAGAAAGAAGGGAGGGCTGAAGGCAGCAACACAAGCAACACTAAACACGCGTCTCGCTATATTAATGCCACCCCTAACACGCGTGTAAGGCCACATGCACTAACTTTATTTCAGACGGACAGTGATAAAAACACTACCCTTCCCAGAGTTAGGTTTTAAAACCTGAAAAACGCTTATTGGGGAAACCTGACATTCTACTGTTTTATGTCCGAAATCCTGACATTTGTCTGACAGTACAGCAGGACAGGTGGCGGTTCTAACATAAAAAATATAAAAAAACAACTACACGACTATCCTAGAAAATACATATTTTGAACGCAGCCACTTAGCTCCATTAAACTTATATATTTGGATTCCTTAAGACTTGCTAACAAAGAATATGTTAAGTGTTACGCAAATAGTCCAGGAATTAATAAATTATAGGCAAAAGAAAATAGTGAGGGTGTCAGACAGCCCCAAAAACATCAGAATCGCTCAGTGAAAGAATTTTAAACCACCATTGTACGGAAATAGGCCACAAGTTACATTTGAATTGATTGGATGGAATGATATGTAAGGCTAAACACGATTAGTCGGACTATAAATGCTATCTTTTGTTGTCAAGGGAGACGGAAGTAAGAGTACTTTTTTTCAAACGATTGGGTAGAGATGGCCTGATTGGTTAGGTCGGTTAATATAGTTAATTGATAGCGTTAGTTCGAGACCACTAGTTCAAATAAGCTTGATAAAGCAACAGTGCGTTGAAGCCAGCTCGTATTTTTGCTAAATAAAAGCCTGGAACATAAGCAGATGGGAATTTGTGCCAGTATTTGTGCCAGAATTCATTGCTAGTCAACGTATCTGTGTTTATTTCCATGAATTGTGGTAGGCTGAAATATTTGATCTCTTTTTAATGAAAATTGAATGTACATTGATAATTTATGTCTGTATATATGTGCAGTTCAGTAGCGAACAAGAGGCAAGGCCTATAATATATATAGTGCTCCAACCTGAACAGAAGGTGTCGGAGAAAAGTAACACTACATGGAATTACCAGATAGTACACTGACACCTACCTTATGATATGGAAGGACTTATAGCTGAAAGTGCAGAGGCGTAGTAACCATTAAGGAGGTTAATACTGGAGTAAACTGCTTCAGAAGAAGATAGCAGTAAAAATAAAGCTCTGAACTCTGTGTTTGTGATGTATTGTGCTCAGTCTAGCCAGATAGTATAAATTAGTTCTGAAGTAGGAGGTACATCCTTCTTGTTTCAGGGACTGTGGTCCTAGTATTGAAGCCGCACCTGGTCTGAGCGTTTGCTGAATCCAGAGGCTGACAGCATACTCTTGGGTCCCTATAGTAACCAGTGAGGTGTCTTCAGAAACAGCGAATAGTCGAGCAGAGGAGTCCTTGCCTGCCGCCATCACGAAAGTTAAGCCCACTGTGGCCAAAAGAGCTCAACACTATGTACCCCTCGTAAATGACACTAACTTAATTAAAGAGGGGCAATTAATTGTTTTAATGTTCGGAACTGAGACCATCTCCAATACTAGTTCCAACATACACAAGCACATGCAGTCATGATGTCTAATAAGAATCTATCTTGACGAACAAAACCAGTATTACCTCCTATTACTACATCACAACTCACACACATAGAATACTAATATGGTATGTCAATGCAAAGACCACATTTGTATCTGTGTACATAATATTTGAAATTACATGTTATTATATTGCCTGGTTCACTGTGTAGTTGAATCAGGATCACTATTGTAGAGAAAATCAATACATATGTACATATCTGAAATTTATCATTGAATCTTTTAAGATAGTCTTCTAGAGTGTTGACTGTTTGTGAGTGTCACAATATTGTCAAGTGTGGTGGAATAATTAAATTGTTTATCTGTTGTTGTTGTGGTGACTTACACTTCATCATTTGCATAACCCTAGACATATAACGTTGCCAACACAATATTCCAGAATAATTCTGACTGAGATATAAATATGTGGCAGTAAGTAAGGTTATCTGTAAAACACTACACATATTAGATTAGGTTGTTCGTCCATCACGGGTGATGAAGACCACTCTGTTCTTCCAATTATTTAAGAATATGTTAGGTTAGTCTATGGGTACGAAGGTGACTGAAGAGCCCGATGCGGGCCTGGAAAGATCTTGGACAGTGTGGGCAGGGAATGTTTGCTTCATGTGAAGGTTTTATTTCACGGTCCTTTCTAGCTTGTCTCCGCTGTTCCGCTGCTGCTCTTCTGGATGATTCACATGCTGCTGCACCTTTACGAAGAGATGTGCGCCAAGCAGTTCGGTCTTGCGCAGCAGCTTCCCATGTGTCTGGGTTTATGTCAAAGGTTTTTAATGACGTCTTTAACGTGTCTTTGAAGCGCTTCTTTTGGCCACCATGGGAGCGTTTACCCTTCTGCATCTCACCATAAAAGAGTATCTTTGGCAGTCGATGGTCTGGCATGCGGACTACATGACCTGCCCAGCGAATTTGTGACTGCATCAGAATAGTATCAATACTAGGGATACCAGCTCTGTCAAGAACGGCGGTATCCGGGATCTTGTCTTGCCATTTGATGTTCATTATCTTCCTGTTTGGTGCTTAAAGAATTTATTATTATTATTATTATTATTATCTTCCTGAGACAGACTGTATGGAAGTGGTTTAGCTTCTTTACGTGGCGCCTGTATACAGTCCATGTTTCACATGCATATAGCAGCACTGGAAGCACCGCAGCTCTGTACACCTTCAGCTTTGTCTGTAGACTAATGCCACTTCGATGCCAAACGTTGGTGTATAGTCTGCCAAATGTGCTGCTGGCTTTGGAGATCCTGGTGTTCACCTCATCATCAATGACAATGTTCTGGGATAGTGTGCTACCAAGGTATGTGAATCTGTTCACAACATTCAGTTTCTCACCATTAACCTTGATGACTGGCTCAGTATAAACTGTGCCAGGAGCTGGTTGGTACATGATTTCTGTTTTCTTCGTGTTGATGGTAAGCCCAAAGTTGGCGCAGGCTTCGGAGAATCTATCCACACTATGCTGCAGATCAGCCTCTGAGCCAGCATTGAGGGCACAATCATCAGCAAACAGAAGATCTCTGATGGTGTGTGATTTGACCTTGGTTTTTGCTTGAAGCCTCCTAAGGTTAAACAATTTTCCATCAATACGATAACTAATGTCGATTCCTGTGTCCCCGTCTCTAAAAGCATCAGTCAGCATAGCAGAAAACATGATACTGAACAGAGTCGGTGCAAGTACGCACCCTTGTTTAACTCCATTTGAGACGGGGAAAGGCTCTGATAGCTCACCGTTTTCCTGAACTCTAGCCTGCATTCCATCATGCAGTTGCTGCACTATTGTGATAAATTTCTTTGGGCAGCCGTATTTTGCCATGATCTTCCATAGACCCTCTCTACTGACCGTGTCGAACGCCTTTGTCAAGTCGATGAAAGCTGTGTACAGGTCACAGTGCTGTTCTTGGCATTTTTCTTGTAGCTGTCTTGCAGCGAACACCATATCTGTGGTTCCACGTTCTTTCCGGAATCCACACTGACTTTCAGGTAAAAGACCTTTGTCAAGATGAGCCGTAAGGCGATTCAAAAGGATTCTGGCGAATATCTTCCCAGCGATTGATAAAAGAGAGATGCCTCGATGATTGTTGCAGTCTTGGCGATTACCTTTACGTTTATATAGATGTATAATTGAGGCATCTTTGAGATCGTGTGGGATGGTTTCACTCTGCCACATTTGCTGGAAGATCATATGAAGTTTCTCTATCAGAACTGCACCGCCATCTTTATAAACCTCAACAGGAATTGAATCGGAGCCAGGGGCCTTTCCACTAGACAGTTGACGAATCGCTTTTTTAGTTTCCTCCAGAGTTGGTACATCATCTAATGCTTCATTTATAGGAATTTGGGGCAGGCGGATGATGGCTTCGTCGTTAATAGATGATGGCTGGTTCAAGATATTATTAAAATGTTCAGCCCAGCGTTGGAGCATTTTTTCCTTGTCTGTAATTAGTGTTTTTCCATCTGCATTAAGGAGGGGAAATGATCCTGATGATGTTGGACCATAGACCGCTTTGAGTGCAAGGTAAAAGTTTTTCAAGTCATGGCTGTCAGCAAAGCCTTGGAGCTCATCTGCTTTATTACTCAGCCATGAATCCCGCATCTGGCGTAGTTTATGTTGGACGATTCTACGCATGTTGTTGAAAGCGTCTTTCTTGGATGTAGATTTTGGATCATTTAAATATGCTTTATGGAGATGGTGTTTCTCAGCCAACATCTGCTTTATATCATCTGAGTTCTCATCAAACCAGTCATTTTGTTTCTTGATGGAAGGACCCAGGACCTCTGTAGCAGTGTTGTAGATCTGCTCACTTAGGGCTGCCCAATTTGTTTCCACACTTTGGCCGTCTAGCGAGATAGATTTGAGACGGTCTTCTAAGGTGTCAGTAAATGACTGTTTGATTTTTGTCTTCTTTAGTTTGGTGACATCCAGCCTCTTTTGAGTTTTCTTCCCCTGAGGGCGCCTGGCTGGTTGGATACGAATTTTAAGTTTAGATACAATGAGGCGATGATCAGTCCAGCATTCGGCACCACACATGGACTTGGTCACCCGGACATCTTGCCTGTCCTTCTTCCTAACAATTACATAGTCAATTAGGTGCCAATGCTTTGAGCGAGGGTGCATCCAGGAGGTCCTGTTGCGGGTAGGAAGTCGAAAAATGGTGTTGGTGACAAGGAGGTCATGTTCTGCGCAAGTCTGGAGGAGACGAAGTCCATTACTGTTACAGCGACCCACGCCGTACCTACCAATAGTGCCATTCCAGGAGATGTTATCTGAGCCTACTCTTGCATTAAAGTCACCAAGAATGATGAGCTTATCTGCTTTAGGAACTGATGCAATGACTGCATGTAGTTCTTCGTAAAACTTATCCTTGACATCATCCTGGTTTGTCATAGTTGGTGCATACGCGCTAATGATGGTGGCATGTTTTCTTCCATAGAACAGAGGGATCTTGACCGTCATGAGTCGGTCATTTATTCCCTTTGGGGCCCCCGCTAACTTGCTGACAATTGCTGTTTTGATTGCAAATCCAACCCCTGCTTCTCGTCTTTCTTCAGTTCCTCTTCCGCTCCAAAAGAATGTATAACCTGCACCCTTTTCGCAAAGTTGGCCCTCGCCTGCAAGTCGAGTTTCACTCAGTGCTGCTATGTCAATGTTGTACCTGGCCAGTTCTCTCCCAATCAGGGCAGTTCGTCTCTCAGGTCTGTTTGCGTTAAAGTCTTTGTCAAGTAAAGTGCGCACATTCCATGCGCCTAGAATGAGGGGGAAAAATCTGTCCTTTCTTTTTCTTATATGTCGACCGCCGAAGTAGGGTACCCACCAACCGCGGTAAGCTGGTTAGGTAATGGTGAAGCAGGCAATGTTTAGGGCACCTTTTCTAGCCCCTTCCTCATGCCATGGAGGTGAGCAGTGCTTTCCTAAAGAGGGCTGCTCAGACACTCAGGGGGCTGCCGAATCCCACTGCTGCTCCGATCAGTGGAAGACGACCATATGGCCTGAGCCGCCTGTGTGTAGGTCTGCGACTACGACTGCCAGCGTACCCACGCCTGCCGCTTCGCCGCTCGCCCATCGCCACAGGACTTGTTGTGAGTGGATGGATGAATGGATGAAAGAGTGACTTGCGCGGTGATTTGGATTAAAGTGAGGAAGAGTTGCGCAATTCGTCGACCTCACTCTCTCGCCTGGGTCCATCTCAATCCAGTGGCAAGACAAGTCAAGACGACTGGAGATGAAGTCAGGTGCAGTGGATGACCAGGGCTTTCTACGTGCCTCGCCGTGCTCCTTACGCTCCACAGCGCGTTGCTGGTAATCGCCGTCATGCCCGTTGAACCAACAGGTGGTTTCTTCCGCGCAGTCTATCGAATCCAGTCTTCGCATGCATGGGTAGGCAGACCCTAACTCACCGAAGGTTTATAACCATTCGGCTACCCTCACCTAGTTTAGCCGGCCTGTCAAAGCCGTTGTCCGGGGGTGGCCGCTGTCGCATGCTGACAGCTACGAGGAGCCACAGGTGAGAGCTGGATGCCAGGTTTGGACCAAAGGTGGCTGAGCTGCCCTGAAAAGGGCATGACAGCTCCTTCACCAGAGGTACTACCAATACCTGACTTCCCAACACCCCCCACATATTAGATACAGATACCTTCACAGCTGATCTCAGTCAGTACACTAAGTCCCTATAAATATTTATATCATCCCACTTTACCACATATATTGGGGTCCGGTCCGGGATTTTGAATCTCTTACTAGTATAAATATTGGGGGTAATTCACTTAAGGGAATATAAAAAGTTAAAAGGTATCCTTGGGTGGAATTAAATAAGGTTGAGCTCTTGGTGCCTGTTTTGTCTATTGGATATATAATTACAGATTATATTGTTTAGTTAGATATTTTATTTAATTACCTGATATAAAATGGCGGACCTGGCCAAATTTCGATCTGCGGCTGTACAGACTGCAAAAGAGTTGGGATTAGATGGGCAAGTTATGATTACCTATGTCACTACTGAATGTGACAAATTTATTGAACGCGAAGAAAGAAGGTTTGAGGCCGAAAGAAGGTTAGAGGCTGAAAAAGAAATTAAGAGGTTGCAGATTGAGGCTGAGGCTAAGAGGTTGCAGATTGAGGCTGACAAAGAGGCTAAAGCATTGGAGGCAGAAAGAGAAGACAAGCGATTGGCTGCAGAAAGAGAAGAGATTAGCTGCAGAAAGGGAAGAGAAGAGATTAGCTGCAGAAAGGGAAGCAGAAGATAAAAGATTACAAAGGGAACATGAGTTACGACTAAGGGAGTTGGAGTTTCAAGGCCATGCTCCTGAAAATGGTGCCAGTCCCTTTGCCTCTGATGCTACGGTTACTCAGGGAGCCTCAACCTCAGCTATGAACTTTCATTTAGATCATTTTGTTGAGAAAGACGATGATATTGAGAGCTATATAAATAGATACGAATTATTAGCTACCACATATGGGTTAGAGAGAGAAAGGTGGAGCTTAAAGTTATCTCAAGGACTTCGTGGGGCAGCTTATGAAGTTTTTGCCAAAATGCACAGAGATGATCAGGAAAATTATGACATGCTAAAGCAGGCTCTTTTGTTAAGATATGAGAAGAACGCAGAATTTTACAGAAAAAATTTTAGGAATGCTAAACTACTGTCAGGTGAAACCTATCACCAGTTCTCTGCACGGATAGAGACATACTTGGAGAAATGGACTTCTCTGGGGAAAACCCAAGATCTTAAGGAAATGATCCTTATAGAACAATTAAGAGAGTCCATGGCTCCAGACCTGAGAAAGTTTCTCATGGAACAAGGTGCAGAGAGACTGGGTGAGTTGCTAAATGTTGTAGAAAGGTATCAAGCGGCCCAAGCAGAAGTATCAGGTAATAAAAAGAAACAGGTGGATAATTTTAGGGCACCACAGAACTTTAATAAATTTGATCATAGGGATCAAAACAAAGGTAAACACCAATTTGATAGGCCACGGTATGAAAATAAAAATAAAAACCCACAATTCGATGAAAGGAAATATGATGAAAGAAAATCTTTCAACCAAGGAAAAAGGTGGTGTAAGAATTGTCAGATGGACAATCATGACACTGACCGTTGCAGAAGGAAACCTGTGTATATGGCCACCCTTCAGGTCAGGTCGACCTCAAGACAGGAGGAGGATATTATGTTGAATACCACTCCAGAAGAGATGAGGAAGGCACAGGCTGGGGATAAGACCCTCAAGCCTTGTTTCAGGAAATTGTCAACTTATCATACAACTCTAGGCAAGGGAGATTTTTACATGAAAAACAAGTTGATGTATAGGAAGACTGGAGCTAGATCCAAAGGTCAGGGACAGCTGGTACTTCCTAAAAGATATAGGGCAGACTTAATAAGGAGCCTACATGTGAAACCAGATGGGGACCATGAGAAAATAGGTACCATCATCCAAAAGGTGGCTCACAATTATTATTGGCCCAAGGCAAGATGGGACATTGAGAATTTTGTAGAAAGGTGTAGCATAGCACATGAGGGAACACCCACAAGTGGGAACATTGATCAGGACCTGGACACGCCAAGGGGCAAAAGTAGGCCTGAAAATACAAAGAGATATAAATTTGATAAGGTGGACCAAATGGAATGGGAAGCCCCTTTTCACGGACAAGCTTCACTTAACTGTTTTACAATGGCCACTATGCGGAGAGTGCAAAAAGATGTCTTACCCCAGGATAAGCCGAAAATCCCTCAATCGGACTTAAACAAACTGGAGGAAGAGGATGTAGAGAGGAAATCTCTCATCAAGAATTTTAAGTGGGGAGAAAGCCCCAAGAGGAAAATTGGTAGCGGTCGTTTTGTGCATGATAATTCTGGGAAGAAAAATCATCACTATAGAGCTTCAAGTGGAAGAGACCATACCGGTGCATGGACAAATAGGTCCACAAAAATAAAGCTCCACATGTAACTCTGTTACGAACGTGGACGGATGAAAAGGCAGAGGAAAATATTACATCCTCATACCAATATGTGAATGAGCTGACCACTCGTTTAAAAACTGGCTGGAAACTTGCCAATGAAAATTTGAAACAAGCCAGGAAGAAACATGCTGCTTATTATAACAGGAAGGCGAAAGACAGAGATTTGGCTGTGGGAGAGAATGTACTGCTTCTTTTGCCCGGAAATGAGAAAATAAGTTACAAATTGGATGGCAAGGTCCATATACAGTTCTAGAGAAGGTGTCTAGAACCAATTATAAGATAGATAAGAAGGGGAAAGAAAAAATCTATCATGTGAATCTCCTGAAGAAATATTTGGAAAGAGAACATCAGGAAGAGACACACTTGCTAACCTTGTCCATTGCAATGGAGATGAAGAAGGAACCACTTTCATCATTTGAATATCCATTACACCCCTGTGAGACAGCGGCACAGGTGAAAATCAGTACACATTTAACGAAAACTCAGAAAGAGAGAGTGCAACAGGTTCTAGATAATCATACAGAGGTGTTAACAGACCGACCGGGGCATACAAACTTATTGGAATATGATATGAAACTGATAGACCCCACACCTGTCTGTATGAAGCCTTATTCGATTCCTTTTGCTAAGGAGAAAGCTTTGAAGGAAGAGATAGACTATTTGTTGAAGGAAGGAATTATTTCACACAGTGAATCCTCGTATAGTTCCAGTGTTGTACTTTTAAGGAAACCCTCTGGAGAACATAGACTCTGTATAGATTACAGGAGACTGAATGCTATTACAGAAGGACAGGTGGATCCATTGCCGGATACAAATCAGTTATTTGCCAGACTAAATAAAGCTAAGTATTTCTCAAAAGTGGATTTTGTGGTGAAGTGGGATGTTATAAATATTTATAGGGGACTTAGTGTACTGACTGAGATCAGCTGTGAAGGTATCTATATCTAATAAGTGTAGTGTATTATAGATAACCTTACTTGCTGCCACATATATATATATCTCAGTCAGAATTATTCTGGAATAGTGTGATGACTACGTTGTATGTCTAGGGTATGTGTATGATGAAGTGTAAGTCATAACAACAACAGACGGATAAACAATTTAATTTATTCCACCACACTTGACAACACTGTGACACTCACATACATAAAACACTCTACAAGGATATCTTAAAGGAGTCACTGATAACTTTTCAAATAACAATATGTATTCATTGCTGGCATGAATGAATATGTGTCCTGATTCAACTACAAAGGGAACCAGGAATCACAATCAATTTAAATTACAAGTTATATGTACAGAATTTATCAATATGAATATTGTAGTGACATATGTTATTAAAAATATCCTATGTGTGTCAGTTGTGTAGTAGTAATATGAGGTAATACTGGTTTTGTTTTGTTCAAGCTCTGTTGGTATTTGTCATGATGACTTCAATAGTTTGTCTTTAGGGACTAGTATTGGAGATGTTCTCAGTTCCTGATATTAAGACAATTAAATTCCCCTCTTAATGTTATTTTTACAAAGTCATTTCAAGATGAGGGGACATAATGTTGAGCTCAGCTGGCCAAATCAGCTTATCTTGCGTGATGGCGGCAGGAAAGGACTCCTCTGCTCGATTTCTCCCCTGGGCTCTGGAGACACCTCACTGATAGCTAAATGGACCAAGGAGTATGCTGTCCGACTCTGGATTCAGCAAAGCTCTGACCAGGTGCTGCTCAATACCATCAAGACCACGGTCCCTGAAAACAAGAAGGATGTACCTTCTACTTCATAACTAATTTATACTCTCTTTTTACACTGAGCACAATACATCACAAACATTGAGTTCAGAGCGTTAGGCCAACTGTCAGCTTCATCTGAAATACTTTATACCAGCATTAACCTCCTTAATGGTTACTACGCCTCTGCACTTCCAGCATTATTTCTGTCTAATCAATAATCTAGGTGTCAGTGTACTGTTTGGCCATTCCATGCAGTTTTACTTTCCTCCGACACCTTCTGTTCAGGCTGGAGCATTATAGGCTTTACATCATGTTTGCTACTGAACTACACATATATACAGGCATAAATTAACAATTCACATTCAATTTTCATTAAAAGATACTGAATGTTTCAAGCTTACCACAATTCATGGAAACAAAACACAGATACGTTGATTAGCAATGAATTCTGACACAAAATACTGGCACAAATTCCCATCTGCTTATGTTCCAGGCTTTTATTTAACACAAATATGAGCTGGCTTCAACGCACTGTTGCTTTATCAAGCTTATTTGCACTAGTGGTCTCGAACTAACGCTCCTAAGTGAGTATATCAGCGAGTCTAGCCAATGGAGCCACGTTTCGACAAGTATTTGAAAAAATTTTAACTTCCTACGTCTCCCCTAACAACCAAAGATAGTATTTATAGTCCGACTAATCGTGTGTAGCCTTACATATCATTCCAGCCAATCAGTTCAAATGTAACTTGTGGCCCATTTCCCGTACAATGGTGGATTTAAAAAAATCTACCACTGAGCGATTCTGATTTTGGGTGTTGTCTGACAGCACCATCATTTTATTTTGGCTATAACTTGTTAATTCCTAGACTATTTGCATAACGTTGTAGATATTTTTTGTCAGCAAGCCCTAAGGAACCCAAATATCCAAATTTAAAAGAGCTACGTGGCTGCGTTCAAAATATGCAATTTCTTCTACCTCCTGTTTCGAAGATGTGCTGTCTGGGTACTGTAATGTTTTCAAACGTAAACCCATCTATTGTTATCTTTCCTAATAAGCGTTTTTTGTGATTTTAAACCTAACTCTGGGAAGGGTAGTGAATTTATCACTGTCCGTCTGAAAAAAAGTTAGTGCATGTAGTCTTACACGCGTGATGGCAGCATTTGTGTATCGCGCGACGCGTGTTTAGTGTTCGGCTTTCTGCCTCTCCCTTCTCGCTATCCTTTAGTCCATCTGTCTTTTGTTTTTGGTAACATAGTGTAGAAAAAGACATGAATGGAATTTAAAATTTAGGTCAACTTGCATATTTCAAGGTTTTTCTTAGAAAGGCAGCACATTTTATTGTGTGTTTGGGAAACGCGTGTATGTTGCAGAAGGCCTTTAATATCAACGTGAAAGCGTTACAATTTGCAGACGAAGTAGAAAATAAGGGGGATTTCGAGTACTGTCATTGTGACAGCACTGTTCTTTACCATTCTCTTTTCTTTATTAATTTTATTTGTTAGGCTTCATATTTACCTAATAATTTATATATGTGGATTAGAATATTCCACGACACCTCCCCTCTTAAAACAGACATTATATGTCAGTCCTTTATTCTATATACACATAGAGAAATTTATTATTATTTCTGGGGTTTACGGTGATTCTCATCACACGGATGGCGGCTTAAAAAATCCGCTCCCAAATTGGTTTTTCCAGATATATACTCAATGCTAAAATTATATGGAGCCAAAAGTAAAGACCATCGGAGTAACCTAGAGTTCTCATGCTTAGCCTGTGCTAGAAACGATAAAGGTTTGTGGTCTGTTTGCAACTTAAATGCCTTCCCATATAGATAAATATTGAATTTCTTTATTGCCCATATTACTGCAAGACATTCTTTTTCGCTAGTTGAGTAGTTGATTTCAGCTTTATTCAACTTTCTGCTAGCATATGCCACTGGGCTTAATTCCCCATCCAATGCATCTGATTTCTGTAGTAGAGTTGCACCTAACCCAATATTACTTGCATCCGTCCTTACTATGAATTCTTGACTTAAGTCAGGTAATTTCAAAATGGGTTTACTTGTGAGCTTTTCCTTCAATTCTTGGTAAGTCATTTCACATTGTGGTGTCCATGTAATGCGATCTGGATGTCCTTTACGTGTCAAATCAGTTAACGGTGCACATATGGAATTAAAGTTTTTGATATACTTCTGGTAGAAACCACATAATGAGACAAAGGATCTCACGTCCTTCTTGGTTTGTGGTCTCGGGGCTTTCTGTAGTTTCTCTAAATTCTTTGGGTCAGGGGTCATGTTTCCCTGATAAACTGTGTGTCCCAAAAATTCCAATTCTTTACATCCAACGCAACATTTGGTTGGACGGGCTGTTAAATTTGCCTCCCTAAGTCGATCAAACAGCATGTTCAGAGAGTCAATGTGTTCCTCAAATGTTTCTGTTGCTATAAGGATATCATCCATGAAATTTGTTATACAGGGATTATTCAGAGGATCCAATAATTTTCTCATCATTCTAGAGAAGACACTAGGCGCATTCTTCAATCCAAATGGCAATCTATTAAACTCATAGTGTCCTTCTGAGGTACTAAAAGCTAGGTATGGTCTAACCTCAGGCTTTACTGGAATCTGATAGTATCCTTTACTCAGATCCACTTTTGAGAAATATTTAGCTTTATTTAGTCTGGCAAACAGCTGATTTGTATCCGGCAATGGATCCACCTGTCCTTCTGTAATAGCATTCAGTCTCCTGTAATCTATACAGAGTCTATGTTCTCCAGAGGGCTTCCTTAAGAGTACAACACCGGAACTATACGAAGATTCACTGTGCGAAATAATTCCTTCCTTCAACAGATAGTCTATCTCTTCCTTCAAAGCTTTCTCCTTAGCAAACGGAATCGAATATGGTTTCATACAGACAGGTGTGGGGTCTATCAGTTTCATATCATATTCCAATAGGTTTGTATGCCCTGGTCGGTCTGTTAACACCTCTGCATGATTATTTAGAACCTGTTGCACTCTCTCTTTCTGAGTTTTCGTTAAATGTGTACTGATTTTCACCTGTGCTGCTGTCTCACAGGGGTGTAATGGATATTCAAATGATGAAAGTGGTTCCTTTTTCATCTCCATGGCGATGGACAAGGTCAACAAGTGTGTCTCTTCCTGATGTTCTCTTTCCAAATATTTCTTCAGGAGATTCACATGATAGATTTTTTCTTTCCCCTTCTTATCTATCTTATAATTTGTTCTAGACACCTTCTCTAAAACTGTATATGGACCCTGCCATCCAATTTGTAACTTATTCTGACTCCCGGGCAAAAGAAGCAGTACCTTCTCTCCCACAGCCAAATTTCTGTCTTTCGCCTTCCTGTTATAATAGGCAGCATGTTTCTTCCTGGCTTGTTTCAAATTTTCATTGGCAAGTTTCCAGCCAGTTTTTAAACGAGTGGTCAGCTCATTCACATATTGGTATGAAGATGTAATGTTTTCCTCTGCCTTTTCATCAGTCCACGTTCTTAACAAAGCTACATATGGACCTTTAATTGTGTGGACCTATTTGTCCATGCACCGGTATGGTCTCTTCCACTCGAAGCTTTATAGTGATGATTTTTCCTCCCAGAATTATCATTCACAAAACGACCGCTACCAATTTTTCTTTTGGGGCTTTCTCCCCACTTAAAATTCTTGATGAGAGATTTCCTCTCTACATCCTCTTCCTCCAGTTTGTTTAAGTCCGATTGAGGGATTTTCGGCTTATCCTGGGGTAAGACATCTTTTTGCACTCTCCGCATAGTGGCCATTGTAAAACAGTTAAGTGAAGCTTGTCCGTGAAAAGGGGCTTCCCATTCCATTTGGTCCACTTTATCAAATCTATTTTTCTTTTTATTATCAGGCCTAATTTTGCCCCGTGGCGTGTCCAGGTCCTGATCCATGTTCCCACTTGTGGGTGTTCCCTCATGTGCTATGCTACACCTTTCTACAAAATTCTCAATGTCCCATCTTGCTTTGGGCCAATAATAATTGTGAGCCACCTTTTGAATGATGGTACCTATTTTCTCATGGTCCCCATCTGGTTTCACATGTAGGCTCCTTATTAATTCTGCCCTATATCTTTTGGAAGAACCAGCTGTCCGTGACCATTGGATCTAGCTCCAGTCTTCCTATACATCAACTTGTTTTTCATGTAAAAATCTCCCTTGCCTGGAGTTGTATGACAAGTTGACAATTTTCTGAAACAAGGCTTGAGTGTTTTATCCCCAGCCTGTGCCTTCCTCATCTCTTCTGGAGTGGTATCTAACATAATATCCTCCTCCTGTCTTGAGGTCGACCTGACCTGAAGGGTTGCCATATACACAGGTTTCCTTCTGCAACGGTCAGTGTCATGATTGTCCATCTGACAATTCTTACACCACCTTTTTCCTTGGTTGAAAGATTTTCTTTCATCATATTTCCTTTCCTCGAATTGTAGGAATTTATTTTTATTTTCATACCGTGGCCTATCAAATTGGTGCTTACCTTTATTTTGATCCCTAGGATCAAATTTATTAAAGTTCTGTGGTGCCCTAAAGTTATCCACTTGTTTCTTTTTATTACCTGTTACCTCTGCTTGAGCTGCTTGATACCTTTCAGCAACATTTAGCAACTCACCCAGCCTCTCTGCACCTTGTTCCATGAGAAACTTTCTCAGGTCTGGAGCCATGGACTCTCTTAATTGCTCTATAAGGACCATTTCCTTAAGATCTTGGGTTTTCCCCAGAGAAGTCCATTTCTCCAAGTATGTCTCTATTCGTGCAGAGAACTGGTGATAGGTTTCACCTGACAGTAGTTTAGCATTCCTAAATTTTTTCCTATAAAATTCTGCATTCTTTTCATATCTTAACAAAAGAGCCTGCTTTAGCATGTCATAATTTTCCTGATCACCTCTGCTCATTTTTGCAAAAACTTCATAAGCTGCCCCACGAAGTCCCTGAGATAACTTTAAGCTCCACCTTTCTCTCTCTAACCCATACGTGGTAGCTAATAGTTCATACCTATTTAGGTAGCTCTCTATATCATCGTCTTTCTCAACAAAATGATCTAAATGAAAATTCATAGCTGAGGTTGAGGCTCCTTGGCTAGCAGTGGCATCAGAGGCAAAGGGACTGGCACCATTTTCAGGAGCATGGCCCTGAAACTCAAACTCCCTTAGTCGTAACTCATGTTCCCTTTGTAATCTCTTCTCCTCCTTTTCTGCTTCCCTTTCTGCAGCTAATCTCTTCTCTTCTCTTTCTGCAGCTAATTTCTTCTCTTCTCTTTCTGCAGCTAATTTCTTCTCTTCTCTTTCTGCAGCCTGTCTTCTTTCCTCGGCTTCCCTTTCTGCAGCTAATCTTTTGTCTTCTCTTTCTGCTTCCAATTTCTTAGCCTCAGCCTCAATCTGCAACCTCTTAATTTCCCTTTCAGCCTCTAACTTTCTTTCGGCTTCAAACCTTCTTTCTTCGCGTTCAATAAATTTGTCACATTCCGTAGTGACATAGGCAACCATAACTTGCCCATCTACTCCTAACTCTTTTGCAGTCTGAACAGCAGCAGATCGAAATTTGGCCAGGTCCGCCATTGTCTATCAGGTAAATTTATACAATGTCTAACCAACAATTTAATCTCTAAATATATCTAATGGACAACACAGGCACCGTGAGCTCAACCTTATTTAATTCCACCCAAGGATACCTTTTAATTCTTATATTCCCTGAAGTGAATTACCCCCAATATTTTTAATAGGTAAAGATTCAAAATCCCAAGAGCGAGACCCCAATATATGTGGTGAAGTGGGATGTTATAAATATTTATAGGGGACTTAGTGTACTGACTGAGATCAGCTGTGAAGGTATCTATATCTAATAAGAGTAGTGTATTATAGATAACCTTACTTGCTGCCACATATATATATATCTCAGTCAGAATTATTCTGGAATAGTGTGATGACTACGTTGTATGTCTAGGGTATGTGTATGATGAAGTGTAAGTCATAACAACAACAGACAGATAAACAATTTAATTTATTCCACCACACTTGACAACACTGTGACACTCACATACATAAAACACTCTACAAGGATATCTTAAAGGAGTCACTGATAACTTTTCAAATAACAATATGTATTCATTGCTGTCATGAATGAATATGTGTCCTGATTCAAATACAAAGGGAACCAGGAATCACAATCAATTTGAATTACAAGTTATATGTACAGAATTTATCAATATGAATATTGTAGTGACATATATTATTAAAAGTATCCTATGTGTGTCAGTTGTGTAGTAGCAATATGAGGTAATACTGGTTTTGTTTTGTTCAAGCTCTGTTGGTATTTGTCATCATGACTTCAATAGTTTGTCTTTATTGGAACTAGTATTGGAGATGTTCTCAGTTCCTGATATTAAAACAATTTAATTCCCCTCTTAATGTTATTTTTACAAGGTCATTTTAAGATGGGGGTACATAATTTTGAGCTCAGCTGGCCACATCAGCTTATCTTGCGTGATGGCGGCAGGAAAAGACTCCTCTGCCGATTTCTCCCCTGGGCTCTGGAGACACCTCACTGATAGCTAAATGGACCAAGGAGTATGCTGTCCGACTCTGGATTCAGCAAAGCTCTGACCAGGTGCTGCTCAATACCATCAAGACCACGGTCCCTGAAAACAAGAAGGATGTACCTTCTACTTCATAACTAATTTATACTCTCTTTTTACACTGAGCACAATACATCACAAACATTGAGTTCAGAGCGTTAGGCCAACTGTCAGCTTCATCTGAAATACTTTATACCAGTATTAACCTCCTTAATGGTTACTACGCCTCTGCACTTCCAGCATTATTTCTGTCTAATCAATAATCTAGGTGTCAGTGTACTGTTTGGCCATTCCATGCAGTTTTACTTTCCTCCGACACCTTCTGTTCAGGCTGGAGCATTATAGGCTTTATATCATGTTTGCTACTGAACTACACATATATACAGGCATAAATTAACAATTCACATTCAATTTTCATTAAAAGATACTGAATGTTTCAAGCTTACCACAATTCATGGAAACAAACACAGATACGTTGATTAGCAATGAATTCTGGCACAAATACTGGCACAAATTCCCATCTGCTTATGTTCCAGGCTTTTATTTAACACAAATATGAGCTGGCTTCAACGCACTGTTGCTTTATCAAGCTTATTTGCACTAGTGGTCTCGAACTAACGCTCCTAAGTGAGTATATCAGCGAGTCTAGCCAATGGAGCCACGTTTCGACAAGTGTTTGAAAAAATTTTAACTTCCTACGTCTCCCCTAACAACCAAAGATAGTATTTATAGTCCGACTAATCGTGTGTAGCCTTACATATCATTCCAGCCAATCAGTTCAAATGTAACTTGTGGCCCATTTCCCGTACAATGGTGGATTTAAAAAAATCTACCACTGAGCGATTCTGATTTTGGGTGTTGTCTGACAGCACCATCATTTTATTTTGGCTATAACTTGTTAATTCCTAGACTATTTGCATAACGTTGTACATATTCTTTGTCAGCAAACCCTAAGGAACCCAAATATATATATTTAATAGAACTAATATGCTGCGTTCAAAATATGCAATTCCTTCTACCTCCTGTTTCGAAGATGTGCTGTCTGGGTACTGTAATGTTTTCAAACGTAAACCCATCTATTGTTATCTTTCCTAATAAGCGTTTTTTGTGATTTTAAAACCTAACTCTGGGAAGGGTAGTGAATTTATCACTGTCCGTCCGAAAAAAAGTTAGTGCCTGTAGCCTTACACGCGTGATGGCAGCATTTGTGTATCGCGCGACGCGTGTTTAGTGTTCGGCTTTCTGCCTCTCCCTTCTCGCTATCCTTTAGTCCATCTGTCTTTTGTTTTTGGTAACATAGTGTAGAAAAAGACATGAATGGAATTTAAAATTTAGGTCAACTTGCATATTTCAAGGTTTTTCTTAGAAAGGCAGCACATTTTATTGTGTGTTTGGGAAACGCGTGTATGTTGCAGAAGGCCTTTAATATCAACGTGAAAGCGTTACAATTTGCCGACGAAGTAGAAAAGAAGGGGGAATTCGAGTACTGTCATTGTGACAGCACTGTTCTTTACCATTCTCTTTTCTTTATTAGATTTATTTGTTAGGCTTTATATTTACTTGGTAATTTATATATGTGGATTAGAATATTCCACGACAGATTTGAGTAAAGGATACTATCAAATTCCAGTAAAGCCTGAGGTTAGACCATATCTAGCTTTTAGTACCTCAGAAGGACACTATGAGTTTAACAGATTGCCATTTGGATTGAAGAATGCACCTAGTGTATTCTCTAGAATGATGAGAAAATTATTGGACCCTCTGAATAACCCATGCATTACAAATTTCATGGATGATATCCTTATAGCAACAGAAACATTTGAGGAACACATTGACTCTCTGAACATGCTGTTTAATCGACTTAGGGAAGCGAATTTAACAGCCCGACCAACCAAATGTTGCGTTGGATGTAAAGAATTGGAATTTTTGGGACACACAGTTTATCAGGGAAACATGACCCCTGACCCAAAGAATTTAGAGAAACTAAAGAAAGCCCCGAGACCACAAACCAAGAAGGACGTGAGAACCTTTGTCTCATTATGTGGTTTCTACCAAAAGTATATCAAAAACTTTAATTCCATATGTGCACCGTTAACGGAGTTGACACGTAAAAGACACCCAGATCGAATTACATGGACACCACAATGTGAAATGGCTTACCAAGAATTGAAGGAAAAGCTCACAAGTAAACCTATTTTGAAACTACCTGACTTAAGTCAGGAATTTGTAGTAAGGACTGATGCCAGTAATATTGGGTTAGGTGCAACTCTGCTACAGAAATCAGATGCATTGGATGGGGAACTAAGCCCAGTGGCATATGCTAGCAGAAAGTTGAATAAAGCTGAAACCAACTACTCAACTAGCGAAAAAGAATGTCTTGCAGTAATATGGGCGATAAAGAAATTCAATATTTATCTGTATGGGAAGGCATTTAAGTTGCAAACGGATCACAAACCTTTGTCGTTTCTGGCACAGGCTAGGCATGAGAACTCTCGTTTACTCCGTTGGTCTTTATTGATCCAGCCCTATGAGTTTTGCATAGAGTATATAAGTGGAAAAACAAATCTGGGAGCGGATTTTTTAAGCCGCCATCCGTGTGATGAGAATCACCGTAAGCCCCAGAAATAATAATAAATTTCTCAATGTGTATATAGAATTATAGACTGACATATAACGTCTGTTTTAAGAGGGGAGGATTTGTCGTGAGAAATTCTAATCCACATATATAAATTGAAAGTAAATGTAAAGCCTAACAAATAAATTCTATAAAAGGAAGGAGAATGGTAAAGAACAGTGCTGTCACAATGACAGTACTCGAAATCCCCTTTGTTTTATGCTTCGTCTGCAAATTGTAACGTTTCCGCGTTAAATATAAGCCACTGCATAAATACAAGCGTTTCCACAACACATTAAAACGGGTATTGCATTTCTAAGAAAAACATTGAGAGGCACACTGCGTAATGACCTAAATTAATCCTAACATTAATTATACTACGTTACCAAAACGAACGAACAGATGGACTCAGATAGAAAGAAGGGAGGGCTGAAGGCAGCAACACAAGCAACACTAAACACGCGTCTCGCTATATTAATGCCACCCCTAACACGCGTGTAAGGCCACATGCACTAACTTTATTTCAGACGGACAGTGATAAAAACACTACCCTTCCCAGAGTTAGGTTTTAAAACCTGAAAAACGCTTATTGGGGAAACCTGACATTCTACTGTTTTATGTCCGAAATCCTGACATTAGTCTGACAGTACAGCAGGACAGGTGGCGGTTCTAACATAAAAAATAAAAAAAAAACAACTACACGACTATCCTAGAAAATACATATTTTGAACGCAGCCACTTAGCTCCATTAAACTTATATATTTGGATTCCTTAAGACTTGCTAACAAAGAATATGTTAAGTGTTACGCAAATAGTCCAGGAATTAATAAATTATAGGCAAAAGAAAATAGTGAGGGTGTCAGACAGCCCCAAAAACATCAGAATCGCTCAGTGAAAGAATTTTAAACCACCATTGTACGGAAATAGGCCACAAGTTACATTTGAATTGATTGGATGGAATGATATGTAAGGCTAAACACGATTAGTCGGACTATAAATGCTATCTTTTGTTGTCAAGGGAGACGGAAGTAAGAGTACTTTTTTTCAAACGATTGGGTAGAGATGGCCTGATTGGTTAGGTCGGTTAATATAGTTAATTGATAGCGTTAGTTCGAGACCACTAGTTCAAATAAGCTTGATAAAGCAACAGTGCGTTGAAGCCAGCTCGTATTTTTGCTAAATAAAAGCCTGGAACATAAGCAGATGGGAATTTGTGCCAGTATTTGTGCCAGAATTCATTGCTAGTCAACGTATCTGTGTTTATTTCCATGAATTGTGGTAGGCTGAAATATTTGATCTCTTTTTAATGAAAATTGAATGTACATTGATAATTTATGTCTGTATATATGTGCAGTTCAGTAGCGAACAAGAGGCAAGGCCTATAATATATATAGTGCTCCAACCTGAACAGAAGGTGTCGGAGAAAAGTAACACTACATGGAATTACCAGATAGTACACTGACACCTACTTTATGATATGGAAGGACTTATAGCTGAAAGTGCAGAGGCGTAGTAACCATTAAGGAGGTTAATACTGGAGTAAACTGCTTCAGAAGAAGATAGCAGTAAAAATAAAGCTCTGAACTCTGTGTTTGTGATGTATTATGCTCAGGCTAGCCAGATAGTATAAATTAGTTCTGAAGTAGGAGGTACATCCTTCTTGTTTCAGGGACTGTGGTCCTAGTATTGAAGCCGCACCTGGTCTGAGCGTTTGCTGAATCCAGAGGCTGACAGCATACTCTTGGGTCCCTATAGTAACCAGTGAGGTGTCTTCAGAAACAGCGAATAGTCGAGCAGAGGAGTCCTTGCCTGCCGCCATCACGAAAGTTAAGCCCACTGTGGCCAAAAGAGCTCAACACTATGTACCCCTCGTAAATGACACTAACTTAATGAAAGAGGGGCAATTAATTGTTTTAATGTTCGGAACTGAGACCATCTCCAATACTAGTTCCAACATACACAAGCACATGCAGTCATGATGTCTAATAAGAATCTATCTTGACGAACAAAACCAGTATTACCTCCTATTACCACATCACAACTCACACACATAGAATACTAATATGGTATGTCAATGCAAAGACCACATTTGTATCTGTGTACATAATATTTGAAATTACATGTTATTATATTGCCTGGTTCACTGTGTAGTTGAATCAGGATCACTATTGTAGAGAAAATCAATACATATGTACATATCTGAAATTTATCATTGAATCTTTTAAGATAGTCTTCTAGAGTGTTGACTGTTTGTGAGTGTCACAATATTGTCAAGTGTGGTGGAATAATTAAATTGTTTATCTGTTGTTGTTGTGGTGACTTACACTTCATCATTTGCATAACCCTAGACATATAACGTTGCCAACACAATATTCCAGAATAATTCTGACTGAGATATAAATATGTGGCAGTAAGTAAGGTTATCTGTAAAACACTACACATATTAGATACAGATACCTTCACAGCTGATCTCAGTCAGTACACTAAGTCCCTATAAATATTTATATCATCCCACTTTACCACAGGTGGTGAAGAAGGGAACTAGTCATATCACCTCATAAATTAAACCGAGCATTGGTCAGTCTCTAAAGCTTCACTACCCTATGTCAAATGCCATGGAACTACCTTTACCTATATATATATATATATATGTGCAATAGGTTGACTTTTTGTTATATACTCTTTTATGACTAGTGCAGGTGAAAATAGTAGCCAGAGGTCGCGTGCATGTGAGAACTTATTCTATGACATTTTTACTCACAGGTGTCTCATCCCCATGGCTGCAGCAAACAGATAACCATCGGTGTTTGGAGAGACAGAGACATCGTTGACAGGTCACGTGACTGGGAGAACTGCGTCTACACTTATGACACGCCCACTTGTCCGGGCAGCAGTGGCGCCCCTGTCTGGATCCTGGGAAAGATGAAGTGGGCGGGATTCTTTGGTCGACATCCACACAGCGGAAGACCTTTGGATGGGTTGAATGTTAGCGCGGTTGGGTGGGACAAGAGAAGCTGAGATAGGTGGAACCGAACGTGTGAAATCTCGAGCAAGACATTACAGTAAAACAGGGGCGGACTGAGTGGTCGGGCAGTGCCCTGGGACCTACAACATCCCGAATGAGTGGTTATGAGTCAGTGATTCTTATTGCCCAGGTGCCACGAACACTGTCAGTTCGCCCCTGCTGTAGAAACACATTTTTGCTTCACTGTAGCAAACTGTCAGACGTCTCCCTTCTGACGATAATAGACGAGACTTTTTTTTTGCACCTATGTCCCCTTAATTTTTGTCCCGTGGCAGCTGCTACTGGGGTTCACCATCACCCAGCCCCTCCCCCCATGAAACATCACCTGCAGTTTAGGATACACATTTTAAAGACGGCGAACGAATACTAGAAAACTAGCTAAAAAAGTTTAGGTCAGACAGACAGACTGACACAGTGTTTCTGAAAGTGACGGAGTCATACAGCTGATGACACCTCAAACTGGGAACGTTTTTTTTTTCACATTTGTCCAACGAAACATGGTAGGAAATTAATATTATTTTTTGTCATTTAGTTAATGAACACAATATCCTTTATAACTAGTAAGATAGGAAAACTCTATACAGAGTGATACATACAACAGGAGGCAATCTGATCATCAGAAACGGTCGACCGTCGATCAAGTGTTTCGGCCCTTTAATGTCCTTTACACTTTAAAAAAAAGGGGGGGGGGCATTTGAGTCATGACTCCCAAGTGTCAGCCTCCTGTTGTCTTGTGCAGAGAATTGAACCCACTCTACCTTGGTTGCAGTTTTCAAATTCACTTTGCGACCGTGAAGATAGTTGGTCGCCGAAGATTTCCAGTTTTTTCACAGAGGTTATCTGCTTCAGGTTGTTATCCTACTCTTTGGCAAGGCTTCGTCCAGCTGTTCCCAAAGCGCTGTTGCACTGGCAGGTGGAAACTTGATTACATCTCCTTTCCCGTCCAAGAAGTGTGTGAGATCATCATCAGGGAGATCACCTTGAAGACACAACATATTTTAGGTTCTTTCATACCACCATGATTGTTTCCACAGTGGTTATGTTTGCTGTCAGCATTATTACCTCAGTTATTGTCACCACCACCATCATCATCATCATTTATGATGTTCCCATCAACACCATCATCATTATCACTATGATGCCTCCACCACCACCGTCATCATGACTATGATGTATCTGTCATCATTATCACCCGTGAGATGTCTCCATCAACATCATCATCATTACTATAGTGTCTCCAACAATAGCATCATCATCCTACCACTATGATGTCTCTACCAATATCTTCATTATCATCATCACTATGATGTATTGATTGTCACCATCATCATCACCAACATGATGTATCCAACAGCATCATCATCACCATCATTAATACTATGATGTAGTCATCATCATCATCATCATCATGCACATCATCATCACTACAATGATTAACTCTACCATCATCGTCATCATTAAATCTATAATGTATCCATCATCATCATCCATATCATCACTGAAATGTTTATCTCTGCCATCATCATTTTCCATCATTATACTCCCCATGATTGTCTCCAGTGCCATCATCATCATAGTGATTATCCTAACCGTACTCATCATCAGCATCTCTATAAGACGTATAAAGTGTAAACGAGTGACCAGAATTATCAATATATTGACAATTGTCATAACATAAAGCCATAACATCAGTATTATACTCATGAAGTTGCCTTATCCATAGATGTATAAATAACAGTATTTATTTGTTTGTATATATCAAAACAGAAACGGAATCCAGTGGAATCTGACTAAACAGTTAGATGATCTAGATTTTGCTGATGACTTGGCTCTTCTGACCCATAACCATAATCAGATGCAGGACAAAATGAAAACACTCGGTGAGAGGTCACAGCTATTGGGTCTGAAAATGCACAGGAAAAAGACACAAATAATGAGAATAAATGCAAGAAATGATAACAGGGTTGAACTTGAAGAAACACCACTACAAAGTGTAGGATCGTACACATATCTTAGCAGTAATATAGACAAAGTTGGAGGGACAGACAGTGATATCAAAATAAGAATACAAAAAGCAAGAGGAGCTTTCATTGCGTTGGGAAACCCATGGAGATCACGAGAAATCAAGTCCAACACAAAAATAAGAATCGTCAACTCAAATGTCGAGTCTGAAATGGCTCTGAAACACGGAGAACAAAAAAAAAAAACAACCAAGAAGGTACAGGCTTTAATAAATAGTGCTTGGTAGAATAGAAGGATTAAAATGGTATGACAAGGTTACCAACGTCGAACTGATGACAAGAACCAGACAAGTGCCAATGGAACAAGAGAGGAGAAGATGGCGATGGATAGGACATACACTGAGGAAACCTGTTGATAACTGTTACCGTTAACGCGTTGTTATTGGTGTGTTTTGTAGTTGTTGGTGGTTACTGGCTTGCTAATGCGAATGGTGTGTGGGCCGTTTTTGTATTGGCATTCAACCCAAGAGAAAGTAGACACTGGACTCGCCGAGTACATTGCGACGTACATAGTTTATTGTAGACGGTTTCATGACAGGAACGAATACGTAGTTAACTCATGTTATCAATTATTGAACTTGATCGATCTCACTTTTGGATGTCTTCCATAAAAATAATGCGTTACGATCCGTTTAATGCCCAGCAGGAATTTGGACGCACTAGCGACACGCCATAGCTAGACGTGCCGAAGCTCTGCCAAATCTTGCAAAGGATAAATTGAGTATCAATCATGATACCTGAACGAGCCAGATTTGGCTAATATATTTGTGCTCCACACAGGGAGATACCACGATATAATTCATTGTATCTTCCTACGACTTAGGGCTAAGACACATAACAATATTCGTCAAAGACGTCTGTCCTTACCAAAGGACCTTTTGGATCTGCTCAAGCATCATAGCTCTTTGGCAACAAAACACCGCAACTAACCGCGTCATTACATTCAAGCATCGTGCACAGGTGCGCAAATAATCAAACATTCAATTAACTTAGATACACTCAAAAGTGCATCTATAAAATACCTATGTGTGAGGACCTCAAACATTTCACTCCCACGCGGAAATAACTTAACAATAACATTACAAGGCAGTCCTTGTTCTGTAACTCCCAGGGCAAAAGAGGCAGAGGTAGACCAAGAAGCACATGGAGAAGAGAGCTGGAAACAGAGATGAAAATGAAAAGGAGAACATGGAAAGAACTTGAGATGATGGCGCGTGACAGGAGGACGTGGCATATGTTTGTTGAAGGCCTATGCTCCTTGGGAGTGAAGGGTAATGAATGAATGAATATCAAAAGAGCTAATGCGAAACAAACCAACAAATTAAAACAAAAAATCACGGACATTACTTAAACACCACCTTTGAAAAACATTGTTGAAAAACAAAGAATCATTTGGTCTTGATATCTTTTGATAGTTAATCTGGATCAATCAGTTGTACCAACATTTATCAGGTGATCCAGAAGAAGGTGGACTTACGAACTAATGCGGTGAGAGACATCTCAAAGAAATCCAGCTGGACAGCATAACGTCTTAACGTATAAGCTGCATCGGATAATGGTAATAAATTCTACTGAAACAGTAGATAAAAAGGTAAATATAATCTCATAGCAGATACTGCCAGAGGGGAGTGATAAAGAAACTTCACTATACAAGGTCTCAGCTGTATGAGGTGGGGTGGCCAGTTTCCTTCCAGGCTGCATTGCCTTCCCTAACTCAAGAGTAGAGTTTGATACCTGGTTTAAGCTGGGCTAACTCCGGGCATAACGATAGCTAGATTCGAGACCTGAACCTCTGCTGCGACAGAGGCAATAGAGATGTGGCTTTACAGAAGAATGTTAAAAATACCATGAACAGCTAAAAAGAGTAATGAGGATGCCATGAGAGGGGCCAATGCACAAAGAAAACTTATTCCTCATTCACTTTCTTTGGGCATGTTGTGACGAGAAGAAAGCTGGACAAATATCGTGACAAACAATAAAGATAGAAGTAACAAGAGAGAGAGAGAGAGGATGACAAAGTGAAAAGGTACTGGACAGATTGATATGATGACATGGAAAGAAGTCAACAACAGAATTGATTAAAAGTACTAGAGACAAGACGTTTTGATTAACATGATCGCCCACGCCACCAGGCATGGTGAAGAAGAAGCCTGGCACCGACCTAATGGCCTATTCTTTTCGACTTACAACTGTTAAATGATACTTTACATGTGCACGCGGTGTATCTGCATTTAACTTGGACTCAAGAGCACTAAATGTCATTTTGACTGCCTTAGTACTGTAAGGTAAACATCGATAAACATGCTATAGTAGTATTTTCTAGTCTTGCTACAAATATTATTGCCCTCTGGCCATGTCACTAAAGTAACAGAACATAGATATTATATTCTCTCAATGATTTGTCATGTAATACGTATATTAAAAGGTATACATTTGTTAGTTTGTCAGATGTACCAGAATCATATCTCGTATTGGATATTACCGATGTTGTTTGCTGTTATTCGCACTTTAAAGCTTTATTTTTTTGTATCGGTTATTCCCAATTCTCTGAAAATGCCAGCTGTAAAAGAGTTACTTCGAAAATTACATCGGTCAAACCCGATTTTTGTTTACAGTTTTGTTGTTGTGGCTTTTTCCCCTCATACACTCGTCTCCTTGACTACAGCACGAGGAAGACTGATTTTGCAATTCTTTCAATGATTCTTTAGATTTTATTACACATATAATTTGAGTTCGTATTTAATATTGCTATGTCTTATTTACACTGAAGAAGATGTTTCACTGTAGCGCTCATTGTATTTTATAAATTATAATGTTATATTTTATATTTGTATATCTATAAAACTGACGTTATCACGTTTTTTTTTTTTAAATCTTTGAATTCTCGTAATATCTTTGCTGCACGACCAGTTATTTAATGCTGCATGCCGGTAGCAAATTTATAATCTGTTGTTTGAATTAGTCTGTGATACTCACTTCTTTCCTACAACTTACGAACACATTACAGATGCTCTAGGAATTGTGGTTATGATTGTAAGTGCAATTTAAGCTAAAGAATTAATTTATGTATGGTATTAAGAACCAACATGTCTGTCCTCAGATACCATCGTCATTAAAGAAGGCACCAAAATATAAAAAAATTATAAAACAAACTGAGCTTTGGAATGTGGACAAAAGAACGGAGAAAAGAGTGAGAAATGAATTAATGAATGTATGAAAGAAAAGGAACAAAGACAACTAACGAAGTGATAATGTAGGGGCAGGTGTATCCCAAAAAATAAAATAATAAAAGAGAGAGAGAGAGAGAGAGAGAGAGAGAGAGAGAGAGAGAGAGAAGGGGGGGGGGGAATAATGAATGGATGAAAAGAAGTATGAATAAATAAGAAAATTAAACAATAAGTGGATGCAAGATTGCACTATTTAATGAACTAATGAATAAAACACATAGTTAACAAGCCCTCAATGAAATACACAAAATTCCGCGCAAGAATTTCAGTCAAGCTTTTACTTATTCGTGAAGTTTTTGTACCTTGTTTCCATACGAAGGCTTATGTAGGTGCAACAGTAGTTCTTTCTACCTGTGCCACAGAATACACTTTTATGTAATGTTCAGTTATTCTCATCAACTTTACTGCAGTTACTATGTTATTGTAATTTCTGTATTACTTGTAGTTAGTTATACTTCTTCTTCAGCGTATTCTATCGACTGAAGCTCTTAGCTCAACTGATTCCTTTTTCTATTCCTTCTATTGTCTTGTTTGTCGGTCGCCAGTTACTTCTTCCTATTTCTGCTAGGTCCAGTCTAAAACTGTCTGCCATCTTATACGTTGCTTCAGGGGAGTCTGCCACCTTCCGTTTACAAGAAACATGTTATTTTATGTCTATGTTATTGTTATAATTTTTTAAAGTGTAATTTACTTTACACATATCTGTTCATTTATGTGTTCCTTTGCACACAAACAAAATATACATACTGTCCGTATTTTTCCCTAAAGAGCAGTCATATACTTTATTACTGTTTATGATGTTTTCTAACGAATATTATTAGTAGAAGTTTAATATGTTTTTTTAAGGTTATATTTTCCACTCTTTTTTTTTTGGTACTCATTTTTGTGCATGCTTCTCTCATAAATAATCTGGAATTTCTTTTATCTTTACGATTGTGATCCTTATATTTGGTTTTATAAACGTGCACATTTCTTTATTTTAGCTTCTATTTCTTCTCAAATTCGACATTGCTTACTCTATGATGACCCTAAAGTGATATTTCTTGAAGGACACATCGGGTCGTTGGAGATGGCTTGAAACCAAGATCAACCAGAAATACGCATGTGATCAGGATCATCGCCAGGCCATTTTTATATTTAGCGTTATAAAAAAATTACTTTGTATTTTAATAAGCATCGCTTTTCTTGTCCTGTTGTTTTGCTGGACAGACTATATTTCTTGCCGTTTAAATTAACAACTTGCCATAATAGTTAATGCATTGTTCATATAATTTTGTGAACGTTTATTTATTTTGTTGAATAAAAAATGCTACAGCATATTACCTTAGTAAAGTCATTGACAAATAAGCGTGACGTAAGTGATGTCTTCGTTATTAAAATCGTTAAGATTATCATTATGTAACATCATCACATTACAATTCCGTTTTGCTGTCAAACTTAGGCCTTTAGTCATTTCTCGTCTAGCTTTTTTGCCTTGTGCCATTCGTACAAGCTCTTTCCATATCTTCTTTGTCTCTCGTTCCCTTGTCTATTTGCTTTCAGGTCTCTCTATATTTTTTTTATCATCTGATTGATTGGCTGAGTGGTTAGAGCACTTGCCTCTCGTGACAAAGTTACCGGATTCCGGTGTTGAAACCGGGTAGCTTCAAGATCCAGTCAACCCCAGCTGTCAATGGGCACCTGCCTCTGCTCTTGAGTTAGGGCAAAGGCAGCAAGGAAGGGAACTGGTCACACCACTTTATAACGCTGGACCTAATATGGTGTAGTCTCTAGCATTTCACTTGTTTTTCAACAAGCGTATTCGGAATCTTCACGAGCAAAGACTTTTGACACAAGTGCTGTTTAAGAATGTCTGTCACAGATTTAATACAGTTTAGAACACCTGGACTACATATCTTTCAATTTGTTCAATATTTACTTGTAAAAATACTTCTTAAGAATTGGCTTGCATAAGATAGACCTAATCTAAGTCATGTTCAATTTCCGAAAAAAAGACGGACAAAATGCACTTTTCAAAACAGCCGCACGGACGCTCAATATTACGATGAAAAAAAGGACACATCCGGGGAAAAGAGGACAGATGGTCACTCTATCATCATCATCATCACCGCAATCATCATCACCAACATCATTGCCTTCAGCTGCATGTGAAGTAATGAACTTAACAAGTTTATACTAATACTTCCTATCCCATACCACCGCTTCAAGCACTGCATTAGCGAAAATAATACTATAGGTGGATATCAACAAACGTGTCCGAGTAATTCCAGTAGGTCTCTTTGACTAATGTTCCCTTCATTCATGTCGTAAGAGGCTAGTTGTCAGGACACTGTATAGACGATGTCCCCAGTTGTCAGGGTATAACTGATGTATCCTACTTGTCAGAGCATAATATTATGGTGGGTGTGGGTTGTATGAAGATGGTGATCAACAATGGCTCGTACGAATTAACCCAACGCCACTGGTACAGTTCCATAACATTTATTAGACTGATAGATAAACCGTGGAAATCAATTACATGTAGCAAGCAGACTGACTCACCTCCAGGTTGACATTGCCTGCAGGAAATAACTCTGAACTCTCGTGTTCACGAACTGACTTTACAAGAACACACACTATCAGTACACATAAAGTCCATGGTGCGGCATACCTTCCTCGCACAATCACAACACCATCCAGGTGTGATCCACTTATTATTAGTGGTTGGCGGAATTAAGCATCGCCATCTAGATTCTCTTTAAATCTCCTCCAGGCGGGAATTTAGCAACGCCTGTATTATTCCAGGACCGCTACAAGGCGGGAAACGCGTCGCCTTTCTTCCAGTAGCTCCAGGGCGGACACTGCAACGCCCTATACCAGAGGTTTTCAAACTTGTTTGGTCCGCGGCTCCCTTGACCTGTGCATAAATCACCGCGGCTCCTCTCTATACTACGAAGGTCTATATTTATTGATGGACCTTGGCTCATAATATAGAGCCCAACACTTTTCCCAAGCCATCGCGACGCCCTTATCCGAGGGCCGCGACGCCCCTGGGAGCCGCGACGCACAGTTTGAAAACCTCTGCCCTATACTGTTCTCCGCGAACAGGAATATCAATATGTTTCCAACAGGAACACTTCCAGGCGGTACAATAATCTTCGCCTGTAGAATAGGCAGGACCTACATGATATATAACAAATATATCCTCACATATTAGAATAATCACATATGTGTTTCTCCTCAGTCACACAATACGAGCTCACAGCTCGGCTACTAATCACATAATAATTCCGTCACACCCGACTTGTATTCACTACATGCTTTCTCCCAACCCATGCACAAGTCACACCATGTTGACATAAAGTCAGACATGAACTCAATCCCTGAGTTACACTTACCCAAGTGTTAACAACAGTTCAGTGACCCTTAACATCAATCACTATCATCATTTACACTCATGAAACTGTTCTGTGACACTACTAAAACTGAGAATGTGCATAGGACTGGCAACCTTATATAAAACTAACTTCTTCAGAAACCACCACTTCATGAATAGATGAACGATTCTGTGCAGACTTCCTGTAATGGGGCATCATGAATAGGTGAACGATTCTGTGCAGAGTTCCTGTAAGGGGGCATCATGAATAGATGAACGATTCTGTGCAGACTTCCTGTAAGGGAGCATCATGAATAGATGAACGATTCTGTGCAGAGTTCCTGTAAGGGGGCATCATGAATAGATGAACGATTCTGTGCAGACTTCCTGTAAGGGGGCATCATGAATAGATGAACGATTCTGTGCAGACTTCCTGTAAGGGGGCATCATGAATAGATGAACGATTCTGTGCAGAGTTCCTGTAAGGGGGCATCATGAATAGATGAACGATTCTGTGCAGAGTTCCTGTAAGGGGGCATCATGAATAGATGAACGATTCTGTGCAGACTTCCTGTAAGGGGGCATCATGAATAGATGAACGATTCTGTGCAGACTTCCTGTAAGGGGGCATCATGAATAGATGAACGATTCTGTGCCGACTTCCTGTAAAAGGGGGGGGGGGGGGCAACTTACAGTTGAGACCTCGAGCTCAATAGGGAGCGAAAAGGATAATAATGAAGTTGATAATGATGACTAAATTGATGATGAGAATAACATCCAATACCATAATTCCCGCCGTATGTACGTCGGTCGGTCACATCCATGCACACCGTCATTTGCGCACTTTTCTATTTTCTTCCTTTTTTCTTCTTCCTCGTTCGTCCTGAAAAGGACGTTGGTTGCGTTGTGTCTGTTTACGCCGGAGCTGTGATATCTGCACCTTTCAGTCGACACATCCGACTTCAGCACGGCATTTTTTGGGACCGGGTTTGCCTTCTCTCTGCGATCCCTACTCTCTCAGCCAGACTGCTGTGATGCAGACTGTTTCCAGGACCACCACGTGGAGGTGGAGTACGGTCTTAGTCTGCTCTGGTTCGCTGACTCTGATGCAAGCAGTCAAGCTATGGGTCGTTGACTGCATTCTCTATTGCTGCATCTTTGGGTCCCTTCTATTTTCGAGAGAGTACATTAACTTTCAACCACAGCTAAGAGGTGCAACTGTGGTTGAAATTTAGACAATAATTGTATTGTTTCCCATATATGCACTCTCCCGAAAATAGAAAAGTGCGCAAATGACGGTGTGCATGAACAGTTTGATTATGGAAAGAAGCCAACAACACAATTGATGAACAGTACATGAACTGGAGACAGGAAGGTGCGGAGATGCAGATTAAATCAACAAGACAATCAAGATACTCTTCTGTCCAGTTTCATTTGGGAAACGGATTTAACTCATCATTTTCTTTAAAATAACCTTAAAATGTAAGTTTTTGATTGTTTCTTCAAGACAAAATTTTAATTTAAAGTATTGCAGACAATAAGTCTATGGATCAAGATTATGGATCAAAATGATAAGATGGCTGCAATTAAAAACCTGTCAATTTTGACGTGTTATTGCTAGTCAATATATAACACTCAAGAAAGATATTTGATTGCATGTTTTATTTATTATAATAATAAAAGTTCATCACAATAAATTAAACTTAAGGGAAATCATTCACGTTGTATTTATTACATTCTCATTGCCTCCATTCCATCAGTTATTCAATTCATCATTTGTATAAAAGGAATATTTTTGTTAACCTTCCTTGCATCCTATCCGCTTCTCACCTTCTCACATGAACTAGTGAGATGTTATTTCACCTCTTTCTATCGGTTCTATATGTGAATACTATTTTGAGAGCTGTACTAAAGTACAGAATGGCACTAAAAAAGTATATTTAAAAAAAAACACGTTTTTAGGCTATACCCTTTTATTTTAAAATGTACTAAAAATATAAAAGTTATGTGACCCTATTCACAACTTTTTATACGTCATCAATTTTGTGATCTTGCTCATAATTTTGTGCACAACGTCACCAAGTTATGGGATACTTTTACAGCTGTCGTCTTGTAAAAACTGGCGTTTTCGGCTTTAATGTTTGTATGGATGGCCAGGGACAGGTCTCTTGAGATTGCTTTAAGTTTTGATAGTTTAAAATGTACCATGATCAAGGGTCATGCGCAAAATTTCTGCATCCTAGGTCATCTTAAATCTAGTGAACCAAGAGCTCGAAGATTTGAAACATCTAAACAACGCTCGTATTAAATTTAATAAAAGTGTTTTTTTTTTTTAAGTGTGTGTGTAGTCAGTGTTACTATTGAACGGTACACTAGAAAAAAACGGAACGTTTAAGATTAAACCCTTCGTCAGCCACAGAAACAAAAATGAGAAAAATCGACATACTATGAGAAAATGACAAAGGACACAATGACACGTGCAAAACAAATTTTAAAAGATAGACAAAGATAAACGACACAGACAGATGTAAATAAAGTGAGTATGAAATCTACTAACGCCATGAAAAAGCGAATAAACATACAGAGCAAGACAGATGTAACCCAATGAAAATGCAACAAAGAAAATCAAATAATACAATAGTATTATATATAGAATGGATTTGTCGTCACCGCCCTTACCATTCATCTCGTTGTAGTGTGTAGACTTTCAACAAGTTCGCTACAACCTTACCTGACCTGTACCATCCGTTGAAGGGCTCTCCATTTCTTTTCTTAATTCCTTTCAAATCTGTCTGATGTTTCTTTCTTTATTTATTTTAAGTCTATCTCTAATTCTCTTGTCCCGGTAGGAGAGGGTTTGAAAACAAGAACTGCCTTGACATGCTATAAACTGCGATCCTCAGTCTTCGTCCAATCCAACTAATTTATTTCAACATCACCTCTTATTCCATTGGTCAACCTTTTCCTCATTGGTGATGTCATCATCAACAACCAAGAAGCTACATACTTTTATAAATGGGCCCTTTGGTAGAGAAGAGGCTTGAAATGATATGACAAGATCCCCAGTGTGGAGCTGGTGACAAGATACAGACAAGATACCAGTGGATGAAGAGATGAGAAGAAGACACTGGGAATGGATACACCACACATTGAGGAAAGCTGTTGATCGCATTACAAGGCAGCCTTTGTTCTGGAAATTCGCGGGGTAAGAGTGGTAAAGGCAGGCTAAAGAAGACATGGAGTAAAGAGTTGAAGACAGACATGGCAGAGATGTGGAAGGCAAAGACAATCCTTGAACTGAAGGTATGGGCCAGGAGGACGTGACATACGTTATTTGAAAGCTTATAATCCCTGGTTAGCTCATAGCTAATGTTAATGATGATGGGGAAGATGATGTTATCATACCATTTTAATATGTGCAAGAATCCATTTATGAAATGCTGTAATTTCTTTACGTTGTTTCTGTGGTTCCTCACTGTTAGAACCATGCAATGGAACTGCTTTGATGTTTGATCCCAGGATTCTTATTTTTGAATTGACTTGATATCTTTTGATATACGTCCCAATGCACTGAAAGATCCTTACATCTGTTTTTTTTTTTCTTATTTGATAACACTGTCTGTTCTTTCAATTTTGTCTGTGTTGCTGCCTCGATATATGAATGAGTTAGGGATCGTCGCCGGTGCTACGGAGTTCATGCACCATGCTGAGATCCTCCTTGTGTGATCTAACGGAGGAGATTTAAGCACTGATAGAGTTGTCCGTGTGCAATGAATAGGGCCCTTAAAAACCAAACCAAAACCAATATATGTATGAGTCCCCTTCGTGCAGGAGTGTTTCTTCATATTGTCATGCTGCTGAGGTTGGTTGGTCTTTATTTTTTGAGTAGGCGGGATACCTCACGGACGACAGTAACTCGCATCTTCTGTTGCTGCTGCTACTGCTACTTCTACTACTATTACAACTGCCGCTACCACCCTTCCTACTACTACTACTGGTACTATTACTACTACTACCGCCACCACCACAATCATCACCACCATTATCACTACTACTACGCATTCCCACTAGTGACACTGCCACGACAACCTCTACTACCCCAACTACCATCACCATTACCAACATCACTACCAACGTTGCCATCATTACCACTGCCAGTACCTCAACCACCACTACCACCAATTACACCAACACCTCTACACCCACGAATATACCCACCACCACTATCACTGCCAGTCCCACTACTACCGTTGTTAAAACAACTATTACTGCGTCTACTACCACAACTGCTTCTGCTGTTGCTACCACTGTTAATACTACTGCTAAAACCATTACTACTATTGCTGCTACTACTTCTGCTGCAACCACTACTAGTAGTTATGATACTACTGCTATTACTGCTACTACTCGGCTACTATTACAATAACTATAGCTATTTTTAATACACAGCTACTGTTACTATTACTACTGCTACTGCTGCTACTACTACTATCACATCGCATCTGCTACTTCTGTAGCTGCTACTGTTAATACCAGAGCTATTGCTGCTACTATTAACACTATTGCAACATTCTGTTGCTGCTACTATTAACACTACTGTTGTAGCTGTTATTATTAACTAGCAATAACCCGTCAATAATGACGGAAGTAAATCAAAAACTGCAATACATTTTTTAAATATTTTTAATTCAATATAAAAGTTCTTTGATGACAACATTTTTTTGTGAAAGTGCGTGGATTTGTTTCAAAGAATGTTCCATGATAAAAAGTGTTGTTAACAAAAACTTTCAAGTTTTCATGATGTGTACCTCGGGTGAGGGAGACAAGAGCTGGCCATGTCCGAAAACAGGTTCAGGAAGGAAAACTCCTACGTGGTCAAAAGATTGTCCTTGCGCCTCAGTGATCGTCATTGATTGAAGCGATTGTCTCTTCCTCTTAGCATCTGCAGCTCGTTTAGTAGCCACCTTATACTTTTGATGCAAAATAATAAGTCTGCAATACTTTAAATTAAAATTTTGTCTTGAAGAAACAATCAAAAACTTACATTTTAAGGTTATTTTTAACAAAATGATGAGTTAAATCCGTTTTTGGAATGAAACTGGGTTCTACGCCGACTTTTCTTCGTTGAGTGTTACAATTTTTGGAAGAGTACATATAAGGGAAACAATACAATTAATGTCTAACTTTGAACCATAGTTGCATCTCTTAGATGTGACCGACGTACAAACTGCGAGAATTATGGATTTTGATGATACAGCAGAACAGCTACTGCTGTTGCTGCCACTATTAACACTGCTGTTGTTGCTGTTATTATTAATACAACAGAGCAGCTACTGTTACTGCTGCTACTATTAACACTACTGCTGCTGCTGCTACTATTAACACTAATGATGTTGCTGCTACTATTAACACTAATGCTGTTGCTGCTACTATTAACACTACTGTTGTTGCTGTTATTATTAATACAACAGAACAGCTACTGTTGTTGCTGCTACTATTAACTCTACTGCTGTTGCTGCTATTATCAACACCACAGCTACTATTACCTCTTCTACTACTGCTGTTACTACCACTACTTCTACTACTAATTCTACTACTCTTACTTCTACTAACTGTTGATAATGCTGCTGCTGCTGTTAACTGCTACCATTACTACTTCTTCTGTTCTTCTTTTTATTATTCTTCTTCACAACGCTGAGATGTTACTTTCTTAGCTGCAATTAAAATGTATCTCTACTCTTCTTCTTCTTTGATCCTTAACCGCCGACCGTCAAAGCAGTCAGTGGCCATCACGCCTGGTGGCGTCTTGTAGGGCAACAACAAATTGATTCCACTTTGCTCGGTCGGTGGCAATCCTTCGTACAGTGCCCCAACTCTGGTTCATTCTTTGCATCTCAGCCTCCACAGTCCTCCGCCAAGTTGTTTTTGGTCGGCCTCTCTTTCATTTTCCTTCAGGGGTCCATAGTATAGCTGTTCTTGTGATGGCATCGGGGTCTCTTCTGAGGACATGGCCAACCCAGCTCCAGCATCTGCCAGCTATGATGGTGTGCATGTCCTCTTGCTTGCTCCGAGTAAGCAGATCTTGGTTGGTGATGGTATTCGGCCAAAAGATTAGGAGAATTTTTCTTAGGCATGTTGTGTGAAAAAAAGACAACTTTGACATTTCCTTCTCTGTAACTCTCCAGCATTCCGCACCATAGAGAAGCACAGAAAGCACACAGTTCTGATATAATCTTAATTTTGTGCTTGTGCTGTACTGAGAGGACTTCCAGATGTTGTTTAGACTAAAAAAGGCTGTTCTTGCTTTGTTCATTCTGTTGTTGATGTCTTTGCTTGCTCCGCCGTCTGGTGTTACTATGCATCCTAGGTATGTGAAGGTGTTTGTCTGTTCAAGTTGCTGATTCCTTACTGATATGGGCTCAGGGTTGCTCATATTGAGCGTCATGACCTCTGTCTTATTTAGATTGATGTTCAAGCCCACCTGCTGGCTATACTTATTAAGTCTATCCGTTTTTTCCTGGATGTGTTGATGTGAATGTGCTAGTGGTGCAATGTCATCTGCATATTCCAGATCTTCCAATGTAGAAAATGTCGTCCATCTTATTCCTCTTGGACTGCCCTCTGTTGTCTGGCGCATCACCCAGTCTATGACTGTTAAAAATAGAGTGGTTAATAAGGGGCATCCCTGTCGTACTCCTTTCTTCATCTCAAAGGTTAGGTTGCTCTGCCCAATGCTACACGTAAAGTTGGCATAGAAGCTTTTTAAGATTGACATTATGCAGCTTGGAATTCCATAAGCCCTCAGTATTTTCCATAAACTGTCCGTATGTATACTGTCAAAAGCCTTTTCAAAATCAACGAAATTAATGTACAGCTGTCTTTGCCATTCTGAGCACTGCTCTATAATGTTCCTGAGGGTAAATATATGATCTACACATCTTCTGTTCTTTCTAAATCTTGCTTGTTCTTTCCTCAGTTTGTGGTCTACTGCTTTTGAAATTATCTGTATAATTATCCTGCCTAGTATTTTGCTGGAAGCTGAGAGAAGAGTGATTCCTCTCCAATTATTGCAGTCTGCAAGATCTCCCTTCTTGAGGAATTTACCAATTATTCCTTTTTTTTCCCACTCCGTTGGTGTTGTCCCTGTTTTCCAGATTTGTGCAAATAGTGGTTCTAATAGTTCTGCCGCTAGCTCAAGGCCTGTCTTAAATAGCTCTGCATTTAAGTTATCATGGCCAGGAGCTTTTCCATTCTTTAACCCTTTGATTGCTGTGATGATTTCTTCTTTTCGTGGAATGTCTGTATTAACATCTAGATCATTTTCAGCCTCAGGAACATTCAGTTGTGTCTTTGGTGGTTCCTTGTTCAGAGTTTCTCTGAAATGCTCTGCCCATCTTGTTTCCTGTCTCTCTGTTGTCGTGATGAGATTTCCTTGCTTATCTCTTACTAATGTAATATTGTTTGCACCTCGCTTTCCTCTGACGATTTTAGTTATTTTGTATACTGTGCTTTGTTCATTTCTCAGTGCTGCCTCTTCTGCCTGTCTTGCAAGATCGTCTAGGAAATTCCTTTTGTTGGCTCGGGTTTGGTGTTTAACTTCCTTGTCCAGCTGACTGTACTGTTCGCTATATAGTTGCTTTAACCTGGGGGACTTCGCTTCTGGTTTCTTTCTTTTCATTTCCTTTCTCATCGTTATGGTGTTTAATGTTTCTGGTGTTATCCAGTCTTGTTTCTTCCTTTCCTGGAATCCCAAGCATGATTTGCTGCTTTCCTTATATATTGTTGAAATGGTGTTGAATTTCTGGTCCTAATCATCAGCCAATGTCTTTTCCTGACTTTTGGCAAATTGATATCGCTTCTTTACATCAGCCGCAAACGCTTTTCTGGTAAGGGGGTCCTTCATTTTGCTGATGTCAAACCTTTTCTGTGTAGTTACAGTTGGTCCAGCCCTTCTTAGTTTCACTTTCAGTTTTGCTACTACTAAATGGTGATCACTTCCCACATCCGCACCTCTTCACAACTTGTAATGCATGTCTTCATCTCTTTTTATTGCTCTCATACTTTTGTCTCCCATTTTTGTATCTAGAGCTCTTCCAGGAACATTTCTTTGTTTCCATGACCGTGTCTAGGTCTTTCTTTGTCTTTTTTTGTAATTTCAATCCTCCTGACCCTAACGTTTTCTGAACCTCTCTACCTCTTTCTCTTTCTCTCTCAAAGCAAAAGTAAGACCTAAAGGACTTTTATATTTGGAGATGCGCCCTAACATAACCGACTAGGTTGAACGGGACACGCCTCGCCAAAACGAGGCAAAACTTTATTTAAATTTTTTTTTAAATCTCTCTCTCTCTTTCTCTCTCTCTCTCTCTCTCTCTCTCTCTCTCTCTCTCTCTCTCTCTCTCTCTCTCTCTCAGTTTCTCCGATCCCACCCAACCGCGCTAACATTTAAGCCCTCCAAAGGTCTTCCGCTGTGTGGATGTCGACCAAAGAATCCCGCCCACCTCATCTTTCCCAGGATCCAGACAGGGGCGCCACTGCTGCCTGGACATGTGGGCGTATCATAAGTGTAGACGCAGTTCTCCCAGTCACGTGACCTGTCAACGATGTCTCTGTCTCTCCAGACACCGATGCTTATCTGTTTGCTGCAACCATGTGGGTGAGACACCTGAAAGAATAAACCAAATGTAGGTATTTACTGGTAAAATGTTGGACCACTACTGCCACATCATCATCATTTCCTTTACGCTCCTTATGGAACATGGAGCCACCAATGGTCCCCCATTCATGATGCATGCAGCAAGAATTCACACGCGCCTGGTGCAGTGGTTTCTATGGCAATTAGTTTTACACTAGTATAAAAGCCCGCCATAAGACGGGAATTACATTCAAAAGCACCAATACCTAACGGCAATTTTACTTATTCAACTGTATTTTAAAAACCACTGTGCATCACCACAGTACACGAACTACGTAGCAGCAGCGAGGATCCCAATGTGTGTATACGCGATCACACATTCTATAAATATTATTTTGCACACCGTCATTTGCGCATTCTTCTTTGGTAAGTGTCACTATTTTCGGGAGAATACATGAAAGGGAAACAATACAATTAATGTCTAACTTTCAACCAAAGTTGCATCCCTTAGCGTTACATACTGACAGAAAAAGCTGGGATTATATATATGTATATGATGATGATGATATATGTGCTAACCCCATGCACAACTTCATATTAGTTGCCTTGTACGACATGGTTAAGGGTGAAGTAGTCCTATTCTTTCAATGTCTCATCAGAAACCCCCGGCACACATCAGGTGTTGAGCCTATTCAGAGAACTACCCGGGGGCACTCTACCTATAAACGTATACGCAATATTTAACCGAAGTGGTTAAGAAAATCTTTGTTTGAAACTGCTTTCAGAAAATAGCATAACAATAATGAGGCCTTCCGAACGCCACAGAGGGGGCCCCAGCCATTTGACATTTTAGAGGACACTTCACTGTTTGGGAAAAGGGGTAAAACTAGTTTAATGTAAAGCAATGTAAAACTAATGATTAGACCTAAAGATCGTTTATATTTGGACATGCGCCCTAGTATAACTGACTAGGTTGAACGGGACGTGCCTCGCCAATACGAGGCACATTTTAAAAAAAATACTTACTTAGTCGTTCTCCTTCTACCGTGAGGGGATAGAGGTTTTTAATTTGTATTTTTTTAAAATTATTTTTAAAAAAATTGCATCCTTGGCTGTGGTGATCCTTCTCTATGAGGGTAGACTCGAGACAACTGGCCCTGCTCAAATGTCCTGAGAATGATATCCGCACTAGTAATGATTGCGACTTTTCAGGTGCACCAGTAAACAATGTTGCCGTCCAATCTTTCTTCATTAATACCCTTCAGCTGTCCTATGAGCAAAGACCTTCAACAAGCCTACGCCATGTCCTTTTGTCTCCTGCCATCAGCTCCAAGTCTTCATGATCTTTTTCATTTCTGTTGCAAGTTCTCGTATCCACGTGTTATCGGCCAACTTCTGCATAGTTGTAAATGTAACGGGCTGTATTCTTATCAGATTGCCAAACCACTTAATTTTCTATCTCGCTGTATGCTTGATACAGAATGTAGTTCCTACGGTTTTTCTGATGGCATCATTTCTCATTCTGTCTCTCCTGGTAACATAGATGGCTTTTCTTAAACATTTCATCTTGAAGGATGTGGTTTCCTCTCCTATTCTTTGATCATGGGCTATGTTTGAAGCTGACAGCAAAAAGTTGGTAAGAATATACTACTTATCAGCCACTGTTTATTTTACTTACTTACTTACTTAGTCGTTCCCCTTCTACCGTGAGGTGTAGAGGTTTGGATGAGAGAGCGCCAGACTATCCTATCGGCTGTCTTCCTTCTGGCCTGGTTCCATTCTAATCCTCGGTCCTTCAAAGATTGTCTAATGTTGTCCTCCCAGCGGACTCTGGGTCATCCTGGGGTCTGGATCCCTGGCTCTCTGTTTCCCATGCTTGTCGTGGTAGCCGATCTTCTCCCATTCTGCAGACATGGCCAAACCATCTTAGTTGGGAACTGTTTATTTTCCTAACTGATATTCTGATGTTGGAGTAGTGGTGACAGTTGGTTAGTCACTGCAATGGCTTTTTGATAACTTGTTATTAAGCATTTAATCGTATGTAGTTATCATGAATTTAATCTTACTTAGTTTTCACTACATACTACCACGCCCCGTGTAGTTCTATCCATCTTCCCTTTCAGTCATTTCTGACTATAGGAGTGTACCCCCGAAACAGGTTTCGTTGGCACGAGGTTGGGCACTTGGATAAAGAGGTAAAGTTGTTGCCCATGCAGCATGCACCTGCTGGCATAGTCAGAGGAACGGGTCGGTTGCCACAGTCTGACACCAGTAGCAACGACCTGTCATCAGTAGGATCACCGTAGCAACGATATGTCATAAGTAGGATTACGCTATTGGAGCTGGAATGACCGCGGCTGCTGGCACCTCAACCAACACCTTTGATGTCTTCCTGCACTTCACATTAATTCATGCAGCTTTAGTTACCAGGTATCTATAGAGAAAACAAGAATAGGACCACTGCACACTCATGCATGTCGTACAAGGCATCTAATATAAAGTTGTGCATGTGGCTGACATCATCATCATGTAAAACAAATTGCTACATAACTCACCACTGCTACATACAGACTTCCTACAAGGGGGCCCAGCTGAAGTGGGGGCTCTATGTTATGTAAGAAGAGCAAAGGAAAATGATGATGGTGATGAGATGATGAGATTATGATGATGACGATGAGATTATGATGATGAGATATTGATAATAATAATGATAATTAGATGATAGTGATGATGATGATGATGATGATGATGATGATGATAATAATGATGCTAATGATGACGTTAATAATGATAATAATAATGATGATGATGAGATGTGATAATGATGATGATGATGAGATGATCTTTTTTTTCTTTTCCTCGTTCGCTGTTGTTAAGTAATGTCTACACAAGAAGTCCGGTTCTCTGGATGTATGTTGCTGTGTTTGAAAGTTCGTCAAGACTCCCAAGCAGTTTTGTGTGGATAATGATGATGAGATGATGATAATGATGATGATGATGATGATAAGACAATGATGATGAGATGATGATAATAATGATGATGATGATGAGATAATGATGAGGAGATGATGATAATGATGATGATGATGATAAGATAATGATGAGGAGATGATGATAATGATGATGATGATAAGACAATGATGATGAGATGATGATAATGATGATGAGATAATGATGATGAGAAGATGATAATGATGATGAGATAATGATGATGAGAAGATGGTAATGATGATGATGATGATAAGATAATGATGATGATAAGATAATGATGATGAGATGATGATAATGATGATGATGATGAGATAATGATGATGAGATGATGATAATAATGGTGATGAGACAATGATGATGAGAAGATGATAATGATGGTGATGATAGATAATGATAATGATGATAAGATAATGATGATGAGATAATGATATTGATGATGATGATAAGATAGTAATGATGAGATGATGATATTGATGGTGATGGTAAGATAGTGATGATGAGATGATGATAATAATGATGATGAGATAATGATGATGAGATAATGACGATGAGATAATGATAATGATGATGATGAGATAATGATGATAATAATGACGATGAGATGATGATAATAATGATGATGAGATAATGATGATGAGATGATGATAATAATGATGATGAGATAATGATGATGAGATGATGATAATAATGATGACGAGATAAGTATGATGAGATGATGATAATAATAATGATGAGATGGTGATAATGATGTTGAGATAATGATGATGATATAATGATAAAAATGATAATGATGAAATAAAGAAGATAATGATGATGATAATGAGATGATGATGAGATGATGATGATGATGACATACCACAACGGCCAGGTGATGATCTTGATCACTGTTGTACTTCTGGTTGACCTTGGTTTCAAGCCATCTCCAACGACCCCAAGTGTCTTTCAGGAAGTCGCAGAGATCAATGTCGTGAGTTACACAACGAATATCACACCAATCTCCATGAATGGCCCCATGGGCCACAAACTCCCCATAGACACGCTTCACTTTGTCTTTCTCGTTGTCACTGTCGTAGAAAAACTCCACAGTTGTATGTTGTGCTTCTTCATTGTCAAAGACCACATGGGTCGCTGTTCGAATCTTCAACTTTGCCCACTCTAAACGAGGCGTTGCCGAGTTCTTGCATTCAGGACAAGGACAGGGTTTATTTGACCGTGTTTCGTTTCTGTAAACATACTGCATGAACCCTGACCCCACCCTCAAAAATGTCTTGCCCTTGCACTCATAAAAGGCGTAACCCTGTGGTCTGCTCGTACTTGTGTAGGTTGTGGCAACTCGGACAGTCAGGTCAGCCTGTGCTTTGATGTAACTCACAACGTCCTGATCTCTGCAAGCGGTAAGTATCCTTAATGAATTAGAATTATCGTCTCATTCATCACCCTTTAGCGCCCCTAGGAGCATAGGCCTTCAACAAACTTATGCCAAGTCTTCCTGACCCGTGCCATCAGCTCAAGGTATTTCCATATCTGTCTCCAGTTCTCTTCTCTGTGTGTTCCTTTGTCTCCCTCTGCCTCTCTTACCCAGGGGATTCCAGAACAAGGACTGCCTTGTAATGTTATCAATGTGTGTCCTCTATCCATCTCCAACGTCTTCTTCGCATCTCTTGTATATCGTATCGAAACAGTTGAAATATATGAATTAAGAAAACTACGCATCATCATCATTATCATCATCAGTGTTGTACTAAGTGAGTAAGGGGAGGAGTGGGGGTGGTCTACCCGGGTAACAGCCAGTAAGGGGGTGCCATCTGACACGACTAAGACAGTACTTACTGTTAAAAATACCCTTGCAGTTGTTTCTTTATAGGGTGCGGGGGTGTCAAAGGTAAGATTCCGCCCGGGTGCAATGTACTTTAGGGACGCCTCTGATCATTATCATCATCATCATCAGGTTCCTTTTCACTCCCAACTGGAGCCTGAAACCACCACTTCAACTGACCCCCTTGCAGGGTTTCTGTCAAAAATCAATGTTCTTTAGCAACAGTGGTATCCTATTTTACATGATGAAGCTGCCAGCCTAATGCACAACCTTATATTAATTGCCTGATGGTTCAGTAGACATATTCTTTGTTTGTCTCCTCAGAAACCCATGATAAGAAAAAATAATATTACATTTCAACAATTTATTTACTATGTTGAACATATTATATTGCTTTTCTGTCTTTCAGTCATAACTGACTATGGGAATGCGCCCATGAGGTGATAGACCTCAGCTGCTTTTTTTTTTGTTGTTGTTGCGTGGTGTTCTATTTTCTTCTGCGTGTTTTGAAAGCTTCTTTTCACCCACTCTGAGGTGGCGCCATAGGGAGCATCGCCACTTGGTGCGATCAGCATCTTCCTCCTCCCAGGTTGCTGGATTTGTGTCCAATACCTTCGTGTCTGTCTTACACACAACTTAAAACCTCAGCTGCGGTCGCCCGACTGTTCTTTTCCCATATGCCATTTTCCCGTAGAAAATATCTTTCTGGATGTGACAATCTTCCATGCGATAAACATGACCAAACCAGAGTAGTCTGCGCTGTCAAGACAGTGTATACAAACTTTGAAGGCCAACACATGACAAGCACATCGACATTTGACTCTTTGGCCGTCCGCACAATACCAAAACATGTGGCGTAGACGCCGCTAATGGACGGTACTGAGCCTTCATTCTTGATTAGCATAGGTTGTCCATGTCTCGCTGCCATAAAACAGAGTGGTGGTGACGCAGACAAATATTGGATTACGTATACGACTGGTTTGAAATACTATCTAATTTGCTACCCAAAAATATTGTAATCATCGGAAAATTTAAAAACAAAAGATAACAATATGTTTGTTCATGATAGAAATGACAATTCCACGGGCACTTGCCTCTCGCTGCAAAACTACTAGGTTCCCGGATACAAAACCTGTTAGCGCCAACGCTTCAGTCTACCCAGCTGTAAATGGGTACCTGACTCTTGCTCTTGAGTTAGGGAAGGCTAAGGCAGCGAGGAAGGTAATTGTTCACCCCACCTCATAAAGCTGGGCCTAGGATAGTGAAGGCTCTAACACTTTACTCCCCTACGGCAGAATCCGCTATGGGACTGCCTACCTAGTATATTGAAGTCTCTAACATTTCACTCTCCTACGGCAGTATCTGCTATGAACCAACCTTTACCTTTTTAGATTCTCGAAAATAATTTGTCGAATCAGAGAGGACGGCTTACTTTGCGCCCGACCTTACCTGTATCCATCAGGTAGGTGGTCCGTAGAAAAAGTTTGCACTGGAATGAAGTTGGTATGACCCGAATTCTTGTCACACAGCACCAGATGTTTGTGAAGATCAGCTTCGCCCACAACGCTATATTCTGTTTCGTGGTAACCTGAAATGGACAGTATCGAATGCTTGAACTTCAGTATTCGAAACAATTCATAATTTCATACTCTTTTCGCTCCTAATGGAGAATGGAACAACCTGTAGCTGATCCCCTCACAGCAGGCTCGCACCAACGTATTATTGCAATATTGGATTCTGTATCAGCTTAGAGACTTAGCATATTCTCGTTAGTGTTTTCTTGTAACCGACAACCTTAGCAGTCTTTGTCTCGTAGATAGGTACGCTGTCTTCATAGACGGCTCTAGGTTTGATTCCTGCTCCAAGTAAACAGTTTTGAACAATCTACTCTTTATCATGACTACTTTGGTGGGTTTAATAGACACAAAAATTGATATACTGGGGTCCTCCTGTATCAATTTGAATCTTTCACTACTACGTAAGCGATGGAATTTGTCTAATGTCAAGGGGAAAAAATAAAAGAAACAAAAAAATATGTGCAACAAAAATGTTATTACAAAAATAATTTTTATATATTAAAATACATTGTTAATTATAGCAAATAATTAATTAACTAAAAAAATATTTACGTTCATATAAATATAAATATGCATAATAGAAAAGTCAATTAAATTTGAAAGGCAGGTTTTCATTAGTTAATTTAACTTCATTATGACTGTGCCTATTTGATTTACTTGTTATCTGTTCAACCACTAATACAGTGTTCATTAACCATCTAGAGGTCTCGCACCCCTTTACAGCATCATAATAAACCTGGCACCCCTTTACATCATCATAGGACGCCTCACACACCTTTTATCTCCTAGCACTCAAAACATGCCCGAAATACTTGAAAGAGATTAACGTTTATATTGTTAAAATGTTATTTACAAAATTTGGCTAAGGTTCGGTATTTAATTCACGCGTCAATATTCTATCTTTTATAATACAATTCAGTTCTGTGTATTATATTTTGTTTATGATGATTCGTATTCTAAACTATATGGCATTTCTCGCACCCCCCGGAAGGAGAGTCTCGCACGGCAAGGGGGTGCATGCACCCCTGGTTAATAAGCACTGCACTAATATGAGTGTCGTAGATTTGGATAGGTATTTAAGATAGATTCTGGTCCCGTCTGAATAGAACTGAAAAGGTGGTAACTCAATGAGAAATAGGTAAAGAAATAGATTTCACGAGTGAATAGTTAAAGGTAGAATCTGTCCCTGGATTGAGAAGATACTCTATTCCAGCCTATCTTTACGACTGTTATTGGTCTATCAGACAATTCTTCTTTCCATATATATTAACATATACACTATTAACCACTCACATACACACACACAGATATGTGACGAAAATCAGACGCACAAACGTGAAACTATAGCAAATGGAGTAGGGATATTGGGCCGAGCTGACCAACACAGGTAATTAAGTTTTTGTTAAGTTTATTATCATAAAAAATCTTCACCACATCCAATATCAATAGCAATAGAAAATCATAGTTTACATAAATTAAAAGAATATACCCATAAGTACAATCCTCTCTGTTGAGACAAGATCCCACAAGAAGAAGTGAATTAACCCCCAAAAGGTCAAAAGATTTGCCCTATGGTATAGAATTTGCCTATACTGTAAAGAACAGAGCTCCTAATTAATATATCCTGAAAATAACAGTATTAGCACACAAAAAAGGAAGGAAAGTAAAACACAAAGTGAGTACAATGATTATACAACAGAAGAATTATTCACTCTTTCTTTCTCTCAATTCAGACACCCTGTAGCCACATCCAGTCTCGCTTACCTAATTGCTGATTTACAACGTCTGGAACATATCTCCATGGTACACACAACGAATTCAGTGTTGGGTTTTGGCAAAATAAACCCCAGTTCCTCCAAAGACTGATTAATCCTCTTATTGGGGAACGCTTACTTTGTTACTGTTAATTGGATCTGTTTATGTCACATCAATTAGTCCAGGTAGGAAAATAATTGCGAGATCTAGTGTTCACAGTAGCTGGTAATTCCGATAGTTAAAAAAAATAATGTTAGGTAGGTAAATCTCTCTGGATAAATCCTCGCCACAACACAGTGGTCGGTAGTCGGGTAGTGTTAAGTTTGATATTTACTCGCCACAGCGGGCTGAATGTAAAATGGAAATGGAAAAAGAAACTGGGCAGCTATGTGTCCAGTTACATTTATTCTTAGTGTCATATATTGGTACTCTCTCTCTCTCTCTCTCTCTCTCTCTCTCTCTCACACACACTAGGTGAAACAAGAGGGCCGAACAGGTCAACCTCGAAGATAGGATATTACACAAGAATGTTTGTAGGTACTATTTGACTTAGACCCCTTTTTCTCAGATTTAAGCCGCTGGTAGGTTTGGTTTGTGATCCGTACTAGATTTAGGAAAAAAAAACATATAACCACAATATCAGTATTGTATTCTAACCCGCGTAAAGGTATGATTTATTATTATCCACTCAGTTAATAAATTTGATTAGAAACCACAAGTGTATAGCTTATCTTATCGTTTATCAACCCGTGAAATAAGCGCTAGTCACTTACAAAATTACACATAATGGATTAGAGATAAATATATTTTTTCGTCAGTACTACGTCGCCTAGTGCATTTACTAGTGAATTAAAATATCTCTTTTCTGGGTGATAGCGAGTAATTAAATTTATGTTACAGCTGGAAAAATTAGCTATAAGTTATTTAATACGCTAGTCAATTTACACAGAAAATCCTAGTGAACTATATGACGAACTTTAACAATTAAATCACTCAAAATGCTAGTATATATATTTACCGCAACACAGAAATGAAACTATCTCCAACAAAATACTAAGAAATCCACTTTAACAGTGGTCTAGGATTCGAAGCTAAATATTCCGAAAATTCTGAGGCTACTAGATAAATGATTTTAAAAAGATGAGGTATATATATATATGAAATAGGTAGAAATTCGCTAGCGATTGCGAGATATCACACCTTAGCCCGTATTTCGGGAAAATCTGCGGTCGATTTCTGAATGAAAGTTTTATTTAACGCCTATGCCGATTGGTAGACGTTGGCCCACGAGCAAACCGTCTTTTGATCTCGGCTCTTTCTGTAGCTAATTACGGCCCCTGAGATCACGAACAAACGGATGAGGTCGGTAACTGTGGTTATCGCCCCTTTCTTTTCTTCATTCGCTTAAGTCCCCCCGAGACAATGTAACTATCAAAGTACGTCTTTTGACTTATCGCCCTTGATTCTACAAATATACCACCCGTTCCTTGATCTGTCACTATTTCAACGATTGCCCAATCGCTAGCGCGATAATTCAGTTAGCGGTCTGGACTAGCTAATAGGTCTGTTTGTAAACACTACTAGTGTCTGTAAGACATAGAGAAAGAAAAATAGGCGTGGCTAAAATATGAGTTCGAGAGATATCGAAGTGCATGCCTTTCTGCGTTAACAAAACGTGCATATTAATAAAGAAGCAAGGTGGGAACCCAGGTGGGAGCAAAGACGTGCGGATTCATGTAATATATTTACATAACTCTGTCACAATGAGCATCCGATTGATAGAGTGATTAGAGCTCTTGTCTCTCGCCATAGACGTAAACAAACGCAGGTGATGATTTGCTTACTTGTAATTTCGGAAGTGTATGATGTCATATCTTATGAATTATGCTATCCTGACGTAGGCGTTGCTAGCTTCTTTCCGATTAGACGCCGAACACGTAATGTGTAGATCCAGATTTCTGCACTTCTGAAGACACAAAGTGGCTTTACAAGTTTATTAGTTGGCTTTTTTATATATATTATTCCTTACTACTGTTTCTTCCTAACTGATCACTCTGTTTTTAATTGTCATCCTTGATGGTATGCATAAGGCGAACATGGCAATGTTAACTATAGCGATCATGAAAGTGTGTGCGCATGTCAGTCTGTAGTCATGATCTAATAATCTAGATGAAGGTGAAGTATGTAACTATAAATTACATCTTTACATTATAATTCATAGAGGAAAAATGTTTGATTTGGTTAACCATTAACGAATAAAAGAAATGGAAAATACAGTCTTTCACACATTTAGTAATGAGGTTAAGTACAAAAAGCAATCACTAATAATACAAAATAAAAATTATTAATAATTTTTCTAATTTCACCAACCTTTTGTTCATTCGCGAGAATCCTTAAAAGCACATTTATACTTTAAATTCCACAAAAATGAAAGTATCCTCTAAAATGGAATGAAATAATGGTACAGACTAGCGCTTAGAAAAGCCCTCTCCTATGTTCCACGGTGTAGTAAAACGTACTGACTCCTGTCTTTATCCCCTTCATATCTCTGTCTAATCTCCTTCTCATTGTGTGTGTGTTTTCATTATTATTATTATTTGGCTTTCCTCTATTTCTCATACCCAAGGGATTCTAGACAAAGGACTGCCTTGTAAGTCAACGAGTTGTTTTTTGTAGTGTATATCGTGTCAAGCCACCGTATTTTCCTAATGTCTTGTTCCACTGTTATTTGATACCAGATATGATATACTTATATTTTGTATGTTCCTTTTTAAGTAGTTAATTTAATATGTTCTTGAGTTTGTTCTGCCTGTGGAAAGTTTTACAGAAATGGATAGGACACAAATGGAGGACTCCCGCTGATAGCATTACTAGAGAGTCCTTGTTCTGGAAACTCCAGGGTAAGAAAGGTAGAGGAATACCAAAAAAAAAGCACATAGAGAAAAGGACTGGAGACATACATGAAGGGGGTGAAGGACACAGGGTACGACCTTGAGCTGATAGCACGGGACAGAAAGACTTTGCATAACTTTGGTTTGAAGGCCTGTTCTCCTTGGGAAAATGAAAATTGGTGAATGAATGAGTTACGTCGACTGTTCATGATCTTCGGAGGGAGTAAAACTCCTAAAGTTTTAAAAAAAAAATCGATTTTCTACATTAACATTGTTCATTTACATTTCGAACACTTCTATTATAGCCCACTAATGGCAGAAGGGTTGACCGATTGCTTGTCATTTGTCATGGCAAGGAAAGGACACTCGAAACCAGGTCGCGTCCGCTCCAATCTGCCCAGCTGTAAAATGTGAACCTGATTCTGCTGTTGAGTTAATGAAGGCAAAGGCAGAGAGCAAGGGAACTGCCACTTTTAAAAAAAAAATCAACCTATAACGATGAAATCTCAAAGGCGTTCAAAAAATAAATAATACATTTTGTCTACAATTCTTGTGTCCATTACCCTCCTTCACTGCCTTTATATTTCGAGCAGTATCCGCTATAGAATTACATTTACACTTGTTATTGTCTGTCAATAAGATTTGTGTAAAATAAAGAAAGTTTTAGATTCACCATTCCTCTTCGCCTACCATAGTATAAATGTCAAGTCAATGCTATTGTATGGCTCTGAAACATGGAGAACAACTAAAACAACAACAACAAAGTTACAGACTTAAACAAATGGGTGCTTGCGTAAAATAAAAAACAAAAATCACAAATATGGAACTAATGACAAGACCCAGGCAAGTGCCAGTGGAACAAGAAATGAGAAGACGTTGCTGGCGATGGATAGGACACACGTTGAGGAAACCTGTTGAAAGCATTACAAGGCAGTCCTTGTTATTGTATCCCCAGGAAAATAGAGGCAGATTTCGACCAACTAAAAACATGGAGAAGAGAGCTGGCGATAGCAGTGAAAGTAATCAGGAAGACGTGGAAAGAACTTGAGCTAATGGCACGTGACAGGAGGACAGCATGTATTTGTTGAAGGCCTATGCTCCTTGGGGAGCTAAAGGGTATTGACCATAGTAGAATTACATGGATGATCCTGTCTCTACACACCTATCAGTCCATAATCTTGTTCCACAGGTATCTGTATTGGCCATCTTGTCATACCATTTAAACTTTACAGTTCAACGCAAGCACTTATTAATTTAAAAAAAAGTAAACTTATGCGTTCACAGAGCAACATATCAATACACATTTATGGAAGTGTGATATAGCAGTAGCTATAAATTGCAATACACGTCATCAGGTATGTGCATAGATGTGCTGATAAATTAAGAAGGATGTGTTTTCCTAATTTAAAAAAAAAAAAATCAGGCTGAAAGAGGATGCAGGATGCGTCAAACTCACCTGGGTTTTTCGAAAAGCGAAACAATCTGGTATTTCCCGCCATGAGATGTTGTCCGTTAAAGGGAAATGAAATAAACTCACGTGATCGATTAATGTAAAATTAAAGTCAGATGTCAATGCTGCCTTCTTGTATGGATCGGTGCTTGCATAGAAAAGAAGGAATGAAGTGGTACAGCCCGGTCACCAAGATGGAGCTGATAACAAGAACTGGACAAGTGATAGTGAAACAATAGATATACGACGACGCTGGAGATGAATAGTACACACAATGAAGAAGTCTACTGATAGAATTACAAAGCGGACCTTGTTCTGGAAACCCCAGGGTAAGAAAAGTACAGGAAGACTGAGAAACACATGGAGAAGAGAAATGGGAATATTGTGACATAATTTGTCCGCTCTCTTCACCTCTCCGGCAGCACTGAACTACATTTGTTGTGCGTACTGCAATATGACCAGCGACAGGAGGACATGACATATATTTGTTGAAGATCTATCACCGTGGGGAGCTGAAGCATAATGATTGAATAAATAGTACAATTTATAATTAACAAAGGAAACAAACAGTAAAATTTCTCACTTTCAAACCATTTTGCAAAAGATCTAAAGCTTGAGAACCAGTACATCAACTACAAGCTCAATACGTGGGACAATTTCTCCAAATTTTATTCTTCTTCTTCTTCGCCTTTCAGTGCACCAAGAAGCATAGCCCTTCAACAAAACGATTCCAAGTCTTCCTGTCCCTTGCCATCAGCACCAGGTTTTTCCATGTCTTTTTCATCCACTTCATGTCTGATGAAGTTGCCATCCTCATTCACTGAAACAAAACAGATCACAAGGTCTTTTCTATTTGGACATGCGCCCTAATATAACCAATGCACCCAGTGTCTAGGTAGAACGGTGCGCGGCTCGCCCAAACGAGGCCAACCCCATGCACAACCTTATGACTGTTGGCTCCTTCGACATGTGTCATGGAGCAGGGGGTTCATTCTTTCTTTGTCTCAACATAAACTCCATTGAAACCACGCAGTGATCCTCTGCCCTTCCCTGATATTAAACAGGTCCTTCTTGCCTGCTATAATTGCGTGAAAGTATTTCCCTCTTTCAGTTAAACACACATTATTTAAAAAGATTTCTCTGATAACCGAAAGGTATTTAAGACATCGGACCATGTCTTTTATATTTGGACATGAGCCTTAATATAACCAACGAACGTTGTGTCTAGGTTGAACGAGGCCCGCTTCGCTAAACCGAAGCAAAACTCCTAATTAAAATAACTAAATAAATTAAAAAAAACCGTGTGTTACCGGGGCCCGAAAGGGGAGCAAAGAATAGTAACACTGTTCCCCGTCAAGCATGTCGTAGAAAGCGACTAAGGAGGGTTGGGCATGGGGCCGGTTACCCCATCCTGTAAAAAATTTAAACCACAAAAAACTTCAACAAATATGGACAAGTCAAATAAAGAAAATAAAACACAGCCATCCAAGACAGGGGAAGGTCCTCTCGCAGGGAGGCGTATGATGCAACACAGAGAAAGCCGAAAGGAGTCTGTGTTGCTGACTAACCTTCTTTCTTCTAGGAGAACTTCCAGATTTGGCACCTAGAATGTTCGGACATTAAACGAACAAGGGAAAGTGGCACAAGTAGCAGCAGAAATGAGGGAATATAAAATCGAGGTTCTGGGAATGTGTGAAACAAAGTGGAAGGGGTAGACAGGAAGAAACTCATCACAGGTGAATTGGTGCTGTCCTCAGGACATGAAGACGAAAGTTCACACCACAGTGAAGGGGTAGCTCTTATGTTATCTAAAGAAGCACAGAAAGCACTCATTGAATGGGAAGCTGTTGGACCCAGAATAATAACAGCTACTTTTAAAACAGCTAAAAAGAAAATAAATGTAAATGTCATCCAATGTTATGCACCAACTAATGACAAAGAAGAGTCTGTGAAAGAAGCATTTTATACTAGACTACAGGAAATTATGGAAAAGTAAAAAGAAGAGACATCACAATTTTGATGGGTGACATGAATGCAAAGATAGGTACAGTCAACACCGGCTTTGAAGAAGTCATGGGAAAACAGGGGCTAGGAATAATGAATGAAAATGGGGAACTATTCTCAAACTTCTGTGCTTCAAATCAACTGGCTATAGGAGGAAGCATGTTTCCACATAAGAGAATACACAAGGCAACATGGATATCACCAGACCATAGAACAGAAAATCAGATTGATCATATATGCATAAACAAGAAGTTTAGATCATCATTGCAGGATGTAAAGGTATATAGAGGAGCAGATGTGGCATCAGATCACCACCTTCTGATAGCCAAAGTAAAAATGAAACTCAAGAGATATGCAACAATGCAAAATTATAGACAACAATTTAATGTAGGACATCTAAGAAATCAAGAAACAAGAGACAAATTTGCGGTCACAATATCCAACAAATTCCAAGTGCTCCAACAGCTGGAAGATGTAGAGAATACAGAAGACTATTGGCAGCAAATCAAAACGGTATGGAATGAGACATGTGAAGAAATACTGGGGAAAAGGGAACGACAACAAAAAGCATGGATAACAACAGAAACCATCAATAAGATAAAAGACAGAAAAAACAAGAAAGCAGAGTTAAACACAAGCAAAACCAGAAGTTCCAAAGCCAAGGCTCAAGAAGTGTACACAGAAGCAAACAAAGAAGTAAAAAGAAGTATCAAAAGAGACAAGAGGAAGTATGAGGAGTTGGCAAGAGAGGTAAAAGATGCTGCAGCCAAAGGAAATATGAGAGAACTGTATAGCAGCACAAAGAAGCTAACAGGGAAATACGAGCAAACAAGCTGCCTCATAAAAGACAAGAATGGAAAACTGATCAGCAATATACAAGAGCAAATGAAGTGGTGGACAGAATATTTTGAGGACCTTCTCAATAGACCAGCTCCACAAAACCCCCCGGACATCCAGCCAGCAGAAGAAGAGCTACAAATTAACGGTGAAAGACCAACGAAGGAACAAATAAAGAAAGCCATAAAGCTTCTAAGAGATGGAAAAGCGTCTGGACCTGATGGCATTCCAGCAGAGGCCATCAAAGCAGATATCGACACGGCTACAGAGATGTTATATAAATTACTTGGTAAAGTCTGGGAAAAGGAAGAGATACCAGCAGAATGGAAGGAAGGATATCTGGTTAAGTTGCCTAAGAAGGGAAATTTACAAGAGTGCACAAATTATAGAGGAATAATGTTACTATCAGTGCCAGGAAAAGTATTAAACAGGATTATCCTTGAGAGATTAAAAGAGTCCATAGACAAGAAACTGAGAGATGAACAAGCAGGTTTTCGACAAAACAGATCATGTACAGACCAGATAGCCACTTTGAGAATAATAGTTGAACAAAGTCTGGAATGGAATTCACCACTATACATCGGATTTGTGGACTACGAAAAGGCATTTGACAGTGTAGACAGAGAATCACTTTGGAAATTGATGAGGCATTATGGAGTTCCCCTGAAGATCATTAATTTAATAAAGAAAACATATGAAGACATGACATGCAGAGTTCTTCACGAAGGACAGCTTACAGAACCGTTTGGGATAAGAACAGGCGTGCGACAGGGATGCCTCTTGTCTCCATTTCTTTTCTTACTAGCAATAGACTGGGTTATGAGATCATCGACAACACACAACAGAAATGGAATCCAGTGGACTCTGACTAAGCAGTTGGATGATCTGTATGTTGCTGATGACTTGGCTCTTCTGTCCCATAACCGTAATCAGATGCAGGACAAATTGAAAACACTCGATGAGAAGTCACAGCAATTGGGTCTGAAAATACACAGGGAAAAGACAAAAATAATGAGAATAAATGCAGGTAATGATAACAGGGTTGAACTTGAAGAAACACCAATACAAGATGTAGAATCGTACACATATCTTGGCAGTAACATAGACAAAGTTGGAGGGACAGACAGCGATATCAAAATAAGAATACAAAAAGCAAGAGGAGCTTTCATTGCATTGGGAAATATATGGAGATCAAGAGAAATCGGATCCAACACGAAAATAAGAATCTTCAACTCAAATGTGAAGTCAGTCCTATTGTATGGCTCTGAGACATGGAGAACAACAAAGACAACAACCAAAAAGCTACAGACTTTCATAAATGGGTGCTTGCGTAGAATAGAGGGATTAAAATGGTATGACAAGGTTACCAACGTGGAACTGATGACATGAACTAGACAAGTGCCAGTGGAACAAGAGATGAGAAGAAGACGATGGCGATGGATAGGACACACACTGAGGAAACCTGTTGATAGCATTACAAGGCAGTCCTTATTTTGGAAACCCCCTTCCCCCCCCCCCAGGCAAGAGAAGCAGAGGTAGACCAAGAAACACATGGAGAAGAGAGCTGGAAACAGAAGTGAAAATGATAAGGAGAACGTGGAAAGAACTTGAGATGATGGCACGTGACAGGAGGACTTGGCATGTGTTTGTTGAAGGCCTATGCTCCTTTGGGAGTGGAGGGTTATGAATAAAATAACCAATACATGCTTACCTAATTCTCCACGAGCTAACGTTGCCAGCCGTAAAGTGTCCATTCCATGTTCCTCATTACGAGAATACGCTGAGGATTTACACTGTTTCCTTCTTAAAGACAGCTACACATGTCGCAGTACGCTGGCAATCGAATATGCCCGTCTATGAACTACAACATATATAGTGGTATCGGTAGTTACCTACCAAACATATGACGCTAAAGGCTAATATCATACAATACTGCAGTCAATCTTTTCTAATGGTTAGCATCAATGTTAAAACACGACAGCCTCCAGTACACACCATGTACACACTACACAACACCGTTTCCTTCAGTACGATGTCAATTACCAGCACGTATCAATAGACCTCTGTGTCGTTCACATATATTATGAGGCCAGATTGCTCAAGCTCTACTTATATCCCGCCTTACGAAATCCATGACTCGGAATAGAAGCGACCAGGATGAAAGAAAATAGAAGTAGTTTGAGGGGCTGACAGATTAATGAAACACGCGATAAGTATTTGTATTGCAATGCGAGACTCAACCGGAAAGAAAGCTGTCACCCCCACACTCTTTGCGTTGTTTAAAACAGAAGCAGTTAGTGTAAGAGGAAGGAGTATTTCGTGTGCTAAATAAAGCTTGACACACAATAAAAATTTTTGCTCCATGTATATTTCAACCTGGACTGAAGTCCGTTGGTTACATTAGAGCGAATTTACCATTTAAAAATAAGTGAACTTTGTCAAATCTAGTACAGTGTTGATAAATACTAAGGTATGAAAATAACTACTAGTGTTTACCAGCAAGCATGGTGAGGCCCTGACTGCTAGCACTTACAGTATTGCGAACTACTAAGCCCTGAATAGAGCGTATGGTATCTATCTACTAATATGATGAAGTTCCGAAAAGGAAGCAATGTATCTATCTACTAGCATGACGAAGTTCTGAAAAGGAAGTAATGCATCTATCTAATAGCATGATGAAGTTCTGAAAAGGAAGTAATGCATCTAACTACTAGCATGATGAAGTTCTGAAAAGAAAGTAATGTATCTATCTACTAGCATGATCAAGCCATGAAAATAACGTATAGTATCTATCTGCTATAAGGATGAAGCCATGAAAATGACGTATAGTATTTATCTGCTATAATGATGAAGCCTTGAAAATGACATATAGTATTTATCTGCTATAATAACGAAGCCATGAAAATGACGTATATTATCTATCTACTAGCACGACGAAGCCATGAAAATGATGTATATTACCTATCTACTAGCACGATGAAGCCATGTAAAAGACGTATATTATCTTTCTACTAGCATAATGAAGCCATGAAAATGACGTATATTATCTATTTACTAGCATGATGAAGCTCTGAAAATAACGTGTACCATCTATCTGCTATAATGATAAAAATGACGTATAATATATGTCTACAGGTACGATGAAGCCATGAAAATAACGTATATTATCTATCTACTAGCTTGATGAAGCCATGAAAATGGAGTACAGCATATATCTGATATAATGATGAAGCCATGAAATTAACGTACAGCACCTATCTTATAAGGATTGTGATGAAATTTCTGAATCATTTCTTGGCCTCTGTCGTGTAACGACTTCTCACCGACTTTTTCTTCTGTCTATTATTTTATTCCTCTACAAATTTCTCCTATCACTAGACAAGAAACCAAAAGTCTCTCTCTCTAGTCTTATATTACACAGCATTTGCTAGCTGATTCTCACGGCCAAGGGCAATAAATTATTCCCTTGGCCAGCGTAAGTCTTTCCACTTGAAAGGTGAAAAATAGTGCTACGACTATCCGGAAGTCAACCCTTTGTTTGTTTCACGAACTGCACACGTACACAGTGGATGCTAGGGCCAGTTAAAATGAAGATAACGTGATACCTCTGGGACCAAAATAGAATTTGCAACAATGCCACTCAATAGGAACCCACCCCTGTACGGGAACAGCCATCCTGGAATTGTGGAGGGAATTAAGCCATTGGACCGCTAACCATCATTCGAAGCAGACGGAATCTATGGGCACCGGAGTGGGTATTACTTGTTGCGAAAATTCCGTAGTGAATTCGTGAGCGAATCCACCCTTATGCGGTTACCAGGTACTAACCCAGGTTGCTGTTACAAGGTACTAAACCAAGTTACGAGTCCACGGTACCAAAGATTACCCCTACCCACTATACCCTATTAACCAGGTTACCTTACCATACCAAACCATATCCTGTCACCCTGTCGTAGATTTTGATAGGGGAATTAAGACTTGCGTTGGTCCCTTCTGAATAGATTAGAATAAGTGATAGTCACAGTGAGAAGTAGTAATAGCAATAGATTTCCACGAGTGAGATGGTAGAAATGGGATAGAGGCTGTCTCTGAGATCGAGAAATCTTCTCTCTCTCTCACCTATCTTCTACGACAGCTTTCGAGGAGTCAGACAGTCTAAACACACATAAATGTATATATATATATATATTAATATATCTCTAACCACTCACGTACACGCACATCAAGACGATAGTTATACGTACAGACGTAGGGAAACTATAACAGATGGTTATATAAATATTCTAGAACGAGCTGACCAACACGTTGATTAATTTCAAGAGAAATTTAATTATCATATAAAATTTCTTCACAACACATAGAAATTATATCAAAGCATATACACATAGTCATAAAAAAATCAAGGAATTGCTACAAGAAATGATAGACCCACAGTTAGGTCTTATCCCTCGAGGTATGCCCACAGTCCTGTTGGAAGAAAGTGATAGCCCCAAGGAAACAAGGATACATAGGATTAGGTCTAATATTTCCCCCTTCTTAAGGTATGGACAGACTTGATATCTCTGCTCTATTTTAAGAGAAATATGATTAGCAATACTTGCATACAGAAAGTTAAGACGGCAAATGGGTGCCCAATTACAACAATAAAGAAATCACAACGTCCTGCATTCACTTTATTCATTCAGCCGAGCACACGTGCACATGTTCATACTCACAGCTTAGATAACCACTTCTGGTAATACAATTTTTAGGACATTCACCTACAGACTCGTCAAGGGCAGTCTTTGACCAAGAAATCCCCAGTTCCAAAAAGACAGGATGAATTCTCTGCTTCCGGGAACGACTTCTTGGGTGTTCTTATTTTTCGGATATCTGTTTAGGTCACATTAAAATTGTCCAGGCACGAACATTAACAACGAGCACAGTGTCAATAGCTTAGGTTTCTAGAATTGAGGAATGTCAGATCGGTGTCTACTTTCAGGAAAGGACTATATTTGGTCACCACACCACTAGTCGAAACTCCGTCGGAATGTTACTGACGTTAATATGTTACTTGCCACAACGGCTAAATTTGTGCATAGAGTTTGTGCAGAAAATCTGATCTGGCTCAAAGGCCCAGTATAAAACATTTAGTCTTTAATAAAACCCGTTAGTAAGAGTTGTACTCTGTCTATTAATGAAGACACACGCACTGTCAGACAGGTGTTAACTTGTAAACCCACGTGGTTAAAAGATAAAAATGTTTATGTTTCTCACAGGTATGTCTCTGTACTAAACGCCGGCAAAATTTGGGTTAACCCCAGTATTCACTGAATAAAGAAAAACACATATGAAATATTTTACACATTAGGTACTCACTATAACTTACATTTTTAAACTGCAAGCGTACCGCTTGACTTATCATTTAAACCTTCCCGTGAAATAAGTTATGTACATAAAATCAATCATCATGAATTAGGAATACCTACGTGTTCCGTCACCACTCATGAAGCATCTAGCATTAATAAAGTTAGTTTAGAAAGTTTATTCTCGTCTGATTATTTTAGCAGTAAAATTAAATTCCTTAATAGCCGACTGAGTTTAAGCTAGAAATATAATTTCTGTTTTCCACTGTAACTCGTCACTATAAAATAATACAGACTATATAAATTAAGCGCTCTGCACCAAATCTAACTAGTGAAATAAAATAAGCGATTTAACACTCTAAACACTTCACAAAATACTAGATATGTAATATAATATATTTACCTCCATACAGAACTACAGACTAAACCATGAACTAGAATACTGCAATCTAATGATAGTCTAGAGGTCGGCAAAATGGCCAAGAAACTCAGACTTCGCCAAAACACAGATATTTTGATCTAGCACAGCGATCTGTCTACTGCGACATTTTAGGAGTCAGAATGAAAATCTAGATTAACATTCTGGTTATATCTATTACCAGACAAAGAGGTAAACGTGTAATTTCGCAAAACGAAGTACTCTCCCCTTTCCGTCTTTAACACTTACGTTTAACACTTAAACGCATGCCGTAACTGCCACCTACTGACCGAGAGGGCGCGTGTCAGTTGCGACTCCCAGACGGCTTGTCTCCAATGCCCAGGCAGTTTTCGCACCTCGCGCTGACCATGGCCCACAATGAGTGTCGTGTCAGGTGGAATTCCCAGACACCTGTTCTACGTTCTGCGCCGTAGAGATGTCAGTTATCGCGCCTTTCCTGAGCGCTTAGCCGAAGAAAACGCGCCTGTCAGCTGAAAGTGCAGACATAGTCTGCTCATATGTCTGAGATAAGCGAAAGTCACAGTTTCGTCCACTGACATCTAATGCAAATAGAATGCATTTTAACGCTCTCCCGTCTCTGTAGAGACTGACACGTTATGTCATCTACTGCGTTTAATCAGCAATGAAATGCGTTTCTAAATGAGAAACGAAACTGGCGAAAGTGAGAATGGGAAAAAAATATTTTTCGCAAAACGAATGGATATGAAAAATACAGGAAAAAGGTAAAGAGTGATAATAAAATAGAGGATACGAGTGAAAGAAAAAGAAGAGGATATAGGCAATTCAATGATCATAAAACCTCTGTGACAGAAAGAAGAGGATATAGGCAATTCAATGATCATAAAACCTCTGTGACACACCCAGTAACCCATTACGTACGACACATCCCATAAGCAGAGGAGGTATTCAGCAGAGGTGACTTACCCCATCCTTATCTGTGATGTGCACTGAGTCCAGGGAAGCAAACTCTGACACCCTCTTTACCCATTGAACTGTTTAGGAGACCTAAGTGCTGGGGAAGACCAAACCAAGAGAGTCCGAAACAAAATCATCTCCGCAGCTACTACAGTCCTTGAGGAGATGAGTATTAACACCTACCAGAAAAACTACCATAGAAAAGATCTCCTGGTCTATATGATGACATACTAGTTGGTTTTTTCTAAATAGTATTAGTAGAGCTAAACTTTTTTTTCATATTTATATGTATAATCAGATATGTAAGAATCTATACCCTTTTTTATTAAATTTAACTTAACAGCGTCTGTTGTTATTTTTCTTGTTAACTTTATTTGGGCTGTATTTTGTTTTAAATGTAAATCTTCACCCTGGGGGCTCAGCCATAATTCAATTAACTTCTATTGGGTCGGGATATTTTAAATGTGGCTGGACACCAAATCTCTTTCTCAACCTTATGTGCTTTAACAGTCCTTTTGTAGGATTGCTGAGAGAGAATTTATCGTTCAGAAAATGTCCTGTTTAGTTTCCAGAAATCTCTTTTAAGTAAATTTCTAGTACACTAATTCCCGAGGAGAGGCAGTTCCATTTCGAACTCGTAAACTATCAATAAGACATTATTATCTTTATTCTTCCATTCCATCCAAGCTGTCCTTCTCCTCAAAACCACCACACGACAGCCTCATTCGAAAACGAGACACCGTCCAAAAATTCGGCATACAGGTCAGCCAATGGGAAAGCATTTCCTTCACGAACTGTTTACTATATGCTTGGCATTCAGTATGGTGCACCGCAAATCTGTGTAACCAAGGAAAGTGTGAACAGGCAGTGTGTGCTTAATGACGGAGTACCTCACGGATAATGTACATAATTCCATATTAGAGATCCTTATCTGTAAGTAGATGACTAGACTTTCACTAGGAGTGGTATAATACTGAGGTAATTCTGAGTTGGAGGCAGCGTTACATGAACCCAGTAGTGAAAACCGCTGTTTAGGCTGCTCCAGTGAAATGTCGGATAAAGCTAGGAAAAAGATAGTTATTGTAATAGATACAGAATAATCATAGCATTACAATAAGACCAAGATGGAAGAAATCCGCTGGGAAATAAGCCAACTAGAATTATTTTGGATTTTCCATACATGCACACATTGTCTACAATTGCACGGTTTTGGGGAAACTAATATCTGTGACGTCATTGCTTTCCGATGGGTACGCCGTTGTCCTATATAAAGAGACGTATGGAAAACGAGGACTCGCGCAAAATTTAAACTGACAGAATAGAGCAGAGCAGCAGTTATTGTTACAAGCTTCCATTGCCATCTGCAGCTGTGGGCAGACTGTATGACCATTGTGAGCTCGTCTGTATATTATTGAGGGTAAGCGAGAATGTATTTATTATATATATATATATATATATATATATATATATATATATATATATATATATATATATATATATATATATATATATATATATATATATTATATTAGTTAATCAGAATGTGCCTTAGAAAGTGGATAATTGTTCGAATCACTGTGTAATTATTGGAAGGAATCCAAGCCTATGTTTAATCAAATAAATTGAAAATGGAAACGAATGAAACAGGAAAGTGTGTTCGAAGTTTTTGAAATGCTTTTAAATGATTATTTCTTGATGGAACGGACTACCAACTGGAAACAAAGGAAAGAAAGAAAGTTATTGATTTATTGTATTAATTAAGGTATTACATAGTGTTTTCCACAAGGCCTGATTAACGTATAGAAGTAAATCATGGACAGAGCTGTACAAAAAATTTACTAGAATATTGTACTACATAGTGAAATAGTTGTGTTATTACTGACTTGTTATGTCTCTTGCGACTAACTGCATATTGTCTGAACTGTCTAATATCATCTTCTGACTAGATAAGGAGATAGTGAGCCAATACTATGTAGGTTAACTATTGCATTCCAGTTTACATCCAGCACTAAAGGGTGTACTCTATCTGAAGAGCCAAATTAGCTGGAGGAGACTCTTGTTGTCAGAGTCCCATGTAGTTACAGAGGGACATCAACAGAGCCACCTTTACCTTTATAAGAACATCATCTGTAGGATTCTCTCCAGTAACTGTTGTTCAAGCCTTCAGAGGAGCTAAGTGAAGAAATAAGATAAGTGGCCTAGTTTTGGGCTATTTTTCAGTTACACAAAAATTACCATAACCCAAATGAAAGATTTGTAAAAAAAAAAAAAAAAAAAAAAAACATGACAGATTTTATGACAGATTTGTAGTGATGATAAATCATATTGGTCGGTAAAGACATATATCAATTAATAACAGTGAAAGTATTACTAATAGCTCCAAACAAAGACAGTCTACATCAAGATTTAAAAAAAATGTATATATGTAATCTTTCACTTTCACTATCTCACAAATTTACAGTTCTTATAATTTTATAATGACAGTTCATCTTGTCCTCTGTTACAGAGGACAAGATGAACTGTCATTATAAAATTATAAGAACTGTAAATTTGTGAGATAGTGAAAGAGAAAGATTACATATATACATTTTTTGTTGTTGAACCAATTTGAGTTCAAGTGAAATTACTAAAAGAACACAAGACAATCTTGTAAATTGTACCAACAGTCTTTATTGACTTATTTAAGTTCAGTTCTAAGTTCGTGTTGGTCAGTTATTAGATTACCCCTAGCTGAGTCATAAATTTAATCATAATTATTATCCTAGTCATATTCTTGGGTAGGTCTGTGAGAGGAGCACTTTAGATAACTAGGATTGCACAGTACCACCTCACTTAGTGATCTGTACAGCTGACCTTAACCTTGGACTACTATAAATCATTACTCTTTTCAGAGAATGGGGTATTTCTTATAAGACCAGTCTCTTATCTGGCACTATCCTGGTATCATCTGATACACCTTTATGTCCAGGATATCTTGTATGTAAATAATTAAAACCTCTCGCGACAAGGATGAAGCTCTGAAAAGGTCTATAGCGAGATTATTTTGCAGTCTTCCCGAAATAGATAGCTTTGCTCACAACAGCGTGACGAAACAAAAAGTACAGCTCTCTGAAATTTTCAGACACAACAAAAATATGTGGTAAAAATGTATCAGTCATCCGCTTGTTTTAGACAAAATTTGATTCACGCAGTGATAACTTGTGCAATTTCTGATACGGTAGGTTGGCCCATAGCGGATATTGTCGTAGGGGAGTAGATTGTTAGAAACTTCGTTTTACTAGGTAAAATGTTTTTGAGGAGTGTGACCGGTTTACTCTCTATCTTTGGCTGCCCTAATGTGACGAAATGTCTGACCCTGTCCTGTTGTGTGATGTCCCACATCTTCAGCCCTCCGGTAGTAAAATTCTTTTCTTCATATTTCTTTATTATTCACTTGTTATTTGGCATTTCATTTTGCCCTTTCATTCATTTCACTCTTTATGCTGGACATCGCCTAGTGAAGTCTCTAACACGCTACTCCCCTATAGCAGTATTTGCTACGGGAGTAATTCGTATCTTATTGTTTACCACTCCTCAGATGTATTTACGTTCCGCCAGGTGAACTGTAGTATTATCGTAACAATACCCAGTAATCAGACCGGTCACCCGGATATCTCTTTGAATCCGTCTGACCCCCCGTGGAAACGTGTCGGTCCAACATTTGACCCCAGCAAAAAGCTGCTGATCGTGTTGACACAAGCTTTTTTTGTGCGTACGATGAAAGAAAGCAAGACTGTCTGACCAGACATCTGTCTGGCGGAGGCATGCAGATAAAGGAGATAATTAGATAATCTGTCGGGGTAGACATCTGGGCGGAAGACATTACGTCAGGAAAACATGGTCACAATACTGCGAAAGATAGAGGTGCAGCCGGAAGTCTTATACGCGTGAGATAAGTAATGATAATCAAGCCGACCCCTTTAGTGCTAGAGAGCGATTGGTTCGCCAGAATCTACAATGAATTTGATTGGAACATTCAGCGGAAACCCAGCTGGATTTAAACTGGAAACTGTACAATATAATGTAGTGAAATGCCAGACACAGAACACACAGAGAGATCGCATTGTACAGCAAACAACTCCCCAAAAGGCAGTGAGATATTGGACTTAGTATTCCATACTTATAAGTGACTGTTCAACGTATTTGGGCAACTCTGAAAACTTAAGAGTAAACCCGCACATTTAAATACAAGACTGGAAACTTAAGGGACCAGGACTTTAATATAACAAGACTGGAAACCCAGGAATCAGATTCACTAGTCATAAGACGACTTTAAATCAAGTTTTCCCAGGTAGTGATTTTGCAGAGACACTCGTCGTCAGAGGAATTAACTCTAATTTCCCAGCCGTAAGAGGAATTTAACTCAAGTTTTCCCAGCAAGTGATTTCGCAGAGACTCCCGCCGTAAGAGGAATTAACTCTAATTTCCCAGACTAAAGTGATTCGAACAGCATCTAACCTAAAGTAGGGAGCCGCGGTAGCATTGTGGTTAGTGCACTGGTTTCCTAGCTCAGTGGTCTATGGTTCGATTCCCCAGATGATGTGGGATTTTTTGTGTGTATACCCATTATTTGGGGTAAGTGTAAATATTTCTATTACAAACGTGAATTTGACATTTTTTCTTGCTAGTGGTTATATATGAGGCTGGCAACCTCAACATATAAAAATAGTATATTCATGAACCACTACAGCAGAGCTGGTGATTGTTTCTGATTAGTCGTGCGGGAAACCCGACAGCAGAGCGACCCCAGATTCCGACTGGAGCAGTGATGAGTGATGATTACATCACATGTGCCCAAGGTGTAACATATTATCTTGTGAGAATTATGTACCTTTTTAAATTGTAATTCAGGCAAATCATTGTTCATGCACTCCAGACGCAATTTCCTAGTTAACACCCAGAAGGATATGGGTGAATTTTCATCATATTCCCTGAGTTACACTGTGTGCGCGGGAATTTAATTCTTCATAGAGGTTAACTTTGATGGGTGGAGCACATGACAATGGGCCTGTTAGTTTGCGGCGAACAAATGTACTCAGCAGGCATTTGTTTCTTCGCTTTGTCCCAAGTTCGTGGTTACAAGCCATCAGACGATTTGTGGTACTAACGCAGCTGGTGTAAAAGAAAAGCATCCATCCTAACAGCCGATAGTGGAAGAGAGTGTGGAGAAGGCTTTCGTCATCACAGAATTGATGAACCACAGCTGCAGGACTCACTCATACAAGCTAAGGGCTAACTAAAAGGCACCAGCAAAAAGGGACTATTCCAGTTGAACTTTAAGTATAAAGTTAAATTTCCACCTACATCTCAATTATGAGAAATGTATAACTATCAAAATTCCACTAATCTTTCCATATTTATTTTACCCTGTTAAAGACTATTTCACTATTAAATTTGTTACCTGTTGTTTTAAAACTAAACAATAATAGTTGATTCAGTTATATATATGACAGCAAACGTATGAGCCAGAATACTTAATCTATATATATGTAAATACCTAGACATATATTTACACTAAACAGAGCTATACCTTATAAGAAGGATTTCTTTGGATTACACCAACTGGGGCTTGAACGGGCTAAACCATTGCTTAAATTCTTCACAAAAGGCGACGGGCCAGATATAATGCGTTAACAATTGTTCAGCACAATGCAACATTGTTCGTTACTTCTGGAAATTTCTTGTGAACATTCCCTTCAGGTAGAAGTATTATTAACCTTCTATCTACATCTCTGCCCAGAGTAATCTTGCGCGCAGGTAGATATCTTGGACGCCAATATTAGATACTCTTGAGTTTTGGTCACTGTTGGACCACTACTGCAAAGCAGGGGAGGCAATCCGTGACACCTAACTCAAGAGGAGAGTCAGGTACCCCTTGACAGCTGGGTAGAGTGAAGTTTGGCGCCACCAGGTTTCGGTCAAGGGACCTGGGAACTTCGCCACAGTGGAAAACTCTCTAACCGCTAAGCTCATTTGACGCTCAGCTTCTTATTACGGATGAGAAAACGAAATCAGGCCACTTAACAGCACGTGCACAATACGTGCTACTCTTATCCTGATTATAGTTTTATGGTCGGGGTGTAAACAGAGCGAGGAACTGAGCTTAGATGATTTAAGTGGATTACACGTTGATAAATTTAACAGATTGATAGACAGACTGGTAAAGACAGAAACAGACTAGTTAGATAGATATACAGACAAAAAGGAAGAACGGGCTAACTGACGGACACGCAGGCAGGCAGGCAGATAGATAGATAGATAGATAGATAGATAGATAGATAGATAGATAGATAGATAGATAGATAGATAGATAGATAGATAGATAGATAGATAGATAGATAGATAGATAGATTGTTTTTTAAACGCATCTCACATATTTGAATTACCGATATATTCCTCATTATTATCATCCACTTAATGTCAGTTACTAGCAAATATGTTTTTCCTGTATGTGTGTGTGTGTGTATTTTTATTTTTTTATTTGTTCTTTTTCAGCCACTTTGAAACTATACTTTTTGATTAGGCAGGGTAAATGGGAAAATGTACAGACAGTGCTCTTAATGATAGCATACTCCCTCCCCTCCCCTTTCCCCCTCTCCCGTCTCCTAGGTAGTGAAATGGATGCCTAGCCTTCTCGGATAAAGGCGAATAATACAGTAGGCCCTGTGTGTAATAATCCCTCGGCAGTTGGAAATCGTAAAGAGTAGGCCACACCGCCACTGTCCTGGTAAAATTCAAAAATGAGGAAACCTACCCACCACAAAAATATGTATAGATTGTATGATTCCTGTATAAACACACTGGGATTCTCACCGGTGCTACAGAGTTGGCACGCTTTGCTGATATCCTCGTTGTGTGATTTAATGGAAGAGATCGGAGCACTGATGGAGTTGTGTGATCTAAGGGAGGAGATCGGAGCAGTGATGGAGTTGTGTGATCTAATGGAGGAGATCGGAGCAGTGATGGAGTTGTGTGATCTAATGGAGGAGATCGGAGCACTAATGGAGTTGTGGCTGTGCAATGAAAATGTCCTTAAAACCAAACCAAACCAAATTCGAAAAATAAATAATGTGTGTTTTACCAGGGCCAGGGCCAAAGAACAGTGAAACTATAATCATTCTCCAGACATAATGGTCTTTTATATTTGGACATGCACCCTAATATAACCGGTTAGGTTGAACGGGGTGCGCCTCGCCAAAACGAAGCCAAATTTTATTTAAAACAAAAATGATACTATAATACCCAACTCTTAAGTCCAAGGAAGGTTGGGCATGGGATCAACTGCCCAATGTCGGTCGGCTGTGTGCTTATTCTAGTTAGTATACAATTTTTTTTTTTTTTTTGAAATAGTTGGTCTTGTCCTTCTTCTAAAAGATAAAGGTAGTCCCATAGCAGATACTGTCGTAGGGAAGTGAAGTGTTAGAGACTTCATCATACTACGTCCAGCATCGAGAGGTGGAGTGACCAGTTCACTTCATCGCTGCCTTTTCCTTCCCTAACTCAATTTCCCCTCGCACGTTTGCCTTCAACTCTCTCTTCTATTATGGTCTTCTACAAGGTGTTATGTCTTTTTATGTGGCCAAAATATTTTAGCTGCCTAATTTGGATCTCCTTTATTAGTTATCTTTTCATGCGTAGGTTTTCTAGGACTTCCCTATTTGTTTTCTTCTCTTTCCATAAGATATGCCCCATTATATATATCCACATCTCGATGCTTTACACTGCATCGTCACAAAAAAAAAAAAAAAAAAGGAACTCGGGTTCATGACACAGGTAAAACTCATCTTTACTGAGGAACTGTTTAAAGAAACTGAGACTTTAAAACAGCATTTTTAAAATGTAAGACGTTAAAGCAAGCAAACATATAAGACATAACAAAGTGCCGTGTTTGCCAATAGTAATCTTCCTGGTTACAAATTATCACGTGATTATCTGACCTGGTATAATCTCATGACCAGGCAACTCATCCAGAACAAACTCACATAAACGCGTACGCATTTATTCTTCCTACATGTTCACATTTTTTTTTCCTTAACCAGCGGCACTTGGGCTTTCAGCCCTTCGGCCCAATGATATGTTATTGTAAGGCTGGGGAACCTGTGGGCTTTCCTTCCAACCCGGTCATTAGCTTCACTCCTTCTCATCCACAGAGGGTTTATCTCAGGAGCCGTTCAGGTTATTCAGTCAAAATCCCAGTCGTTGATACTCCTTCAAATGCTGACGCCCGGGCTTGAACCATGAACACCTGATCGCCAGCGCAACGTTGTAACCATTACACCAGCGCGGCTCCCAACATGTTCACATAACCTCTCCAACAAAATGACATTCTTTTAAGTAAATTTTGTCAATGCTCAGCTGCATTTTCTGCTGAACCCTTACTCCTTGTTCCACTCGTTACTGCTGAGAATGTCAACCTAATCACTGCGCAGATGTCGTTAAGATCAAACATTTCTCCCTTCACTAATTCAGACGAATAACAAGTTCGACAACTACCTAGTATTTATCACCAGATCTCTATAAACCAGCATTCTTTCCCCTAGACTATTTATTAACGTTACAGATGGATGAGAACGATGATGATGATGACAGCGAGTGTAGTTTACACACAAGGATAATATGACCAACAAAATATAACTCACATTGTATCCTGGTTGCATTTAGTACAGAAAGTCATACTGACACAGACGCATTTATCTCTTGGGTTGGCCATCTTTCCTCGCCCCTTTCCACATAAAATACAACTGTTCGTGTCAGTCGTCAGCCTGTAAGGCTACCAGACACAAAACTGTTTACTTCCAGTTTTTCAATTGTTTGTTGTTAGTTTGAAAAAAAAAAACCAAAAAACAAAACAAGATTATAGAGAACATTTCAAGAAAATATGCAATAACTGGAAGAGCAAAACATAGAATTGGATCACTTGCCACACGGAAAACTTACAATGCATATTTTGATATCACGCATTCGGTTTGTACTTCCTCTCGTTTCCATATAAATTTGTAAAAGAAGAATGTGGAGAAATAAATATATTAAACGCAATAACTGAAAAATCAGTCGCAAATACAATGAGGAAAGCAAAAACAAAATGACACCGGAGATGACAAGTGAAGGGATCAAGAACTAGAACAGAAAGTGAAGAGATTAAAACAGAATACGATCAACAAGAACTTGTAACTTAAGTGGAAAAAACAGAATACGACAAGCAAGAACAGAATATAGATTTGGGGTTGAGAAAAATAAGTTCAGGTAGGATGTAGAAACATCAGAAGACTACAAGTTAAAATGGTAATATCATGGGCCCGATACATTTTTTTTTTTTCGGCAGAAAACTGTAAGCTCACACGAATAATGCAGATGTAAAAACAAAACCCTCACACACAATTACTTACTTACTTAGACGATCCTCTTATACCGTGAGGTGTAGAGATTTGCCAGAGAGAGCTCCAGACTATCCTATCGACTGTCTTCGTCCTGGCTTGGTTCCATTCTAGTCCTCGGTCCTTCGGAGATTGTCTAACGTTGTTCTCCCAGCGGACTCTGGGTCGTCCTGGGGGTCTGGATACCTGGCTCTTAGTTTCCCATGCTTGTCGTGGTAGCCGATTGTTGCTGTCGTTTTTTGACGGTTTCATAAGACGTAAATCTATTTAATACTTTTGACGATCGAAGGTAGAGAACTGTATGTTAACTCTCTGGGACAGGTTGATTTGGGGTTATCTTCCCTGTGTTTATTCTTTGTGGTTGATCTGTCTTAAGACGGGCCGGTTAACTGTTCTCAAATCTGTTCTGTCTACGCATGCGCTAGTTTTTAGCGCGAACCAAGAAGACTTCCGTCTGGGAGTGATGAGCTGTTTTTCTGACCGGACAAGATGTCCGTTGTTCTTCTCTGCATTAACTGGGGGAAAGAGAGTCTTCAGTATAACTGTGATCTTAGTGATTCTCCCCAGAGTTATTCTGTTCGTCTAGAATGACGACAGTGGTTATTCGTGTATTTCTCGGATTCTGTCCAAGGTAAAATAAACTTTATTATTATGCCAAGATTGCAGAACATTTAGTATGAACCTGTGAGTAGCGCTCACAGTTCTTGAGATCCAGAGTCCATTATGTGTGCTTGACGTAGCTAACTAAGTCTATTCGTCGAATTACTTTATAGAAGCACAATGAACGTATATTTATATGAAACCCGCATTAAGGCGGTATGTTTCGGTATGGAGGATAATGCCTGCCTATGAAAATATGAAAATACACAGTTGTTCATCAATCATTATGAGGCCCGACATTACGGCCTATATCTTTGAGCAGAAGAAGAAGTGTCTGGCGGGAGAAGCCAGATGAAGTCTTGACTTTATCAACAAGTTCACAGACTTCGATATTAAGCAACTATATTTGTCACAAGACTACCTGACGCGTTTAGTCAGGGGCTCTGAGCTACAGTATGAGAATATATATATTATCAAGCCAACGTTACTAGCATCATACATACGAGCTATGCAGGGTTGATTATGCTCGATGGTTATATGCATTACTACACATGAAATGTCCATGTTCCTTGTTCTACTGACTGTGTTGTCCGTCAACGTACTATTGCTGTAATAAATGTTGAAGAGAAAGTCATCTGCATTAACCACATCTGTGACTTCTACGTGTGGTGGAGTGAGTTTGTGTGTCCCTAAATAAGAGCCTATACGACTTCGTGTCATCGATCTGCTGATTACACACACCATTACTCACTACAACATCTTACTTTTTGTTCTACACACCTGAGAACCAGGTATGCTGTTATGTGTGAGTGTCTGCATTACACCTTGGCTGTGCCTCACGCTGTCGACCTAGATACACTCAACATTACACTGTCCAGGTGATAAACGACACGCCCACTCAGCGACACTTCAACACGGTACAAATACCAGAATTCACACGAGCAAACAGACTTTAACATCTGGTAATAAACAGTCGGCAAAACAGTAGGTTACATCAGGTGCCCAGTTGATGGGGCTATACTAATCTGTTTCTACAACGCAACACTAGACTGTGATACAACCGACTGTTACATCTGGTGGACCAGATTCGTGGGTGTCTACATAACATTGTGGATTGACAGATACGCAGCGAACAGTGCTAAGCAGGTCAACGCTTTATAATGCTTCATGGACCACAGCTACTTAGGAGCTTTATTTACGCTGTACGTTGGAGATAAACAACTTTCTACATTTTAACAGTCGTCTATGGACATATATTGTCAAGTCACGTTGTTTACGTTAAAGCTCAGGAGGTCAAACTGTTGTTTACATACTACACTTTGGAGACCACTACCTATTGTCAAGTTACGGTGACATTCAACGGTGGATCGTCTTCCATTGTTGTTTACAGTTGTACCGCATTGTACTGCATCTTTGCGGGTGTTTGAGGATTGTGCTTAAGATAAGTGGCCCGTTTGTGTAGTAAACTGTGCCTTTATTTATGTTCAACTGAGCCTTCCTCTACACACATTCTTTATTGTGTATTCACATATCACATGTTCTTTGTTTACATATTGTGTTGGTGTGTATGTTTTGCGGGTTGGTTGGGAAGGTGACTCCTTTAGAATATACCACGTGACAGAGGTTCTATTGAGAGCGTTTTCTGTAGGGACTGTGCATATTTCCCACAGCGGAAATTGCGAGCGACGTGTGTTGCTACTTTTTATTTTTTTTCTTAGCTGTGACGAGATGTGTTAGTGTCGTTTTCGTTATTTTTTCCATTCTTTGATTTTTGATTTGTTTTGTTTGTAATTGTCTGCTCTCTTCCTTCCTTTCATTTATTTCTATACACCTTTTTGTTTATAACAGTGTTGTCATTTGTGTTGATTTTTCGCAGTTATCATTGTAATTTTTTACAACATTAGATTTAGTTAAGCTTTATTTATCATTTGACTTCTGCGAACGTTTTCGGTTGTTCTATATTCTTGTCTTTGTATTGTTATCGTATACATGTTTATCATACACAGTCTATATATATATACTTGGTCATGAACTATTATTGTTAATATGATGCACTTTTCAGATAGAGGTTATTTATGATCATATTATTATAAAGAAACAAGGTGATTATACAAGTTTTTGATTAAAAGACTTGTCTCCCACGGAGATTGGGATAGATAAAGTGAAGTGAGTATACAAGTCAAGTATTACAGACTTGTCTCCCATTGAGGTTGGGATAAGGTAATCTATTCAATTTTTCAGGTCTGATCTCATATTATTAGACAGAATGTCTACATTAGATGTCTTTATTGAGCAAGGGAAATCCCTTGGCAAAACTGGTGAGAAATTGGAAGAGTTTGCACTTGCTCAATATGCCAAGGCACAGAAGGCTGAAGAGAAAAGGATGCAAATGCAGTTGGACAGAGAAGCTGAAGATAGAAGAATACAGCAACAAAGAGAAGCTGAAGAGAGAAAACTTCAAGCTGCTGCTGAAGCTGAAAATAAAAGATTAGACAGAGAAGCTGCTGCTGAGGAGAGAAAATTTCAAGCTGCTGCTGAGGAGAGAAAACTTCAAGCTGCTGCTGAGGAGAGAAAACTTCAAGCTGCTGCTGAGGAAAGGAAAGCACAAATGGAACATGGGGTAAAGCTATTAGCTTTGGAGTTGGAGAAATTAAAGGTGATGAATATGAGTGCTCCTCAATCAACTTCGGGTAAGATAAAGGAGAATACCTATAAGGTCAAATTACCTCCTTTCAACCCTCTAAAGGACGACATAACCTTCTACCTTGATAGATTTCAATTAACATGCGTAACGCATAAGGAACCATATGTCGGACAACTGATGGAGTTACTTTCAGGTGAACCATTAAGTACTGTAATGGCAGTAGAAGAAACTGATAGAACTAATTATGATGTTGTCAGGGCAACATTACTTAAAAGATATCAATTAAAAGAAGAAGATTATCGTCTTCGTTTTAAGACAATGCTACCAGAAACTGGAGTAGAGTTCTCTGACTTTATTACTAAGATTCGTCTTACATTCACACGTTGGATTGAGCTGTCTAAAACAGAAAAGACATATGAAGCCCTTATGGACTTATTACTTCGAGATAAAGTTATGTCATCTGTCAATGAGTCTTTCCTTGCTTTTATTCATGAGCGTAAACCTAAGGACATAAAAGACATGGAAGAATACTGTTGCCAGTACGTCACTGCACATCCCCATGCTACTGTTAGCAATGCTAAGGGAAAGAAGAATTGCCGGTTGCTTCTGCAGCACCATATGGCCCTAACTTTATGAATAAATTCCAAGGTGCTCAACACAACTTCAATAAGAAGAGCAATCGTAATTATGATCAGAATCAGGGTAACCCATCATATAATGGGTCTTCTTTAAAGAACTGGAGGCGATCAGATAGTCCTCGTTATTTCGGGTCCAATAATTATGGGAATTTGCGGAGAGGTAGTCACTATAGACACTTTCAAGGCTATCCTTCGTGGGGGCATCGAAACCAAACAGGTAAACACTATAATCAATGGGGTAATGACAATAGTGACTATGGAACCTGGGATTCGAACCAGAGCGGTGGTCAAGGTAGATCAAACTATGATAATTTCAGAGGGAATAATAATCGTGGTAGATCTCAATACAAGAAAAAGAGATCATATCACCAGGGAAACTCTGTACAACAAGAGTCTCATGGTGCCAATAATCAAGTGAACGATAATAAAAATTCTAATGCTGTCACTTGTGCTGCTTTTGACTTTGGGAGAGCATCTAAATGCACCCAATGCTCAACATTATTTGAACCGACCACGGTAACTACTTTAAGTTGTGGTCACCCTCTTCCCGCTCTCCCTGCTGCAATTGCGCATGACGGGAGAGGATCGCTTATCTTGCATAAAGGTCTCGTGGATAGTAACCCAGTCTCAGTGCTATTTGATTCTGGGTGCACTACTATTGGGGTTAAGCAATCGCTTATAGATCCTCGCTGTGCCACGGGAAAAATAGTTAAATGTGTAACATTTGGTGGCACAGTAGAAAATTACTCGACTGCTATTATTCACATTGCTACTCCTTTCTTTACGGGAGATGTCCACGCGTGTCTTCTACCTAATCCTATTGCGGATCTTATAATCGGGCGTATTCACGGGGTTAAGGAATGCACCCCGCAGCAAATTGCCGCCTGGGAAGAACGGAATATGCAAACAGCCAATGCAGTGGTAACAAGAGCACAAGCTCTTATTCCTCAAACTTCATCTACTGAAGTTAATGAAGTAGGTAGCCAAGATGATCACTTGGAGATTTCGCATGACTCGTTTGTGAAACTACAAGAAAAAGACCCGTCTTTAAAGAAATTCTTTCTTCTCGCTAAAAACGGTGATCCGAATCAGAATACGAATCGCAAATCATATATCACTATGAAGAATGGTATACTAGTGCGTATGGTACAACACTCAGACGCGACTATGCATTCTCAAATTCTCGTACCCAAAAGTATGAGAGCTTTAATTCTTCAACATGCACACGATTCTCAGTGTGCTGGACACATGGGTTTTTCCCGAACTAAGTCGAGAGTTCTGGGGTCTTTCTTTTGGCCATTTGTCAATAAAGACATACGAATTTATTGCCGGTCTTGCAAAATATGTCAAGAGGTGAAATCTAGAGGTCCACGGCATGCTGCGCCTATTCAGGCTGCAGACATTCCTATTCGGCCGTTTCAGAAAATGGCCATAGATATCATTGGCCCTTTTAAGACTAAATCGGCCAGGGGACATCAATTTATCCTTACGTGCGTTGATATGTGCACGCGTTGGCCAGAGGCTATCCCTCTTAAGAGCATTTCCACTGCTGATATCGCAGACGCTCTTTGGCTTATATTTTCTCGTTTAGGTTTTCCTGGGGAAATATTGTCGGACCATGGCACACAATTGATATCAGAGACAATGTCGCAGGTAATGTCTACTCTGCACATTAAAAGATCTTTGAGTAGTATTTATCACCCAATGTCTAATGGGTTAGTTGAGCGTCTTAATAGAACACTCAAGAACTTACTGGGGAAGATAACTGAGGATCATCCTCAGGATTGGGACAGAGTCCTACCCGCGGCTCTCTTTGCCTATAGGGAGGTCCCCAACGAACACACAGGATTTTCTCCTTTTGAACTTGTCTTTGGCGCGCGACCGCGCGGTCCTATGTCTTTGCTGCATGATCTTATAACTGCTGATAATATCGACAATGACACACAATCTTCATATGAGTATGTCATTGCTCTCAGAAAAAAAATTATTGAAGCATGCAAGCTAGCAACTTCATCATCCGAATTTGCTAAGGAAAAGGCAAGACAATTTGCTAATAAGAAGAGACGCCTACGTCAACTTTGTCCTGGAGACAAAGCGTTTGTTTTACTCCCTTCCAGAGAGAACAGACTTCTTATTACATGGAAAGGTCCATATGCAATAGTCTCGAAGATTTCCGATGTCGACTATGTTGTCGATATTGATGGAAGGCATAAAACCTTCCATATAAATATGCTTACGGAATATCATGAGCGACCAGACTATTTGCAGCCTATTTTCCAGGCAACGGACGACTCTCCAGTCCAACAAGGTCATATCTCATCCCTGTCAGTTATACAGGATGAGGAAACTTCTTTTTCGGATGTCAATCTTCTTCCTGTGATTCCACTTACTTCTACGGAATCATGGAGAAACGTTACTGTTTCTTCTAATTTGTCTTTTGAGGAACAGCGACAAATATCTTCTACGCTACAAGCATTTCAGGATGTCCTTACCGACATTCCTGGACACACAAATGTCATTGAGCATGACATTATACTTACTGATCATACTCCGATCAGAGTAAGACCATATCCTATTCCTATTCATTTCCAAGCACAAGTCGAGAAAGAATTGGATGAGATGATACAATTGAAGATAATTGAACCATCCACCTCAGCATACTCTTCGTCCATGGTTATTGTTCGAAAGAAAGACAATAACATACGCCTTTGCGTAGATTATCGCAAATTGAACCAAGTTACGAAGTTCGATGCTGAACCTATGCCTTTATTAGAAGATCTACTTACTAGACTTTCTAACTCTCGATTCTTTACTAAACTTGACTTGTCAAAAGGCTATTGGCAAGTTCCGTTAACTGAACACGCCAAACCTCTCACTGCTTTCTCAACACCTAGGGGTTTGTTTCAGTGGAATTTTATGCCTTTCGGGCTTATGAACGCCCCGGCTACTTTCGTACGCATGATGCGTCGAATTCTCTCATATCGTTCAGATGTCATTGCATACTTAGACGACATCTGTCTTTTCAGTAATACTTGGGAAGATCACTATTTGGGTTTAAATGAAATGATGTCAACTCTACGCGAGCATAATTTGACTGCAAAACCCTCTAAAGCCTATGTTGGGTTTAGTGAAATTTCTTTCCTGGGTCATCGAGTTGGTCATGGTCTATTGAAGACAGAGGACCAAAACATTTCTAAGATATTAAATATCTCTGTGCCTAAAACAAAAAAAACAAGTACGTAGTCTCTTGGGATTGATACAATTCTACGGAAGATTCATTAAGAATCTATCCTCTATCATGGCACCACTCTCAACCCTATTGAAGAAAGGGTCTCCTAACATGGTGCGCTGGTGTCAAGAATGTCAAGCTTCATTGGATCAGATTAAGAATGTGTTCTCATTCCCACCTATCTTAAGGCTACCTATTGCTGATAAGACTTTTGTTCTTCGTAGTGACGCCTCATCCCCAGTAATCGGAGCGGCACTAATGCAGGAGTATTCAGGAACTCTGCATCCTGTAATGTATATTTCTAGGAAACTGAATGCGGCAGAAAGGAATTACTCGGTTCTAGACCGTGAATTGTTGGCTATGGTTTGGTCAATCCTTAAGTTACAAAGATTCCTTCTTGGTGCGCATTTCATTGTGGAAACAGACCCAAAAGCTCTTACAGCTATTCAGTGTAAGAATTTGAAGAGCTCGAGATCTACTCGATATGCTATTGCTCTTCAACCTTTTCATTTCACGGTGCGAGCTATCCGTGGTCTGGATAACGTGATGGCAGACATACTGTCTAGATGCCCAATGAGTCCACTTAAGTCTTGTGTCCTAGATTTTCCTGATACACTGCTAGACACATGTCTCTTCACTATAACAATATATATTAACACATTTGCTGTCACCTTAGAGTGGTAAATTACTTGTTTGCTTTCTCTATTTCCATCTTTAGTGTAATGGAGAAGGTTGAGTTGACATAACATAAAGGTCGAAAAAATTAATGCGGCCACATTTAACACTTAAATATGTATTTGTAATTATAGTACATTATAGCATTTTGCTAATTGTATCACTTATATTGTTCTCAGTGCAAACTAGTACCAGGTACGGAGTGCTTTTGAGAACCTTGATGTTGCGATATGTCTTCCTTACATACTACGTGGATGCTGCTTTCATGATCTGCGAGATACAGAATTGATTTATTCTATATGGATGCCATCTTCTATTTGTTAGATTATACACTTGTATTGTCATATGTAAATAGAATGACTTTACAAATTTTGATTATGTCCATCCATTAGTTGATAGTCATTATATAACATGAAACTTCAATAGATTTATATGTTTATATGACTTTTCCATATACGTTATCATTCGCATTTCTATAACATTGCTTTTTTTTATATGTATGTGATTTTTGTTAGCATCGCCAGCAACTGATGTTTATTTCATGGTACCTGCCGGATATATTTTACTTGGAGAAAATATTTTCTCTTATTTTGTGAGGTGAATTTGTGTTCTCACTAGACACGCTATTGTGCGTTGATTGGGTCTGACATTATGTCGTTATATTTATATTGATCCTTTCATCGGCGCATCATTCATGCGTTATGAGCTTGTTGCATCTCGCTCATTGATGTATTTTTAAAAAAAATGTTTCATTTTTTTTAATCCGGAGGGGGTGGTAGTCTGTTGCTGTCGTTTTTTGACGGTTTCATAAGACGTAAATCTATTTAATACTTTTGACGATCGAAGGTAGAGAACTGTATGTTAACTCTCTGGGACAGGTTGATTTGGGGTTATCTTCCCTGTGTTTATTCTTTGTGGTTGATCTGTCTTAAGACGGGCCGGTTAACTGTTCTCAAATCTGTTCTGTCTACGCATGCGCTAGTTTTTAGCGCGAACCAAGAAGACTTCCGTCTGGGAGTGATGAGCTGTTTTTCTGACCGGACAAGATGTCCGTTGTTCTTCTCTGCATTAACTGGGGGAAAGAGAGTCTTCAGTATAACTGTGATCTTAGTGATTCTCCCCAGAGTTATTCTGTTCGTCTAGAATGACGACAGTGAATATTTGTGTATTTCTCGGATTCTGTCCAAGGTAAAATAAACTTTATTATTATGCCAAGATTACAGAACATTTAGTATGTACCTGTGAGTAGCGCTCACAGTTCTTGAGATCCAGAGTCCATTATGTGTGCTTGACGTAGCTAACTAAGTCAATTCGTCGAATTACTTTATAGAAGCACAATGAACGTATATTTATATGAAACCCGCATTAAGGCAGTATGTTTCGGTATGGAGGATAATGCCTGCCTATGAAAATACACAGTTGTTCATCAATCATTATGAGGCCCGACATTACGGCCTATATCTTCGAGCAGAAGAAGAAGTGTCTGGCGGGAGAAGCTAGATGAAGTCTTGACTTTATCAACAAGTTCACAGACTTCGATATTAAGCAACTATATTTGTCACAAGACTACCTGACGCGTTTAGTCAGGGACTCTGAGCTACAGTATGAGAATATATATATATTATCAAGCCAACGTTACTAGCATCATACATACGAGCTATGCAGGGTTGATTATGCTCGATGGTTATATGCATTACTACACATGAAATGTCCATGTTCCTTGTTCTACTGACTGTGTTGTCCGTGAACGTACTATTGCTGTAATAAATGTTGAAGAGAAAGTCATCTGCATTAACCACATCTGTGACTTCTACGTGTGGTGGAGTGAGTTTGTGTGTCCCTAAATAAAAGCCTATACGACTTCGTGTCATCGATCTGCTGATTACACCCACCATTACTCACTACAACATCTTATTACTTGTTCTACCCACCTGAGAACCAGGTATGCTGTTATGTGTGAGTGTCTGCATTACACCTTGGCTGTGCCTCACGCTGTCGACCTAAATACACTCAACATTACACTGTCCAGGTGATAAACGACACGCCCACTCAGCGACACTTCAACACGGTACAAATACCAGAATTTACACGAGCAAACAGACTTTAACATCTGGTAATAAACAGTCGGCAAAACAGTAGGTTACATCAGATGCCCAGTTGATGGGGCTATACTAATCTGTTTCTACAACGCAACACTAGACTGGTACAACCGACTGTTACACCGATCTTCTCCCATTCTGCAGACATAGCCAAGCCATCGAAGTTGGGACTGTTCTACCTGGGTATGCCTTACACACAAGTGGAGACAAATTGTGAAAGAAAGTTCTTTAAATGTGAAAGTAAATTAGACGAAAGTGAAGTAATGGAGACGATGTAAAAAGCGAAAAGAGCATACTCAATATTTATTCTTCAAGTGTCAAGCCAGCTAGCATAGGCGACCATGTTTCTACCCAATTTCCTACTGTTTGTCTATTCTGTTGTTGACTTTTCCCGTTACCTTGAAGCTCAATTAATATCGTCTGTTGCCTTCCATCGCATTCTCCATCAGGCTCTCATCACAGAATCCATATATTATACAACCAATCTATCTTTATACAACCAATCTATCTTTATACAACCAATCTATCTTTATACAACAAATCTATCTTGATACAATCAATCTATCTTTATACAACCAATCTATTTTTATACAACCAATCTATCTTTATACAAACAATCTATCTTTATACAACCAATCTATCTTTATACAACAAATCTATCTTTATACAAACAATTCTGCAAATTATACCATTTTACAACCAAATCTATGTTTATACAAATAAGATTTATACTGTCAAAACCAAATCCATTCATATGCTTAAATATGAAACCGCTATATAGATATTATACAAATTACTGTGTAAAGCCTAAGAGACATTTCCAGATATTTTTCTATTATCTAATTAAAATATTTAAGTTCTGAATAACCATTTGGCCGAAGAAATGTATGAAGCTCTTCTAAAAATAATCAAAGAACGGCAAGAGAAGAAAATTATAATCCTACTCATATACCTCCAAAATCCAGATAGCATAAAGAGAGAATAATATATATACTGTTCAAAAAAAGAAACGCAACATTATTGTAGTGGTAATGGACACCAAATTTCAAACTTGTACCAAAATTTTATTTTACGGAATTAATGTTTCAATCTTGGCATGAAGAAACTTTCAGACTTTAACAATGAAATGATGTTCATTAAATTTGGTTTGGACTTTTATTCTTTGCGACTGAGGCCTCCGTTTCAGTAAGGTGTATGGTCTCCTCTGGCCTCTATCAGAGAACGACATCTCCTTAACATGGATCTGATTAGCCGTTGGATCTGTTGTTGTGGGATGGCTGCCCACTCTTCCCGCAGTGCAAGAGACAACTGTCGGAGATTGGCTGGAGCCACGTCTCGCTGGCGGAGTCGTCTGTCGAGTTCATCCCATAAGTGTTCTATGGGGTTCATGTCTGATGACATGCCTGGCCACGGAATGGTCTGGACGTTGTTGTCAGCAAGGAACTGGGTGGTGAGTTGTGCCACATGAGGTCGAGCGTTATCCTGCTGAAAAATCGACCCTCGTGCAGCCAGAAGTGGAAGGACGTGAGGATGAAGAATTTCAGCGACGTATCGTTGGGCATTCAGGCGTCCTTCAATTTGCACCAGGTCACTTCTTCCCATGAAGTTGATCGCCCCCCCACATCAGTACACCTCCACCACCATGTGGAGGAGCCTCATCAACGCTGTTCTGTGCGTAGCGCTCATGGACTTTGCGGTAAACTCTTTTCCGTCTATCGTGTTGCTAGAGCACAAAAAATGATTCATCACTAAACCAAACCCGTCTCCAGTCATTCCCAACGGTCCATTGACGATGCTGGTTCGCCCAATGCAGTTGGTTCTGGCGATGCCGGTCCGTAAGAACAGGACCTCTATAGGGTCTTCTAGCCCAAAGGCCAGAGTCGTGCAGCCGGTTCCTGACAGTTTGATCTGAAATTCGACGAGTTGCTGACATTGACTGGACTGTGGAGGACGCAGATGCAAGTCGATTCCTGAGGTGACGCAGCCGTATGAAGCTGTCTTCGGCAGGAGTTGTGACTCTGGGTCTTCCACTGCGCGGCCGGTCTGCCACTGAGCCAGTTTCTTGAAATCGCCTCCAAAGGCGACTAATGGTGCTTCTAACCCCATTAAATTGTCTGGCCACTACACTTTGTGACTGTCCAGTCTGTAAACGTCCAATGATGATGAGTCGTTGTTCTGTAGTGAGATGAGCCATACTTGCGCATTGAATTTTCAACTGAATTTATTCGAGGAGCGTCAATCTTTTATAGGCATTCAATAATATGGTCAGAGAATTTTGTGTTCAGTAAGTCTCACGGGATTCTCATGAACCTGTCACGAGTTATTGTCAAAAATGTTGTTTTGACCTTGACCTCTTTCATGACCTCACGAATCATGAGGTGAGTACAATTCAGGTAACCACAAGAAGTTAATGACCAGGTGGACACAGTCGATAGGTTGACTGATGTCCAATCAGCGAATATCTTTTATAAAAGTAACACCAAAAAAGTTGCGTTTCTTTTTTTGAACAGTATATATATTTTCCCTTCAGTTCAAAAACTACTTTATGTTCTTTCCCAGAAGAATTAATAAACACAATGTTCGGCGATATATCGTCATCGATTACGAAAATAAAGGATGATGAAGAACGGGAAGAAAGAAACGAAAATGACGATAATTTGGCCAAAGAAGGTGACCTAAACCTGGAGCTGAGTAAAATGAATCAAAATAATATAACCCCGGGAAATACTCAAAGGTCTTTCTGACTCCCGGAAAATTTAAATTCGGGAAAAATCAGAAACACTATTAAGAACCATTTGGAATAGCAATTGGAGTGCGGCAGGAACTTCTCTTGCCACCATTTATTGTCCTATTGGCTATAGATTGGGTTTTAAAAACAGGGACCTCAGCCAGCAGAAATGAAATCCTGTGCAGCTTGATGATCTAGATTTTGCAGACGATCTAGTACTCCTGTCCCGTAACCGTAATGAGATGCAAGACAAAATGAAAGTGCTTGATGAGAGGTCACAGCAAGTGGGTCTGAACATACATGGGGATCAAAACAAAGATAATGAGATAAAATGCAGGAAGCGATAACAAGACTGTACTGGAAGGAACACCGCTACAAGATGTAGAATCATATATATATACCTTGGCAGCTGTGGCGAGATGAATAGTAGTTAGTTAAAGTAGATCCCATAAAATAGAGAATTAGTGAACTAGAGGGAGGGATGGCATAAGACAGATCAGATAGTCAATCAGACAGATCTAGATGGTAGCTGTAGAAGACAGCTAGGGTGTAAGTCACCTTCTCACTTGACCTATCCTATGCACCTATAATGTCTTTATTTTTAAAAAGTGATTAGAATTTTACCTATCCATTCAGTTATTTAATATTCTTTTGAAGTCCACACACATAACAACAATTTTTAATTAATAACTGGAATTAAACAGAATTAACACCTAACATTTTATAAACTAAACCAATACACTTTTATAATTATATCTATACATAGTTTAACATGTAGATGGATACAAAATGTTACAACAATTCTCAAACCGGAAATTAATAAATTGTCAGTGTCATTTTCATCATTCAAAAAAAAAAAAATTACTGCCTTGGGTACTTTTGGATTTTGTTCTCCATATCACAGGTAACTTATCTTCTTAACTATTTGGCTCCTGACCAATGCTCACAGCAAAATAATTACGGCACAGGGTGGAAAATAATTATGGAGTCAAAGAGTTAAGTATATTATGTTGCTGGATGATGGATTAGGCTTCCCGTTAAGAGAATAAATCTGTTCCACGATTTCATTGCGCTCTTGGACTTATTCACCTGACATAAAGACGCGATGCTTCTGCCAGGCATGCAGTGTTGCTCGTTGAATCATACACAGCCAGTGTGTCTCTCACTTTACTTTTTATTTTCATGCATTCATTTGTTTCCTATATGTTTTCTTTATTTATTTGTGTGTGTGTGTTTGTATTAAGTTAATGATCTTCGTTGGACATAAATTAATATTAGCCAGTTTTACTTTTGCCTCGTGTAGTTAGTTACCAGTGTTCAATAAGGAGACACATAAAGACTAGGACTATGTTTCCTCATTCATGTCTTAAGAGGCAACGAACATGAGGTTGTGTATGCGACGACAACCTAAAAATGTAAAAATATAGATACAGAAAGCATCGCGACTAGGCCATATGCATCCTTTGATGGGAGCTTCCTGTAAGTGAACCGGCTGCAGTGGTAGCTTCATTGAACATAGATAGCGAATAAGGGAAATTATGGTTTCTACTTTTAGACAAAAGCTAGAATGGGACCACTGCTCCCTCCTGCAATTCGTAAGAGGCGACTAATATGAAGTTAGGTAGCTTTTAAAGCTGCCTGGCGGAGAACCGTAGAGGTAGAGACACAAAGCATGAACCAGAGATGGAACACCACATGAAGGATGCTTGCCAATCGAGCAAAGAGGAGGGAGACAGTTTGCTGCTGCCATACAAGACGCCACCAGGCGTGATGATCACTGATTGTTTTACAATATTCTGTGTTCCCCTGAACTGATCGGAAACGTCAAGGGAGAAAACACACGAAAACTATGGTATGTGCAGGTTAGCACTGGGACATCCATCCGGTGATGGACTTGCCAATATATATCAGAACCCTCATTTATGACAACACTGTCAAGAGTTGTGATTCTGTCTGTCAAGGGAGTACGTCGTATTTTTATATATCAACATTATAATATAAAAGGGAAAAATTCAAAATACACTGAAGGTTATTAATATTTTAAAGTTATTCGGGGCATTGTTAAAATTATTTCCCTTTGATATTTAGTTTTGCCAAAGTGATCTACCTTACCAAAATGACAACCTGAACTCTTCTACCCAGTCCTGATAAGGATGACTGCACAGCGTTAAAAACCAAGCCCTTGAAAGGGTTTTAAACTTTTATTGGTAGCTCTGTGAAGTCCTGGTAAGAACTCGTCCTGAGGACAAAATAGCTGAGTCAATGCTGTTTAATGATGGTTTTCAGGTTATATTACATGACACTATGGTATTTTATTAGCTTAACGATCCATTTAGATACACCCTCAAACAGCAGTTTCACTTAGAGGACGGTGTAGCTTGAAGCTTATCACTAAGCAAATCGGCTCACTGGAGCAAGTCAGCTTGGGTTCTTCTCAGCTGTATACTGTAGTTTGAGGCTTCTTAAAAGTGTGGGTCAGTCTGTTTGACGTCTTCTCAGCTGTACGAGCTTGCTGTTAAAACGGATAGTGGTGGAACTGTGTCTAAAACAGGCTTTTATACACTTTTTTTCAGTCGTTTTGTCAGTGCTGGCTATGAAGTTATTGCCCTCAGATACGTCCACACTTCGGCCAATGGTGTTTTTTAAATAATGCAGACTTTCTACCAACGCCGTAACAGCAGAATTACCGTGATTTAGTTTTTATAGTTGAAAATCCAGTGAAAAGTTGAATTCCGTCGTGTAAAATCACTACTTGAATCATTATTTACGGTTAAACCAAAAGAGACTTAGTTTTCACCGCTAAAATTAAGTGAGAATGATATTCACAATTACAATCTCAGAGAAACTTATCATTTATGGTGCAATTTCAGAGTGTTTTGCCCGTCTCGCTAAAGCAGTAATATAGATACAGTTGGAGGAACAGACAAAATTATCAAAATAAGAATAAAAAAGGCCAGAGGAACTTTAATTGCATTGGGAAATATATGGAGAGACAACAAGAGACGAGAAGAAGACACCGGAGATGGATATGACACATATAGAAGAAACCAGTTTATAGCGTTACCAGATAGTCGTTGTTGGAAATCTCTAGGGTAAGAGAGGTAGAAGGAAACCAATCAACACACGGAGAAGAGAACTGGGGACAGTCATGAAAGGGATGAGATAGACATGGAACAGATGGCGCGGGACAGAAAGACTTATCTTACGTTTACTGAAGGACGATGCACCTTGGACAGCTGTCATAGGTAGATATAAGTAGGACGATAGATTATGTCTGAGATCAGACAGACTATTAAAGGGAAAGTGTCAACTGATAGAAAATAGAGTCACGGGTGCAAAGTTGGGAGAAGATATGCCTCTGGAGGGTAGTGGTGCTACTCCTTCAGCCTACCTGGTGACTAACTTTTATTAAGACAATCTTGCCCCGCCCTCCAATTTTTGTAAAAGACTTTAATCTAATACTCAGTAGGGGGCACTACAGTTGCTACACCAACATGACATTTAAAAGGAAGGCGTTCTGACCAGCACAAGAATAAGTTTTCTTGGTTTTCATTAACCATTTAAAAAACTGCACAACATCCAACGTAGCAAAATGTGAACAACAACCAAAAAAAACACGGTAAACCCCGTGTACCTTCAATGAAAATAGACAATGTCGGAAGGATAGACAGCAAAGAAAATGAACCTCCAAAAAAATGTACCAAAATGTATAATAACTATCAATTAAAATGTGGAAAATGTTTTAACACTAGTGAAATTAGGTGATTAATAGTGATAGCCATCAAACAAAATGCTAATGGAAAAAAATTTCAAATAAATGAAAGCAATTAAATTGAAATAAAAGTATGCATGTAACAGTATAACTATAGGAATGAGAAATAGATGAGAGAAAAAAAATTTGAATCAAACAACACTCCCAGTAGGGTGTAGAATTACTTAGCGACGCCAATCAAGTACGAATGATAAGATTGCTAACTAAGATATGTCATGTGAAAAGTAATAGCGATATGAAAGCGTGATTATCTAATCATAAAATTGATTTGTAACACATATATAATAAATACTAATCCTAATTAAGTTGTCTTATTGTTATAAGCGTTCCGGAATTGTTCACGTCGTTACGAATGAAGGAACCAAAATAGTCACTAAGTCACAATGTTATATAGTAAGACTGTCAACAACGAGAAGTACTAATATAGAGTAGGAGTGTAGATGTCATTATGTTATAACTGTTAAGTTCCAATTATAGCACTTTTTATAAGTTCACCACATCTCACTTTATTAACGGAATGATATATATATATATATATATATATATATATATATATATATATATATATATATATATATATATATATATATATATATATATATATATATATATATATATAATCCTTGTAATGTTACTGTTGACGCAACGAAGGCATAAATAGTTAATGCAAATGCAAATACGGTGACGTCTGTTAAAACTGTTATGTCATTGAACGATGAGAAGATCACGCGTTCCCAAGTAGTAATTCATAATCGATGACTAGTTAGTGTAGAGGCATCACATTATGTAAGGCGTAGCGCCTCAGTTGAATCTTGAGAACAACGTGAAAGAACGTCCGCCAACACGTTTTCTGAACCAGGAATTGCTCGAATGGAAAAATTATAAGGCTGTAGTGCTATGTCGTATCTCGTAGACTTTGAAGACTTCAAATCCCTGGTTTGGAGAGCTGTAAGTGAGCGTTGGTCGGTTTCAACGACAAAGTGAGCGCCCAAAAGAAACCGTTGTAGCTTGGTTATGGACCAAACTAACGCCAACAGTTCTTTATCCAGGACCGAGTAATTACGTTCTGTAGGTGTAAGCTTTCTGGACAATAACATCACTGGATACAATGTGCCTGCGTAAGACTGCATTATACGGCCCCGATTCCAAAATTAGAAGCGTCACTGCGAAGGACAAAATATAAATCTGCGTTTGGTAAACGTAACACAGGTGCAGATGAAAACAGTGGTTTTATATGGTCCAACGTGATTTGATGTTCTTGCGACCACCGAATCATGCTAGCTGAGCCCTTCTTTAATAAACTAGAGAAAGGCTCAGTGATGGTGGATAAATGAGGAATGAATCTTCCATGAAATTGATTTAAACCCAAAAGACTGCGAATCTGTTTTTTTTTCATAGGCGCAGGGATATTAAGAATTTTTGAAACATTATTATCTTCAGTATGAAGGAGACCATTGCCCACACGATGACCCAAAAAGATATTTCATGGAAACTAATATATCCCTTGGATGGTTTACCCGTCAGATTATGAGAACGTAGAGTAGATAATAACGAGCCTAATCCCCGAAAATGATCATCCCAGGAGTCACTAAAAAGATAAATGTCATCTATATAGGCAATGACATCAAGGCGATGAAATAAAATACGACTCATCATGCGTACGAAAGTAGCAGAAGCGTTAACAAGTCCAAATGGCATAACGTTCCATTGGAATAGACCGCGTGGGGTAGAAAAAGCAGTGAGTGGCTTGGCATGATCTGTTAATGGGACCTGCCAATATCCCTTTGATAAATCTAGCTTAGTGAAAAAAATGGACCTAGAAAGTTTCACAAGCAAATCTTCTAATAGCGGTAGCGGTTCCGCATCAAACTGGGTCACTTTATTTAATTTACGATAGTCGACACAAAGACGGATGTTATTATCTTTTTTTCGAATAATAACCATAGATGAAGAATACGTAGAAGTAGATGGTTCGATTATATTCAATCGAAGCATCTCATCCAATTCTTTTTCCACCTGCGACCGAAAGTGAATAGGAATGGGATAGGGACGGACACGAATAGGTGTGTCATCGGTCAAGAAAATGTCATGATGAATGATTTAAGTACGACTCGGGATGTCAGTAAGGACATCTTTATAAAATTGTAGAAGCGAAGAGATTTGCTGACGTCTGTCAGTAGAAAGATCAGCAGAGATAGACACGTCACTCCAAGTTTCGGTAGAATGAAGTGGGACTACCGGGATAGGTAAAGGTACATCAGACAAAGAAGATTCTTCCTCCTGAATGTTGCGTGCATATTTTGACGCACATATTACAAAAATCGATATGGCTATTTAATATGGAAAAGAGATAGACATTCATTCATGTGTGTATGAAAATGCTGTCTATGGGAAAGCTAGTTAATCCATGATTGATTTACACTTTTGATTATAGGAGTAATCGTTCTTGATATTGATTCGGCGCATGGATATGGCACCCATGTCCGTACTTATTTGTTAGGGCCATAAAATAGATTAATTTGCTTATTATGTTTATGGCCTGAATTCATATGTATTACATATTATTAGTACAAGTAGAATCAGTCCTATATTGTATATTTTGGATGGGTAGGCAGGACTATATTCTTGTTATGCCGCTCTAGCGGAAGTAGGAGTTGTCTTGACAAGTCGTGATGAGTTCCGATGTACCGTTTACAATGGCGGTTACACATTTTTAAGGGCTGGTACATTCTTCAGTAAAAATGATTTATGAAGTGGTTTTTCTTCTGTAGGAGATTGTGTCTCTACTAGAGTTTGTGTTAGAGACTCTCCTAATGTACGGTACCATGTATGATTCGGACTCCAGGTAATGCCAGACCCTATTTTGATGATCTCAGGTCGGTTAGACCTAGCTGGAATTTTGTGCTTCGCAACGCTAGGGTCATGTTTATATCGACGAAGATGACGGGCTTCCATACAGTAGTTATGTCTACGTGAAGTAACTGGATTACTGTAGATCTGTATGGAGGAACTTTAAGAAATTATGCATATGTATTTCAAATTAACTTTGGCTTGTATATACCCTCCTGTGAGTGAGTGAGCGACAACTCAGGAAGGCGGCCATGTTACATTCCTGTCATCATATTTTTGAATCACTGTCCAAAGAACGGGGCATGTATCTTATTATTCGGACAGTGGCTAGGAGATCTCAATTATGATAGAAACCCCTTATCGTGGTTTCATAATATGATATAAACTGTGAACATAAAGCAACTTTAGTTACTTACCGATCCGCCTTCACTGACGCGCTTAGTCAGATAGGGATGCGGCCATTATGTATCATGACATTGGAAGCTATTGATGTACTACCTATTATTTATGAATGTGTCATGACATGGGATCTACCATGTATGCCTGCAAATTGATGTGTCAACACATACCCATGATTTACTCGTTATGTCCCAGTGTGTGCGTCTAAATAAACTGTGTAAACAAAGATTCCAGCAGTCTGCATTGGTGCCTTGAAGACACAAGTGAATGAGTGTTTAGATTGGTCAGAACACGAACAGTACACCATTCGCGTTAATCACACTCTACACTTCTACTCCATATATACACCATCCTGCGTCGGTTGAATTGACCAAGTTTAGGGCCTGCTTCCCCTGGAGCCTTAGAGGGAAACTACTGTTTACAGCTGCCTTTGCCTTCCCTAACTCAGGACTAGGGTGAGTTACCCATTTACAGCTGGGTAGACTGGAGCATGCCTGATCTCAACAACTCTGTACACTACAATGGACATATACAGTAGTGGCACCACAAACAACATGCTACAGTGATTGATAGTGGAGCTTTACAGAAGAAAGAGAACACACCATACACCACACTTCTTTACAATGAGCACTTTACAGTGTGAGACAACTTTACACTGAATAACCGACAAAGCGGTATAGTGGTGACGACAAGGTGGAGGGTCGTCAGTTGCCTGAAACACAGACTGCAGATAGTGAGGACGAGCATGAAATTCTTTCAACATGTTGATGTGAAAGGTTTTGTGTTTACCCATGATATCGAGAATGTAATCGACATCAGAAATACTAGACATTATTTTAAAAGGGCCTTTCCAGGCAATGAGTAGACGATTGTCTTTGCGAGGAAGTAAAACATAGGCCTCGTCACCAGGATAAAGCTGGCGAAGACGTCGATATCTATTAGCAAAAAGTCTAGCTTGCTCTTTTGCTAATTCAGACGATGAGGTAACTAACCTACATGCATCAATAATTTTTTTTCTTAAAGAGATGAAATATTCATAAGAGGATTGGGTGTCATCTGTAATATCCTCTTCAATGAGTAGGTCGTGAAGTAACGACATGGGACCTCGAAGTTGTGCCGCAAAAACAAGCTCAAAAGTTGAAAAACCTGTTACTTCATTTTGCACCTCGCGATAAGCGAAGAGAGCTGCGGGCAATACTATATCCCAATCTTGAGGATGATCATTAGTAATTTTACCTAACAACTGTTTAAGTGTCCTATTTTGGCGCTCAATTAATCCATTGGACATGGCGTGCTATATGCTACTAAGGGATCAGTCGATGATTAGCATCGCCATTACCTGAGACATAGGTTCAGATACAAACTGTACACCATGGTCAGATAAGATTTTCTTCGGAAAACCTAAACGAGAAAAGATCAGCCATAGCGCATCCGCAACATCAGCAGATGAAATACTCTTAAGTGGTATAGCCTCAGGCCAACGAGTACACATGTCAATACATGTGAGGATGTATGTGTGTCCTGTAGCAGAAGGCTGTATAGGTCCAATAATGTTGATAGCCGTTTTTTTCAAATGGTCGAACAGGAATGTCAGCAGCTTGAATAGGAGCTGCGTGACGCGGACCACGTACATTAACATCTTGACATATAATGCAAGAACGACAATAGAGATTTACATCTCTATGAACACCTGGCCAGTAAAATGAAGATAGCACTCTGGATTTCGTGCGTGAAAAACCCATGTGACCCGCACATTGGGAGTCATGAGCATGACGTAATATACGCGCTCTCATGTCAGTAGGTACCAAAATTTGCGAACGTACGGATGAAGTAGCATTACGTACTATTCTAACTAACACCCCGTTCTTAAGTACAAAACAATGTTTAAGGTTTGTTTCATTAGTTAATCTATTACGATGAGCCAACATAAAAAATTTCTGTAATGAAACATCATTATGTTGTAATTCTATAAAGGACTCTCGTGATATAGTGGAGTCAAGATCATCAGTAATATTATTGTTAGGAGATATGGTTGGTGTAACCTGCAACATATCTTTAGTTTGCGCTCTAGTGACAACTGCATAAGCAGCATGCATATGTTGCTTTCCCAAGTAGCAATCTGTTGTGGGGTACACTCTTTAACACATGTATACGACCTATTATTAAATCCCTTATTGGTGAAGGAAGTAGATAAGCATGGATTTTCCCTGTAAAAATTGGTGTATCTACTTCTATAATCGCAGTTGGGAATGTTTCAACTGTGCCTCCGAAGGTAACATTTCACACTTTTCCCTGTCGCTAATGACGGGTGAACCAAATATTGTCTAATCCCCACGGTTGAACATCCAGTGTCAAATAAAATAGACACGGGAATTTTATTGGCAAATCCTTTGTGTAACGTTAGAGACCCTCTTCCGTCGTGTAGATGCTGACATGGCGGTAGGCATCGCATGGAGGCTTGGTAAGGCATGGCCGCAACTCAACGTCGTGATCGCCTCGGGCTGGAACAATGTTGTGCATTCATGACAAAGTTTAGCCTGCTCAAAATCCAAAGAACAAGAAGACGCATTATGTACATCAACATTTGTACCCTGATCTATATTAGGTTGAAGATCATGATGCGCAGAATTAGCCTGGCGATGTGGTCTATTATTAAAATTTCTGTCTCTACCTCTGGATCTATTTCGACTATCATCTCTGAAATTGTTACAATTATTTGATCTGTTGCGATCACCATTTTGGTTTGAACGTCAATAACTGTGATAACTATTGTCCCTTGTACCATAGTTTCGGTTCGGTGAGTTATGTTTATTAAAAACTGAAGGCGAACGTGATCGATCATAATTGTTGTAATTATCACCTTGAGAATTTCTATAATTATTTTTATTGAAATTATATGGCCTATTGGACTGTCTCCAATTATGTTGTGAAGGTGAACCACCACAAAATGGTGTCCCTTTGAAACCATTGAAATTCTTATAATCTCCCTTTCTGAAGTTTCTATCGTGACTGAGTGATCGACTTCGAAAGTGATTATTGTGTTGTATGGCCGAAGCAACGGGCAATTCTTCTCTAATATGTGAATGGCTATATAACATATTAGGAAGTGCAGTTCAGAATTGTGTACAAATGTGTTCCATATCTTTAAAATTCATAGGCTTCCGTTCATGTAAGAACGAGAGGAACGTCGCATTAACTGATGACAGTACTTTATCACGCAACATCAAATCATGAAGAGCGTCAAAGGAATGTTCTATTTTTGACAACTCTATCCATCTATCGAGTGTGAGACGTATTTTACATATAAAATCAGCGAAATCTTTCCCAGTTTCCGGCAGTAAGGATTTAAAGCGCAGACGGTACCCTTCCTCGGTAAGCTGATATTTTTTTTTAGTAGAGCAGCTCTGACATTATCATAGTTTTTTTTGTAGAGTTTGCTCCGTTGTCTGTACAATAGTTAAAGGTTCTCCCACCAAAAATGCCATCAGCTTTACACTCCATAGAGCCTTATCCAGCCTACGTGACTCACATACACTTTCGTAGCGTGACAGGTAGCATACCACGTCGTCATTATGTGGATTAAATTTAGGCAATTTAAATTTATCACCGCCATAATTTTTATCTGAAGGTGCAGTATTATTGGAGTTACCGTTGTTTGCATTTTGACCCCTTAATTTTAATTCCTCTAGGTGAAGGAGCATCATTTCTTTTTCATGTGCTAAGTTCATTGCTTTCTTCTCCTCCATCTCTCTTTCAAATTGCATTCTTTTCTCTTCCATCTCTTTATCTTGTAAACGCCTTTTCTCAGCTTTTTCCTCCTCTTTAGATTCCTTTTCAGCTAATTAAGCTTCATTTTCAGCTAGTTCCTGCTTTAATTTAGCTTCCTTTTCAGCTAGTTCACGCTTCAGTTCAGCCTCCTCTTGTTTTGCTTTTGCTGCCTTTTCTTCTGCTTTAGCTAATTCTGTAAAAGCAAATTCTCGTAAAGCATCCGCTTTATAACCAAATTCTTTTCCAATCCTCATGAAGGATTCGAGAGTGGCCATGTTTCCTACTCACTGTGACTCAATTAGTCGAAATATACAAGTATGTTATGATTAAGACAGATGCTATATTATAATTATTATTTCGACATTAGTTATTAATGCATTAAAAATCATGTAATAAGTCATGCAAATAGATACCATAAGAAATAGACAACGAGAACAATAGTGACACCTACAATATACTAAGAAACAGATGAAAACATTCGCAGGAATCCACGAAATAATAAAGCAGAACTAAAAGATAATATTGCAAAACTTGCAATGGCAGCTGCGAGGAAGAAACTAGACAATTAACAACACAAGGTATAAACATAAAGTGTGTATAGAAATAAGTGATAGTCAGGTTGAGAAGGACGGTCTCAAACAATATCCATCATGAAAATAAGGTACATAGAAGAAATTATTACGATAACAACAATAAAAACTCAACGTCACAACTAAACGAATATAGTTCACAGAGAACCAGCGCAGTGGACTAAAATAATCCTCCAGCAACCATGTGTTGGGAACTTCCACTAAGGGAGGTCTGCAAAAATGTACCTAACGAACACCCACGAAGGCCCTGTAGTGAATCTGGGATTACCCTTCGTGAGTCACCGACCCAGCCAACCCGCGTTAAATATAGTACATGGAACAGAAAACATGAAGTATAAATATGGACATATTAAAGGAAGGCTCAACTACAACATGCAACGGTGAATAGAACAACAGTTCACTTATCTTTTTATAAGAAAAAATTCCCGGCCCTAGCAGAGTTAGCGACTATGGTCCTCGGGTGTTGCATGGATGAGCAGCTTTACCATATACGTGTTGCAGTAAACAAAACGTGATGCCGTTCAACATTGACTGGTAGTTGAAGTCCGAAGTTGACCTTGACTGTTAAGTCCACACACTTAACACTTATGTGAAATGGACGTAACACAATAGTTTTGATAATGATGTTCGTGAAGTATTTGCTTTGTTTTATTTTACGGTTATCAGTAGATCTTGCATCATCTTCACAGAGTGATTTTATTTGGTACTTGGATTCATCAGTGAGACAACATCCATCTGGTCGCGTGTAGTTTCCATCTCTGAAGAGACACAAATGAAAAGGATTACTGCATCCTCGAGCATGTAGTACCAGGCAAATAATACGAGGATGTGCATGAGGTTGGCAGTAGTATAGCAGGGTGGTTTCGAACCTCTTTTCCGGAGGTGGAGAGGACTTTTTATATAGAGAAATATTCCGATCGATAACGGTGATGGAGCGTGACATTTATATAAAGAAAAATATTAGATCAATAATGGCGGCGTGGGCTAGTAGGTTACTAATAGGATTTGTGTGTGTGTGTGTGGTTGTATTGTGATGGTATTTTAAGTGTTTTGTATGACTCAGCAGTGTGTTTTTATGTTTCTTTATTCAGGTGTTACAACATTTATACAATATATATACAACATATATGTTGTATATATATTGTATAAATGTTGTAACACCTGAATAAAGAAACATAAAAACACTCCATTAAAAATCCCACCGACCAGCTAATGACAACTTACGTGGTTTTGTTTTCTCTCACCCTTATATTCTCATCAATACCTACACACAAAACACCAGACAAAAACAAAAGCAATACCACCCGCACTCTCCATTAAAAACACACCTTGGCATTTGTATAAATGTTGTTTACATGTTGCATAAATATATATTGTATGTATGTTATATATGTATATATATACATTCTTCTTCTTCTTCGATCCTTAACCACCGACCGCCAAAGCAGTCAGTGGCCATCACGCCCAGTGGCGTTCTGCAGGGCAACAACAAACCGATTCCACCTTGCACGGTCGGTGGCCATCCCTCGCACAGTGCCCCAACTCTGTCCCACCCCCTGCATCTCAGCCTCCACAGCCCTCCGCCAAGCCGTCTTCGGCCGGCCTCTCTCTCGCCCTCCCCCAGGGGTCCAAAGTACAGCTGCCCCCGTGATGGCACCGGGGTCTCCCCTGAGGACATGACCAACCCAGCATCAGCGTCTGCCAGCCACGATGGTGTGCATGTCCTCTTGCCCGCCACGAGCAAGCAGATCCCGGCCGGTGACGGCATTCGGCCAAAAGATGCGGCGAATTCCTCCCAGGCATGTTGTGTGAAAAGAGGACAACTTTGACATTTCCCTCTCCGATACATATACATATATATATATATATATATATATATATATATATATATATATATATATATATATATATATATATATATATATATATATATATATATATATACAATATACAATATATATTTATGCAACATGTAAACAACATTTATACAAATGCCAAGGTGTGTTTTTAATGGAGAGTGCGGGTGGTATTGCTTTTGTTTTTGTCTGGTGTTTTGTGTGTAGGTATTGATGAGAATATAAGGGTGAGAGAAAACAAAACCACGTAAGTTGTCGTTAGCTGGTCGGTGGGATTTTTAATGGAGTGCTGGGGTGGGGGGGGGTATTAATGATGACTCATGGGTGTGTGTTGGCGTGAGAAAAAAATGACGTCAAAAACTCGATAAAATCCTGCACTCTTGAGATAAAGAGGAAAATATAAACAATTGATAAATTTTATAGAGGAAGATGGCTAATGAGCGTGGTGTGGTTGTAAGGGATTTTGGTTTTGTCTGGTATTTTGTGTGTAGATATTGATGAGAATATAAAGTGTAGAGAGGTGAAGTGGTGTAATTATCGGAGTCAACTATTCTTTTGATGTAAAAATATGACATGGAATTTCCGTTGTTGGGTGAATGTAATTACATATTGATAAGGGCTCTGGTCAACGGGGTAGTTTTCTTTATTATTTATATTATATCATGAGTAATAAGTCTACTCAGTCCAATGTCCATCAAGTGGTATGTAAGTGACCCCGCACACAGCCATATTCTCCAACAAAAAAAATACTGTCATTGGCCAGGCTGGACAATTCCAAATAGACAGTTTTATTGAACACAACGATGCTCTGTAGCGATATATGTCATATGCAGACTAGATTACGGCATCAACTAGACAGGCTTTAGTGTCGCTGTACAGTCTTTATTTGAAGAAATATTTGACCATTACGAGAAATGTTTGACAACTCTAAGAAATATTTGACAGCTGCAAGAATTATTTGAATCGTCAAGTACTGACAACAGCAAAAATATTTAATGAAAAAATATTGAATGAAAAGTTTGGAAAACTGCAAGAAATATTTAAAGAAATATTTAAAGAAGTATTTGACAGCTGCAAGAGATATTAACAACCGGATTAGTCATTTGATAAAATATGTGACAACTGCAAGACCTATTTGAAGAAATATTTGAAGAAATATTTGGCAACTAGAGGAAATATTTTAAGAAATATTTGGCCATTACGAGAAATGTTTGACAACTGGAAGAAATTTTTGACAGCTGCAAGAATTATTTGATTTGTCAAGTACTGACAACAGGAAAAAATATTTAATGAAAAAATATTGAATGAAAAGTTTGGAAAACTGCAACAAATATTTAAAGAAATATTTAAAGAAGTATTTGACAGCTGCAAGAAATATTGACAACCGGTTTAGTCATTTGATGAAATATGTGACAACTGCAAGAACTATTTGAAGAAATATTTGAAGAAATATTTGGCAACTGCAAGAAACATTCGAGGAAATATTTAATAACTGCAAGAAACATTTTACAATAAATATTTTAAGAAATTTTTTGATAAGGGCAAGAAATATTTGAAGAAATATTTGGTAACTGCAGGAACGAGTTGAATAAATATTTTAAAAATATTTGACAATCTCAAGAAACATGTGAAGAAATATTTGAAAATCCATGAATTATTTAATGAAATATTTGCAATTACAAGAACCAACTGAAGAAATATTTGAAGAAATATTTGACAACTAGAAAAAAACATTTGAAGAAATAATTGACAACTAGAAGAAACATTTGAAGAAATATTTAAAGAAATATCTGAAGAAATAGTTGTCAACTGGACAAAAAACATTTGAAGAAATATTTGACAACTGGAAATAACATTTGAAGAAATATTTGACAACTGGAAAAAACATTTGAAGAAATATTTGACAACTGGAAAAAAACATTTGAAGAAATATTTGACAACTGCAAAAAACATTTGAAGAAATATTTGACAATTGGAAAAAAAAACGTTTCAAGAAATATTTTACAATTTGAAAAAACGTTTGAAGAAATATTTGACAAATGGAAAAACATTTGAGAAATATTTGATAATTGGAAAAACAATCGGAAGAAATATTTGAAAACAAGAAAAAAAAATTTGAAGAAATATTTGTCAACTGGAAAAAAACATTTGAAGAAATATTTGACAACTGGAAAAACATTTGAAGAAATATTTGACAATTGGGAAAAAAAACGTTTCAAGAAATATTTTACAATTTGAAAAAACGTTTGAAGAAATATTTGACAAATGGAAAAACATTTGAGAAATATTTGATAATTGGAAAAACAATCGGAAGAAATATTTGAAAACAAGAAAAAAAATTTGAAGAAATATTTGTCAACTGGACAAAAAAAACATTTGAAGAGATATTTGTTAACTAGACAAAAAACATTTGAAGGAATATTTGTCAACTGGAAAAAACGTTTGAAGACATATTTTACAACTAGAAAAAAAAACATTTGAAGAAATATTTGTCAACTGAAAAAAAAAATTTGAAAAAATATTTGTCAACTGGAAGATACGTTTGAAGAAATATTTGACAACTGGACCAAAAAAAAAACATTTGAAGAGATATTTGTCAACTGGAAAAAACGTTTGAAGACATATTTTACAACTAGAAAAAAAAAAAACATTTGAAGAAATATTTGTCGACTGAAAAAAAAAAAATTTGAAAAAATATTTGTCAACTGGAAGATACGTTTGAAGAAATATTTGACAACTGGACAAAAAAAAAACATTTGAAGAGATATTTGTCAACTGGAAAAAAAATTTGAAGAAATATTTGTCAACTAGACAAAAAACATTTGAAGAAATATTTGACAACTGGAGAAAAAAAAACATTTGAAGAGATATTTGTCAACTAGAAAAAACATCTTTTTCGTACACTCTCAGACGTCCACTTGAATGTTCTCAAAGAAAGCAGTAGTCAGTTTGAGGCTATTTGAATCCCCGTAAAGCTTTTGCATGAAATGAGCTGGCGTCGGCCATATGCACTTTCTCTGTACCACATATAAGGGGCAACTTTGAAGCAGATGTTCAGCAGTCATTTTATCAGTGCCACAGTTAAACAGATCGGTAGTTCCTTTCTTTAGCTTGTTGAATAGATTGTATCTCAATCTGTTGTGGCCAGTGCGGAGTCTGAAGATTACCACTTGTTCTCTTCTGTGGAGCTGGTAGTAAGCATCATTCTGTGTGTGCCCTGGATGTTCTACATTCCATTTGTTTCTGTAACTGATTCTGATAAAACTCTTTGCCTCCTCAAAAGTTATGCTTGCATCAGGCTGAGGTAGATGTGAACCTTCTTTTGCCATTCTGTCAGCCTCTTCATTGCCGGTGGTGTTACAATGAGATGGGATCCATTGGATCACAACACTTTTGAATCGTTGACAAAGTTTGTGAAGCACTAATCTGAGATCATCCAGGTATGTATTATTTTGGCTTTTCAACGTTGCAATTACTGACTGTGCATTAGTAAAGAAAGCAACTTGTCTCTCTGTCCTTTCTTCTGTCAATATAACCTCTGCTGCAGTTTTCAAGGCCTCTGCCTCTGCTCTGAAGTTGCTGGAGAATCGTCCTGTCGCCACTAACAGCCTTTTTTCTGCACCAGTGCTTAAGGTCAGAAAGACACCCCCACCTCCATTTTCTGTTGCATTTGTTGCTGATCCATCTGTGTACGCATGGGTCCAGGTGTTGCATGGATAATGTTTCTCTATGTATTTTGTCGCTATGGATTTTCTATCTATTGCAGTTTGGCTCTTTTTACTTTCAATTCCAGGAATGTTTTCTATCATTTTAGGGAAACGATTTTGTTTCCAAACTGGAAGCTTGTGTGCAGTGTAGATGGGTTTAACAGTGGATATTTCATCTATGGATACTGCTCTCATTTGTGATTTGGTTGATTCTACAAAATTACTTCGTTTGAGTCTTTGCCTTCTAAGAGCATTTATTCTATGGCACATTGGGTGGTCTGTTAGTCTTTTGAATTTTTCGGCCTGTTGCTGAGCCCTGCAGTCTCATCTGTCATTTTCTGGAGGCATGTAATCTTTTCGAGTTCTTTTATGGTGTTGAATTCATGCCTCCCGTTATAATTCTCATTGCTTGATTGTGGAGTCTGCTAATTTTATCGAAGTTTGTCTTAGCTGCTGTTGCCCATGCTGCTATTCTATATTCAAGAACTGGCCTCACTCGCCCTGTGTACAACGTCTTAAGCACTTTCTCATCTGCACCCCAAGTTGTTCCAGCAAGATTTTTTCATAATTGCCATTCTTTGTCTTGCTCTCATTCGATTTATGTCAACCTGTTTTTTTCCAAGTCAGACGGCGATCAAAAATAATGCCTAGGTAAAAACATTTGAAGAAATATTTGACAACTGGAAAAAAACATTTGCATAAATATTGGACAACTGGAAAAAACATTTGAAGAAATATTTGACAACTGGAAAAAAACATTTGCATAAATACTTGACAACTGTAAGAAATATTTGACAACTGTAAGAAATATTTGACAACTGTAAGAAACATTTGACACATGCAAGAAATATTTGAAGAAATATTGTGCATTTGCAAAAATAACAAAATTAGAAACTGGTTAATAGATATTTACCTACAAATTGGAACATTTGCGCAGGACTGGTAGAAAATTTTTGGACCATCTTTGCTGCTTGGAAGAAAAGTTTTCACTAAAGTTTGAAAATTACAGGCCAAAAAAAAGTAGATAACCCTTTGATAACTGGAACAAATACTTAGTTACATTTATTTAATGTATCGCGAACAGTGTATCAATTTCACGGTTGTTTGTTTCACGGTATTCCAGACTGTCCACTTACCCGTGGTAGAGACATTAATCCAGTCAATAAAAAACCGTTGACAGAGTTGTTCGAAAAAACGTGCGAAATTCGCGAGTACCTATCTAAAGAGGTTAAGGTTCCAGTAGTCGAAATGTGGGAGTGTCAATAGCAAAGATTGAAGAAAACTGATCGACCAATCGATCGCTTTCTGAGCACGACTTTCACCCATGTAAAGCCGAGCTACGGCAAATTTAGATATCCTCTAGTTGTCCATATAAGAAATCTTTGGGGATGCGACCATCTTCCATGCGGCAGACATGGCCAAGCCAGTGCCGTCTGCGCTGTCTAAGCATTGTATATGTGCTTACATAAATTGATACTACCGTTTGTATTATTACCGCTATCATCCGTGAATCTACTACTGCTATTATTACCTTAACGACAACAACTATGCTGGGGCAGTGATTACTATTACACCTCACCTACTGAGCCATTTGCTACTATTGCTACTAAGGCTGCTACAGTATTACTACTTCTAATACAACTACTACCTCCTCTTCAACTATTACTCTACTGCTTTCCTATTACTTCTACTATCTAGGCTCTTACAACTACTGCTTCTTCTACTACAACAACTACTACTACTTCTACGACTTAGACTACGGCTACTACTGTACTTCTACTACTGTTTCTACTGCTACTACTACATATACTGCTTCTGCTACTACTTCTTCCCACTAATACTAGTTCCATCACTATTACTTCAACAATAACTCCACTACTACTACTACTACTACTACTACTACTACTACTACTACTACTACTACTACTACTACTACTACTACTACTACTACTACTACTACTACTACTACTACTACTACTGTTAGTGCGATAACTACCACAGCAGAAAAACGTATTCATATGACGAGAATTCTACAAATTTCAACAAACTGGTAGTGAAGCAGAGTACTTTAGACAAAAGCAATCTGTTGCTGTTCGAATCCACAAGTTTATATTCAAGCCTTCTTGTTCGAATAGGCGCTGTGGCTCAAGATGTGGTTACATCGTGTTATATCACAGTATTAATGGCTCATTGACTTAAGCTGAAGTAACGTCTTTATGTTGGACATGCAGTAGCGGTGAATATAAGAGGCCCTATTATTAAAAAAAAATTGTTCTTCTTGTATCGAGAAGCATATGTTTGTGCGCAGCCCTGAAAGCTCGCGGCCCTATGCTAAAGCCTAGGTTAGATCCCGTTACACGCCCATTGAGGCATATTGGGATTACGGTGTTAGGCCCATATTTTCTCGACCATCGGCACACTAGGGGTGATGTGGTCAGCACCACGCCGGCCGCCTTAACCTTCCCAGAGTTGCTTTGGTACCCAATTTATGAGGCTGGGTTGACCTCGGAGCCGTTTGCGGTCTAAAAAATCCCACCTCAACTGGGGATCGAACCATGGACTACCGAGCTGGGAAGCCAGTGCACAACTACTATGCTAAAGCCTAAGTTGCATAAGCCTAAAACCGCCACTGTACATAAGTAACATACAAGCGTTCATTGGATTGTTTATTTTCCTGTATGCGGAAGTTAGTTTAATGACATTGATTGTTGCTATCACGGCTGAGATTCAACATCATCATTTTCATGTTCGCTCCCTGTGGAGCATAGAGATACCGTTGCAGCTTTCACCTATGCAGGAATCTTACACAAAACATGCACAGGTTCTTGTAGTGGTGTTTTCTGTGTGTCGTGAGTTGGTCTGTTTTCACATCACGTCCTTCTGTGTACTCTGACAAAACCGGGCACCATACTTTATGATAACTGCTTGCCACATTGACCAATCAGATGGTACCATTCTGCCGTGTTTACTAAAGCAGTGAACAGACAAAATGGCTAGGACTAATCCGTGCAACCGAGTGAAGTATGCCATTTAATTACATAAGTAGGAAAGAAGTACCACCTGGAAGAGGTCTCTAATTCTACAACGGGAATGTTGCTCTACACGTATGTGCAGAGACTTTCACGACCAGTAGTATAGGACGGGAGAAATCTTTGGTTGAATGCATCGAGGCCTCAGGTTTGTCCATAATTTGGCTGTTTAAAGTACGCATAGAATAAAATGCATTTAGGAAAGTAACAGCTTAGTAGATAGGAAGGTGTAGAATAATACAGAGCGTATTTAAAGCTTTAGATGAAGAAAATCGCTTCAGGAATAATGTAGATAAATAAAATCATACTTTTCCTGATTTGCACACCTAGGCAGATTTTACAAAGAAATTTCGGATGCAAATATTAGCGAGCAGGGAAACCCCTCGGACGCACGACCTCACACTATAAATAACGTGTGTTCTCAACAAATTGGGCCAGTCATTAAAAAAAAAATGACAGTGAGCGCAAAAGTGTTAGTGAACAGTGCCTTGCCTTCTGTGTCAGAGAGCAGACCAGTATAACCATTAACAGCTCGACTGTATGTGTGTGAGGGTAATAAATAATATATATATATATATATATATATATATATATATATATATATATATATATATATATATATATATATGTATGTATGTATGTATGTATATATATATATATATATATATATATATATATATATATATATATATATATATATAGCAATATATACCTATATATATATATATATATACATATATATATATATATATGCATTTTAGTGATTAATTCATTTGTGCGTTAGGAAGTGTGTAGACTGTGTTAGAAAACTACGGTGTGTTGCTGGCTGACTTGCAGGCATGTGTATAATTCTGGAGGCAAAAGCCAGCCTTGTGAAATATTCAAAATAATTGAGAATGATGGCAAACGTGTGTCTGTAGGTTTAGAAAAGCATTTAAAGAATTATTTCTTGATGGAATGGCACACTCACCAGGAACGTAAGGAAGGATGAAAGTGATTGTTTAATGGATTGTTTAAGTTATTACTTAGTAATTTATACTAGACCAAATCATTGTATGGAGGCGGATTATGGACAAATGGATCTAACTAAGGATTTAGAGGGAAAGTGTAGTCACGGTGAACTGGATGTGGGTAATACTGGTATAAATTGTCCTGTGCATCTGCTAGCACACTGTCTGAAACTGTCTATCATCCCCATCTTGTGTAATAATGGGATAGTGATGGACCATATAGGGGTTACATTTATTTTGTTTCAGGTTCTATCCTGTAAACCACACAAACTTTAAAGAGTCATTCACCTTTGCTGGACCCTGTGGTGCGAGGGCCCTTGTTGTCAACAGGGCCAGATACCCAGTTTCTACTGCCTGGAGGAACTTCATAAAACTTGTCCGTCCATGGCAGGAGTGTGACAGATCTCTAAACAACAGATAAGTGGCCAAACAAAGCCACTAGTCAGCGTATCCGGATGACACACCTATATTAAAAATCAAGATTCTAATAAAGACACAGTTTATGATGAAATGTGTGGGTATAGATATACCCAGTACTAGCTTCACATTCAAGTAATAGTGACATAAACTTGTTAGTATTATATAAATGTTCTTCCAACAGAGATAATTAACCAAAGTGATAACCTTCAACAAATGGAATGACTTTTGAGACTTTTTGATTATTTTCCAATGTTTATTGATTTAATGTTGTAATTGAATTTGATTTCATTTCAAGCTTTTCAAACAGAAAAGAGAAACTGTATAAATAAATTGTAAATATTTACCAGCAGACTTACTTACCTATTTAAGTTGAGTTCAAGTTCTTGTTGGTAAATAATTTTGTTAATACACCTAGCAGAGTCAAGAACAATAATAACAATAATAATAATAATATAATCATAGGAGGATCTTGAGAGGGAGCAAATAGGGATTCAGGAACATATAATATCATCATACCTGGAAACTTATACAGCTTGATCCTACTTTTGAAAAGGGGGTATTTCTTATAAGACCAGTCTCTTATCTGGCACTATCCTGGTATCATCTGATACAACTTTTTGTCCAGGATATCGTATTCTTTCAATAACATCAACCCTCTCGTGACACTGTGGCAAGTTGTTTGACATGATGAGGTTACCAACTTCATGTACAGCCACATATTAGTCGGCTTGTCCGTCAAGTCGGGTGAAACAGTAGACATATTCTTTCTTTGTCTCATAAGAGGCCCCCAGGGAAATGACACTGGGGCATTGCTAAGATTGAGACTGTGTTAAAACACTTAAGATACGCAGAAGCGATCGCCATCAAGCTTGCAAAACGTGCAGAAAACTTCTGACAGACAGTTAAAGAGATCTGTATTTGTAAATGTAAAAGACGTAACGATTTTTGATTTCTTAGATAACTTGATAATCATATGGGCGGTGAAGATATCTGTAAAGTTGGTGATGTCCAAGTCATACGAGGCTGGCAACCTCGGCATATAGAATGGTGATTTCAAGAACCACAACTGCAAGAGCTGGTGACTGCTTTATGTGGGTTTCTCATAGAGACATTTTTAGCCTGCATATTTTATGATTGACTCCAGGTAGTTGCCGGAGGGGTCTGTGAAGACATAAAGACAGAATAAGACTGCTGAACCCTCGGGAATTTCCTACAACGTAAACATAAGGGGTGGAGCTATCAGCCTTATCATGTCAAGAAACATTGCCACAGAAACTACCTCCTCAAGTACATGTTAATGATTGGTGCAGGCTTCCTTGATTTGCACCAGCTACTGTGGGGGATCTTTGCTCCGTAAGGAGCACAAATAAAATTGGTAATAATATTTTGTAACTTACAGTTGATGCTTTTGATCATTGTCAACTTTGAAACTTTGAAGGGCATAGTTTATTTTGAAGAAACAATTGTACCTGCGTGAATTCATAACGTTTAATCGTTGGGCGAAGTTGGATTCTATAGAGTCTGATCAACTGTTGAATAACGTTCAATGTAGTCACAGCTGAGAGGTTTGTGATAGTGTGTGTTATGATGCTTGTTGAGCAGCAAATAACAAATTCTTTTTTTTTAAATATGTGTCGCTGTAGTGGGTTTGATGGTATTGTATGATGGTGATATTACTAAATGTAATGTATGAGGCCAGCTGTGAAGGCTCCTGAGATAAAATGTAGTTGTGAATTGTCAGAAGGCCTTTCTTGCTACCACTACGACCTCACACTTAATTTTTTTTCTTAATGAATGTAGCTATGTAAAATGTCTAGGGTAATGATATGTAATGTGGTGTGATAGTTATGGATACACCCACAGATATTTAAGCAGACTAATAATATTTAACAAATGTTAAAATACACTGAACTAACTCACGTGTGTAAAATTTTTGATAGAATTATATTACATTTATTTGTTCTGGATCAAGTTTTATGTTGACCAGAACTTTTTTAAAAAAAAAAAGATTTAAAATTTATGAAAGAAATGCATGGAATGTTACATAATAAATGCAAGAGTGTACATATATAAGTACTAGACTAGTTAGTTTTATTAAAATGTTCTAGTAGTCATCTACTTGGGAGGATAGTTAATGCTTGTGCTGTTGGGGTGGCCTCATCACACCTGTCTATATTGACTACACAGTGTCCAGTAAATTACAGGAATTTTATGGGGTATTAGTAACTAAAAGGCGTTGGTGAACTTCCAGCAGACCAGAGGCTCACTCAACTTGCATATGTAGCTCTGGTGCTGAAATCTGGTGGTCCCACCTCTCCGTGCTGGCGGGCAATAATAGTGGTCTCTGTCACAACGTACTGCACAGATACACTCGAGTAAAATCACCACCTGAATGGACACCGCCTTGTTGACAACTGAAACTCACAGCTCTGCAATCAAAGTATTGGCTATGTGTCAAAATTCTATTCTCTACCCACGTCTGGACACAACACGGACACAACAACCACATCATACAGACAGGTCAGATCTCTCTGACCAAACAGCACATTTACCATGGTGGTTTTACATCAGATAGGTCCTCCCAGACTATAGATTCTGAAAAATATTTATTAGTTTCCTTCCCTAAAAGTGGATAGGTAATATGTTTCATTATTCTCAACACTTGATCTGTCTTTCCTAACCCTTGCTGGAGTTTATGTATATTGTTGGTCCCTAGACCCTGACTTGGGCGGGGGGTCTAGAGCAAATCCCTACTTGTTTGTAAGGCTAGATTATGATATGGCAGTATCAAATCACTCGAACACTAACAATATTCAAAATATACAAAGAAATAATTTCAGTCTTACCAGATTATGAATAAAGAACACAGAAATGCTAGCAAAACTCAGCTGAGCTGCTGGCTATAGTATGGCGTCCCTGAACTTATTTCACTTTCTTTCATTTGGAAATCACCACACTTTAAAATACTGTGTCTATCATCGAACAACTATTGAGGAATGGCCCCACTTGCGCGTCTGAGCGCCGATAAAATGATTGTCTGTGGCCAATCACTGCCTAGGTTTATTTCAAATTCAAATTTCCTACCCTAAAGTCATTTCAGTCATGCTTCAGTCAAGTATGGATGTTTATCTGTTAGTCTGTCCGTCTCTACTTGTTTTTTTCAAAAACGTACTTGATTTTTGAACCAACCTTTCTCTCCCCTCCAAAATTTTGTCGTTAAAAGTTATATTTAGACACAGCTCCCACCAATGTCCCTTCGCTTCCCTACTAAGTAGATTTGAACACCTGCGTCTCAAGGTCGTGTTTTTGTGTGCAAATAGCGACACTTTTTATTCAATACAGTCTGTCGCTGATGTGAACAACACTGTCTTTTGTCATTATCTTCAATATTATCTATCCGTCTGTAAAATTAAGAACATATTAGTTCACTGCTCAGAATGGGCCATCCGGCCAGCTAATTTTTATATTCCTAACATTAATATTACGAAAAAGTTACTTTTTAATTTTTGTAATATTCCAAACATCTGCGTTCTGCCGCTGAATTCAAATCAAAGGCTTGGTATCGCAAAAGCGACCAATAAATGACTGTGGCGTAACATATCCAAGGTCCCTTCTGTCGAGTTCCTTACTTTATGTCAACTTGGGAAACGTGACTTTTCTCCGTTCCCCCCCCCCCCCCCAATTGCGTCTCCTTAGCCTTTCTAGTCTCACGCAATCTTTCCAGTCATATTTTTTCCTTTTTATCCGCCGTTCCCTTCCTGTCTAGCAAGTCAATTTTTATGGAGGGTGATGACCCGCGGTCTGGGCGATCATGTACTATCAGCAGCCTACGCATTATGTTTTTATCCTTACATGTTATCTTTGGAGGTATTTTACCGTTGTATCTCTGTCAATTTCACTACAGTCGCGCATTCGTACGCATGTACTTATGTTGTGATGTGCAGACGTGTTTTTGTTTTGTGTGGATACGTGATCAGATTGTGTCTGGTGTCTCAATGATACGGGTGTGTTTACTCAATGTGAAGTATTATTCTTTTCCAATTGTGCAAGAAATGAGAAAACTATATTTGTGAATGACGTGGCTCACCCATGTTATATTTGTGAATCACGTGGTTCACTCATGTTATATTTGTGAATCACATGGCTCACATATGTTATATTTGTTAATCACGTGGCTCATCCATGTTATATTTGTGCATCACGTGGCTCACCATGTTATATTTGTGAATCACGTGGCTCGCCCATTTATAGTCAGTTCGTGTAGGGATCGCAATGTGTGCACATAATATTGAAGTTAAGGGGGACTCATATTTTAGTGGAATGTGTTATATTTTAAGGACGTATAAATTGTAAATAAAGTGGAATTCGTATGCTGCAAGAAAGCCCATTGAATGTATATAGTAATGATAGACATAACTAACATATAGTGATGATAGACATAACTAACATATAGTGATGATAGACATAACTAACTGTTGGTGTCGTTTTCATAGTGATGAATAGAAACGCGAATGGTTACAATGGAATAAATGTCAACAATGTCTTTCAAACGAAAAACCAACAATGTATCTTGAATTGTGTGAACTGGTCAAGTATTGGCATCACACGAGTCGTTGATAACTTTACATAGATTTTATTCACCAGGACACGAAGTGGACAAGACGGACATCGTCACAGGCGCAAAGATCACACGACAACATATTGATTATTACTGCTAAAGTTCCTGAAGATTCTCTTCTAGTAAAGACCTCTGTCCATAGACTAAGGATTACAAAACTGTTACCGTATAATATCCTTCTCAGTCACGACCGTTGACCTTCTTTCAAGGACGTCTATCATGGTAACGTATACATACTCTGGGGTGAAATCTTCCATATTACATTTGTTAAAATTCCCAGACGTTCTTCATACATAGCGTTGTACATCATATAATTTTCACACAAAGTCATATACGATAATCCTAACAGTAAAGGCTTTCAGTTGGCTAACCTCTCTTTACATCCAAGCCACGACTTTGGCATTGAAGCATGTACGGCATATAAAACATGTGCGTAAGATAAACAATATAACTTCTTCTACTCGTAGGAATTCTCCGTCTACGATTCAAATCTTAAAGGCAAGCGACTCTGTAGATCCATTCTAGGAACATCTTAATTCCCGCTAGACTAGTATTAGAGCGGCCTTTTTCATACAGCATTAAAATAAGAAGTGGGACGATAACTCACGTGACATTCCTGATATTGGTTTCGACCTGAAGACCAATACAGATCACTAGAAATAAATGGCTTCCTTAAAAATGCCATTGAATACGAAATATAAAATTACTATCATGGACACAAGCCAGTTCCATGTTTCCACTTCAAAACATGACGTCACAAACTACTCAACTAGGTTACACGTGCGTCCAAAGCAACACTCACTGCTTTGTGCACGTCAGTGCGCGAATCATTCGACCGCACAAATAATATAACTACATAAAACTGGTGCGTACATTTGGCAGGACCGAAGACTACCCCCTTAGGTAATAAATGTACGTAACAGCTCCCTTATTACCTCCCCTTAAAAAAATTAATCCCATTAATTTTTTTCGAACTAATTACTCGAGAGAGGTGAGTCAAAACTACAACAAGATTTATGACATGCATAAAATTATCATATTAAGAAAAGAATATTGACTTGAAATTAATATAACTAAATGACAGTATGCATTAAAGCACACATCCACCATCGACCTACTTTGGAACGATGTGGTAATATTCGAAGTAAAAAGAAGTTGAAAAAATGAAAATGAAGAATCAACAAAAAAGATGATAATAAAATTCAACTAAGTTTTCAACAAAATTTGAAACATATGATTTCAAAAATGAAAATGAACAGCAACACTGATGATAATCAATGATAAAAGAATCAGTGAAACAGAAAATTTTGAAATACAATGTGCAAAAATGAAGCAATGCAAAATTAAACACTTTAAGAAGCAACGCACTTACTGATATCTAGCACTAGTAAGTTTGACTAGTTATCTAAAAGTGAAATATCATGTAGTGGGATACGTGACTACACGTATTGCGAGACACTAATAACGTTAGTAGATGTGTGATTTATAAACAATCAAATTGATTAAATTGAATTAATCTAATTCTAGTACTTAATTACACATAAATAAATAACTAGTAATTTATTCTAAGTAATTCTAATTTCAGTCATTGTGAATATTCGTTCAGAACTATTTAGAGTCAACAAGAATATGTTCCTAATGTTCCATGCACGAAATAAGTTTACGAACACGATATGTAGTGTAATATGTTCCATAACACTAACGAATGTCTATTTGTTGCTTTTTACCAATGTTTCCATACTAAAAAAAAATGTTACTTTAATATCACTGTTCCCGTTCTAATAAAACGTTACTTCACAAGAAATAATGTTATAATCCATATGTAAGTATGTTCTGAAAGTTATATTTATACGAATACTGCAAAACTATACATAGTCTTCACAGATGTACAATTAATGACACTGTACAAAGTTATTCATGTTTCGGTGAGGACGTTTCTCCATCTAAAAGTGGTTTAGTTTCACCAAGTTCACTAGGGCATCTTGAAAGACAGTCTGCAAATACATTCTGCACTCCAGGAATAGCTCGTATCTCAAAATGGAACGGTTGAAGAGCTATAGCGTAACGCGCTGACTTTGATGACTTAACGTTTCCTGTATTCAATGCGGTAAGAGCTTTCTGGTCAGACTCCACCACAAAGTGTGATCCGAGGAGATAACGATCCAGTTTTGTGATTGCCCAGACAAGAGCGAGTAGCTCTTTGTCTAGAACGGAGTACTTCATCTCGCTCGTCGTAAGCTTTCTGGATACGTACATAATTGGAAATAAGGTGCCTCCGTATTCCTGCATCAAAACTGCCGCGATAGCGTAGGAAGAAGCATCACTGCGAAGAACAAAGGTGAGATCTTTGTTAGGCAACCTTAAAAAAGGCTTATTTGAAAAAATTTGTTTTATATAGTCTAACGCCGTTTGGTGATCCTGCGACCACTTTATTACATTAGGTGTGCCTTTCTTCAGTAACGAAGAAAGAGGTGCAGTTATAGTAGACAAATGAGGGATGAATTTAGAATAGAACTGTATTAGTCCTAAGAGTGACCTCACTTGTTTTTTTGTCTTAGGTGCTGAGATGTTTAAAATTTTAGAGACGTTACTGTCTTCTGTATACATTAAACCGCGACCTATACGGTGACCAAGAAATGAGATGTCATGAAAACCGACAAAAGCCTTTGAAGGTTTCGCTGTTAAGTTATAATCCTGTAAGGTAGAAAGTAAAGATTTTAAACCCTGAATATGTTCATCCCAAGAGTCACTGAAAAGACAGATGTCATCTATATAAGTAATGACATCGGGACGATGAGACAATATGCGGCGCATCATGCGTACAAAGGTAGCTGGCGCATTCATTAACCCGAAAGGCATAAAATTATATTGAAAAAGACCCCGTGGCGTCGAGAAAGCGGTGAATGGCTTTGCTTTCGTAGTGAGTGGCACTTGCCAATAACCCTTTGAAAGGTCAAATTTCGAAAAGAATGTGGCATGAGATAATTTCTCTAATAAGTCGTCTAAAAGAGGTAATGGTTCCGCATCGAATTTTGTAACTTTGTTTAACTTCCTGTAATCTACGCAAAGACGTATATTGTTGTCTTTCTTCCTAATGATTACCATAGAAGAAGAATATGGTGATGAAGATGGTTCAATTATATTTAATTGGAGCATATCATCCAATTCCTTATCAACCTTATCACGAAAGTGTAAAGGAATAGGATATGGGCGAACTCGAATCGGTGTATCGTCAGTCAGAATAATGTCATGTTGGATGACTGACGTATGACCTGGGATGTCAGTGAGGACATCCTCATACGTGTGTAGAATTTTAGAGACTTGCTGACGTTGATCATCAGTAAGAGTAGATGAGATAGTAACATCATTCCATTTCTCAGTGGAATGGAGTGGTACAACTGGTATTGGTAGTTGTACATCATCGAAAGAAGATTCCTCTTCTTGGATGACTGACAAACTAGAATAGTGTTGAATAGGTGGTGTAGGATCGTCAGTTGCTTGGAACACCGATTGTAGATAATCAGGACGTGAGTAATACTCCTTCAACATGTTAATGTGGAAGGTTTTATGTTTGCCATTAACATCAACGATGTAGTCGACATCGGATATTCTTGAGATGATCCTGAAAGGACCTCTCCAGGTAATTAAAAGACGATTGTTATGCGCAGGGAGTAATACAAAAGCTTCATCACCAGGTATGAGCTGGCGAAGACGTCTATATTTGTTTGCAGATAGACGAGCTTTTTCTTTGGCATGTTCGGATGATGCAGTAGCTAGTCTACAAGCATCTATGATTTTCTTTCTAAGAGAGATCACATACTCATAAGAGGATTGAGTTTCCTCTTCAATATTCTCATCCACCAATAAGTCGTGGATTAACGACATCGGACCGCGTGGTTGCATGCCAAAAACAAGCTGGAACGGAGAAAACCCCGTTGCTTGATTTTGTACCTCGCGATACGCAAAGAGACAAGCGGGTAGGACCCGATCCCAGTCTTGGGGATGGTCTTGAGTCATCTTACCCAACAACTGCTTGAGTGTCCTATTGAGACGCTCAATTAACCCATTTGACATCGGATGATAAATAGAACTAAGAGATCTATCTATACCTAATGTCTTCATCACTTGAGACATGGATTCAGAAATGAACTGAACCCCATGATCCGACAAGATTTTCCGTGGAAAACCAATGCGTGAGAAGATTAACATCAATGCCTCTGCTACACTGGCAGATGAAGTGTTCTTGAGAGGGATGGCCTCAGGCCAACGAGTGCACATATCAATGCACGTAAGAATATGCGTATGCCCTCTAGCAGATGGAAGCATTGGACCAATAATGTCAATGGCCATTTTATCAAATGGTCTAATCGGGATGTCCGCAGCTTGAATAGGAGCCGCATGAAATGGACCCCGTACCTTAACTTCTTGACATATCAAACAGGACCGACAATAGAGAGTAACATCTCTATGGACGCCTGGCCAGTAGAATGCCGAAAGCACTCTGGATTTGGTACGCGAAAAACCCATATGGCCCGCACATTGCGAGTCATGAGCATGTCGTAATATACGAGATCTCATACAGGATGGGACAAGAATCTGAGAACATAAGGATAAATCCTTTTCCCGTATTACTCTAACCAAAATCCCATTTTTAAGTATAAAGTCATGTCTAGATTTTGCAAGTTTGTTGCTTGTATTCTTTTTGTTAACATACTGAAAGAATTTTTTTAATGAATTATCATTCTTTTGCAATGTTGCAAACAACTCCCGTGAAATAGGAGCATCATCATCACAAGTGGTATGAACTGTAGGTTCAATAGGTGTATCATGCGACATATTAGTAGCTTGCGCTCTAGTCACTACTGCATTTGCAGTTTGAATATGTCGCTCTTCCCATTCAGCAATTTGCTGTGGTGTACACTCTTTAATACCATGTATGCGACCAAGTATAACATCACAAATTGGGTTAGGCAGAAGACATGCTTGGATCTTTCCTGAAAAGAAAGGTGTGTTAAGATCAATAATAGCAGTGGGAAATGTTTCAATAGTGCCACCAAATGTTACACATTTGACAACCCGGCCCGTGGCACAACTTGGGTTGATCAGCGAAGTCCGGACACCGATTGTTGTACAACCTGAGTCAAATAGGAGAGAGCATGAAATATTATTGACAAATCCCTTGTTAAACTTAAGAGAGCCCTGTCCCTGGTGTACTGACGCAGCAGTGGCTGTACAGACTGCAGGCAGGCTAGGCAAGGTATGTCCGCAACGCAGCGTCGTGATCGCCTTAGGCTGGAAAAGAGTCGAGCATTCTGGGCAGTCTTTCACCTGGGAACAATCTAGAGAACAAGACATAGCATTGTGAGTTTCAGCTACTTTACCCTGTTCAATGTTAGCCTGTGTATCATTAAAAGCAACATTAGAATGTCTACCTGTATTATTCGACGATCTATCTCGTCGGCGCGATCGATTGTGATTTTTGTCATTAAAATTGCCATAATTGTCGTTTCTGCTAGAGTTAAAATTTGGATTAGTCCGATAATTTGTAGAATGATCGTTATGATGTTGGTTAAATGGTTTATTTCCAAAAAATTGTCTGTTTTGCGGACCCTGAGATCTTGATCTCCAGTTTTGTTTATTATAATGTCCTTGATTATTTTTAAAATAATTGTTACCAAAATCTCGCGATCTGTGAGTTTGGTTCCAAGAAACATTAAATGGAGCAGATTGTTGAAATTGCTTCCCTTTGTAAAAGTTATCATTGGTGAAATTATGATTATTTCCCTTATTGACATACCTATCAGCACTAAAAGAACGATTGCGTGAAAAATTGTTTTGTTGTGCTGCAAAAGCAACAGGCAATTCACTCTTAATCTGCGCGTTACTTAGATCCATGTTTGGGTGAGCAGTGCAAAAATTTTTTGCATGTTCTTCTAAGTTTTTCATTGATAAAGGTTTCCGTTCGTGTAAAAATGCGAGAAATGTAGGGTTTACCGACGAAAGTACCTTATCGCGCATCAGTAAATCAAAGAGACCTTCATACGACTTTTCAATTTTGGATAATTCGATCCATCTTTCTAATGTTAGTCGTATCTGTGACAGAAAATCACTAAAATTTCTGCCAGATTGAGGTAGTAATGTGTGAAATTTCAAACGATATTCGTCTTCTGTCATTTGGAATTTTTGCAGAAGTGCTGCTCTAAGAGCATTGTAGTCATTTTTCTCACCAATGCTGGTGGTATGATAAACTGCTAATGCATCTCCTGTAAGTAATCTGGATAAATATGTACAGTATAGCGCTTTATCCACGTTATAAGACCCACAAGTGGCCTCAAACCTATCCAGGAAGAATATTACGTCATCAGACGGGGGATTAAATTTTGGTAATTTAAGGTGAATTTCCTTAAAATGATCCTGTCTGGATGAAGTGTGGCTTTCAAAAGTTCTCTGAGAATTAGCTTCCTGAGTTAACCTAAGTCTGTCATATTCTGACTCTGCTAATTTCAGTTCATGCTGTCGTTTTTTTTCATTCTCTTCCATCTCAAGCTGAAGTCGTTTTGTGTTTTGGTCAGCTATTAATCTCCTTTCTTTTATTTCCTTTTGTTTCTGTTCCATTTCTTTTTCAGCTATTAATCTTTTTTCTTCCATTTCTTTTTGTTTCTGTTCCATTTCCTTTTCAGCTATTAATCTTTTTTCTTCCATTTCTTTTCTAAGTCTTTCTTCAGCCTCCTTTTGCTTCTGTTCTGCCTCTCGCTGAAATCGTTTCTCTTCTAATTCAGCGGCTAATCTCATTTTTTTCTCCTCTTCCTCAGCCATAAATGTCCTCTTCTTCTCTTGTTCCTCAGCCTCAATCCGTTTTTGATCTGCCTCAAATTTCATCTTCTTCTCATGTTCCTCAGCCTCAATCCGTTTTTGATCTGCCTCAAATTTCAAATTTTCCAAACGTAAAGTTTCTAACCTTCTCTGATCAGCTTCTATTTCTTGAGCTTTCCTATATTCTGCAAGTGCAAATGTTTTTGCTTCATCAGGAGCCATCTGAAGAGCTTTTGCTTGCTTAATGAAATAGTCTAAGGTAGCCATTATTCAAGATTATTATGTAATAATACTATTTAAAAGTGTTACTACAACTAGTGTTCTTCGTTCCTGTTCTAGAACGGTAAAATCAATTTAAATTATAGGCAATAATATTAATAATTAATAATGTAATTTATAACATGTAATGGTGTGAAAGCAGTAATGTGACAGACAATAGCACAATAATGACACGACAAGATATTCAAAACAAACGAAGACGTTCGCAGAAATCCAATTAAAATAAAATGAGAAACTAAAATGGAATGTCGTAAAGAATTACGATGATAACTGCGATTAAATTCAACAAGACAATAGACCCCACAGTGTAAAAACAAAGGTTTTGTAAAAAACTAAACGACAGGAAAGGTGAGACGGACAATAATCACATACAAAATTCATCATAAAACTAAGGCACAAGTAAAAATAGCTACCAAAAACAACAAGTAAACGTGACACTACAGCTAACACAGACAGGTGTCACAGACCACCAGACACAGTGGACCTAGAATCCTTCTACGCTCACGCGTAGGAACATTCCACTGCGGGAAGTCTGCAAAATAATGTCCTACAGAACGTCTGACGAAGAGCCCGAATTGACTTCGAGATGGATCTCGTTCGTCAGATCTACCGCCCAACCTCCCGCGAAGAATACACAAAACATAACACATAACATAGAAAATATATAAGTGTACATAATCAATCAAGGCACAGCTAATAGTAATAAAGGGTATAACGGATACAAGTTATACTTAGCTCGCGTGCAGGTAAAAATCAAAGTGCCTTGTCCCCGTGTATGTACGTAAGAGGATGCAATACTTCGCTCTGCGTATATCAAACTAGCTCGCACGTAACAATGATGAAGAGATGATCTCCAAGTAATCAGTCACTGTGAAACTTGACGTGGAGGTTGATTGAAGACCTTGAGCCTTTGAGTTGATTATGATTCATATTCCGCCAGGATCCAAATTGAGATGATGTCGCCTTGAAAGTAAAAATTCTTCTTTTCAAACGATCAATTGGATGGGTACGTTCCTGAAATTACTTCCAGACCGCACTGGCCTACCAGTTATTGTTGGTGTCGTTTTCATAGTGATGAATAGAAACGCGAATGGTTACAATGGAATAAATGTCAACAATGTCTTTCAAACGAAAAACCAACAATGTATCTTGAATTGTGTGAACTGGTCAAGTATTGGCATCACACGAGTCGTTGATAACTTTACATAGATTTTATTCACCAGGACACGAAGTGGACAAGACGGACATCGTCACAGGCGCAAAGATCACACGACAACATATTGATTATTACTGCTAAAGTTCCTGAAGATTCTCTTCTAGTAAAGGCCTCTGTCCATAGACTAAGGATTACAAAACTGTTACCGTATAATATCCTTCTCAGTCACGACCGTTGACCTTCTTTCAAGGACGTCTATCATGGTAACGTATACATACTCTGGGGTGAAATCTTCCATATTACATTTGTTAAAATTCCCAGACGTTCTTCATACATAGCGTTGTACATCATATAATTTTCACACAAAGTCATATACGATAATCCTAACAGTAAAGGCTTTCAGTTGGCTAACCTCTCTTTACATCCAAGCCACGACTTTGGCATTGAAGCATGTACGGCATATAAAACATGTGCGTAAGATAAACAATATAACTTCTTCTACTCGTAGGAATTCTCCGTCTACGATTCAAATCTTAAAGGCAAGCGACTCTGTAGATCCATTCTAGGAACATCTTAATTCCCGCTAGACTAGTATTAGAGCGGCCTTTTTCATACAGCATTAAAATAAGAAGTGGGACGATAACTCACGTGACATTCCTGATATTGGTTTCGACCTGAAGACCAATACAGATCACTAGAAATAAATGGCTTCCTTAAAAATGCCATTGAATACGAAATATAAAATTACTATCATGGACACAAGCCAGTTCCATGTTTCCACTCCAAAACGTGACGTCACAAACTACTCAACTAGGTTACACGTGCGTCCAAAGCAACACTCACTGCTTTGTGCACGTCAGTGCGCGAATCATTCGACCGCACAAATAATATAACTACATAAAACTGGTGCGTACATTTGGTAGGACCGACGACTACCCCCTTAGGTAATAAATGTACGTAACACTAACATATAGTGATGATAGACATAACTAACATATAGTAATGATAGACATAACTAACATACATGAAGCTGTGTTCATTAATTAAGTGTAAGCAAGATCAAGACTAAGAAGTTATCCTTTTTTAATATGTCATTTCTTTCTTCTTTGATCCTCAGCCGCCGACCGTCAAAGCAGTTTGTGGCCATCACGTCTGGTGGCATCTTGTAGGGCAACAACAAATTGATTCCACTTTGCTCGGTCGGTGGCCATCCTTCGTACAGTGCTCCAACTCTGGTTCATTCTTTGCATCTCAGCCTCCACAGTCCTCCGCCAAGTTGTTTTTCGTTTGCTGTTCCGCTGCCGAATTTCCCCATTACTCTTTCATTATATGTATTGTGTGTTCCAACTTTCGCATTGAGGTCTCCCATTACTACGATAAGATCATATCTAGGTGTGTCTTCCATTTCTTTCTGCAGTTGTTGATAGAATTCATCCTTGACCTCTTCATCGCTGTTATTCATTGGTGCGTAGCATTGTATTATTGTAGTGTTGGTGAATCTCCCTCTCAATCTTATTCTTATCAGTCTGTTGTTGATGGGTTTCCATTCCAGTAATGTCTTTTCTATTCCTTTCTGTAGAATAATGGCTACACCTTCATTGTGCTGTCCATCCTCTCTTCCAGAGTAAAGTACTGTTTCTCCTGTTGCTGTTTTAACTTTTCCTGCCCCTGTCCATCTGCTCTCGCTTATCCCTAGAATGTGTAATCTAAGGTTTCTCTTTCTGCTGTGACCTGTTTTAGTTTATCCGTCTCGTTTATTGTCCTGACATTCCAAAATCATATTCTTGTTTCACGTTTTGCGGTTAGGATGTCCGTTTTCGTATCAGTGGATTCCTTTCGGCTTTCACCACTGACAGTCATACAAGCCTCAGACTCCGGATGTCCGACCCGCAGCAAAGGTTGTTCATTTGTTGTCGTTTCCGTAACTTTGTTAATTTTTACATAGACAGGGGTGTCAGCCCTATGCTAAAACCCCCAACCTGGGGGACCAGGGTGTCTGCTTTAGTCTGACCCCTGCCCGCGCAAAGCTGTCCAGCCTGGTAGAACCTTCCAGGAGTAAAACTCCCGCTGGCATAGCTTTGGGGGTAATCAGGGTACGCAAGCCGCCATACCTCGACAAGGTATTGACACCGCTGATGGCAGTTATTATGTCATGTGACAGTTTATCTACATTGGATTTTGTTTATTCCCTGTTTTTTCAGCCAATTCCTCAGTTAAGTTAAAGCGTCACGATCCCTAAAAATGACACGGGGAAAAAAATATCTAAAGACTCACAGCAGCAACAACAGTAGCCAATGCCGTGTCAGACAGTTTCAATTTCGTGTTATCCAGGGATAACATACAGTTGTAATCAACAACTATACAGAAACACCAACGCACATGAAGTAATAACATACAGTTATAGTCAACAACTATACAGAAACACCAACGCACATGAAGTAATAACATACAGTTATCGTCAACAACTATATAGAAACACCAACGCACATGAAGTAATAACATATAGTTGTAGTCAACAACTATACAGAAACACCAACGCAAATGAAGTAATAACTTACAGTTATAGTTAACAACTATAAGGAAACACCGACGCACATGAAGGAATAAGATGTAATAACTATTGCCTAGTCAGTATTCATTATAATTTTATGAATCAGTCATCCCATCATAACATCAAATGGATAATGTTTTACAAGTAGTTACAATAAAATAATTAGCCTCCTATTCAACAAATTCACTGCTTCCATGAGCATTACCACACTAAATCAATGCAGCAGATATTACAACACTACAATATTAGATGAAAACCACCTCGCTTATTGGCAAACACGATACTGCTGCTAGAAAGACAGAAAATGGCAGATAATCTTTCTTTTTATTTGACAAAATATATCCTCTGGCAAAATATCAAAAGATGTTTGAACTTTAATGTCCCTCATACTCGACTCTCAGTCGACACTGCACAACTTGCATCTTGACTCGACGACTATTTGCACTCAACAGCCTTGCTCACAAATTCAGCTAAACTTAACTCACAGTGATTTAAATACAAAGAGTAGGACATCACGCTAATATATAAGAAACATTCTCTAAGCTCCGCCTGTATTAACATTTCATATTCATTCAAACAGACCAACGAATCTATTTTCGGAGCACACATTATCAGCACTTATTCTTAAGTGATACATACTCTGTGTCTTCCATTTTAATTTCTATTTTTTTTTTTTTTTTGGCTTTTATTTTATAACGATTGTGTTTCATTGACTTGCTGGCCATTTTCTCGTGTAATTTCAACTTTATCTTTAAAAGTGCATCAGGTTAAGATTACAAGACTTCAGTAGTTATATTGTAACTCGTCAGACTGGGTCCTCGAATCCGATTGGTTGAATTTTCAAAGCAAATGTCCTGTTCGACGTTCAGATTGGCTACCTGTGAAAGAAATTTTATTATACATACGTGAGTATATTTATGTACTACCACATCAATAAAATTAGAATCAACTAAATTTTAACAAACATGTAGACCACGTAGAAGACTGTAGGGGCCTGATTAATTGTCGCATGTTACGCATTGCCTAGTTAAATGTTTGAAGACCGAAAAGTGGGACACCAGTGTTCTGACCTGAACAAACGAATGCAGGGGTATTTTCCTGTGTGTATCTAGGGCAGCCAATCAGAGAAGGGGTTTCCCACGGTCAGATAGAATGACTTCGGCGAGTGTATAAGGAAGAATAAATCGTCCGAAATCATGGTTAGAATTAGACATCGGGAAGGAGAACGGAATGACAGACAAGGATGAGAATGGTCTCCTTTTGACGGGAATATCTTCATTTATGTATAGGTACAAGGAAATCAGAAGGGAGTAAGTAGTTGTGAAGAATTTCGCAAGAATAGTGTCCGTGCATTGAGAAATCCTGTGTTTTTCCTATTTATAATTCAATATAAAATCGTTTAACACGACATATATGGGAAAACAACATATGGATATAAAGGTCAACTCACGGAGAACGGAAATATATAACTCCAAAGGCTTGAACTGGGAAAGGTGAAATGCACGAGACCAAGGTTTGAAACACCTCTAGCACAAACCCCCCGAAGTTACAACTTTTTTTGGGAAGTTTGCTGGAGTTGCGAGCCTTGTTTCCTGTACGTCCGGTAGCTGCATATATAAGGGCGGACGGAAATGATTTCAAATTCACTTGTACAGCGAAGCAAGACAGAAGGACAACGGCTGGAGAGAGAGGAACGTGCAGAGGCCAATATCTTGTTATTTGCAGCCAGGCAGTTCTGTTACTCCACTAAAGCCAGTCTTTACTGATCTTAATTAGATCCTGCGAGGGTATGTAAAGTTACTATGTAAAATAATACAGTAATTACAACTTTTATTTCAGGATTTGTTTAATCTTTATGTTATGAAAGTATCATGCATATTAATTGATTACTTGATATGATTGTTGAAGATTGGAACCCGAAATATAACCACCGTGACTGAGTCCATATCAGGGCTAGCACAGGACTAATAACAATTCTTTTCAGGACTACCAACAATCATTATCAGGGCTTATTCAATCTGTCTTCAAGTTACTGCACTTTACAGAGCTAACGTGTCAGGCAGGGGGATACTATAACCTCATACCATATATGTGTGTACATATTATTTTGTATTATTTGATTTTATAAAATGTTCCACAGTAGACACCTGTCTTGTCACTGATCCATAATCACGCATTTTCACGCATACATCTGAAAACAAATTCATCTCACCTACAATAGGAATGTGGTAATTGTTATCCACAAATAGCCACATATCCTACAATTATCTGCAGGTTCATACTTGTCAACCAAAAGTCAGAGGTCAATGATCAAGAATTGCTCGATGATCAATGCGAATCGCCCCGGCAGTGTCTGGATTGGTAGAAGCAAGACCTACTGAAGCTGTACATCTCATATGAACACTGATTAACTAAACAGATGAGTGATATTTGTGACAATCGTGCACCCAAGAAGTGATAACTGTCAATCAAAGTTTTGTGATGACAATTTGCGTGATAAACTAGTGAAAGTTATAAAGTGAATAAGACAGTGAAGAAGTCTATTACCCAACTAATTGGAAGAGTCTAAAGAAATGACATTTTAGTTTAACTTGCAAAAACTGTAATTGAGTTCGCCAATTTGGTTTTGTATAAATATAACTTTTGTATCACCAGTCACACACAATCACCACAATTAGATAGATGTAAATAAAGAGGATATAAATTGTATTCACCAGCTTTATTCATTCAATATAGTTGATACTGAGTTTGGTTGAATTTTTATTATATCACAGGTGGTCACATAGCGGAGGTGGCGCAGTAAGGTCTGACTGTTCTCTGAATATTTTCAGTCCAGATACTTTCACAGCCGTGACTATCGAGTGATACCAGTGTACTTCTCTGTCACTGGGACCTCACACATTCTGGAGAGAATACTATTTCTACTCTAGCACTATCATCTCACACATATAAAACCTTCCGCTACATTAATATGCAAATAATCACAAAGGAAAAGCGATTGGGGCCCAACAATACACTTATGCTCAAGGTTTGCTAATCTTTCAATAGGGGACAAATAGATTATTCCAGCAGTGTGTATGACTCTGCTTCAAGTCCATGAAGGCAAAATTAGACAAATGAGACAATGAAGCCGTGACAGCAACAGCAGGTGCTATGAGATCAACATCAATAGATGTACTGGAAGTAGTTCTGGCAGGGCTTTGGAGCGCAGCCTGGAGCCTGGAGCTCGGAGCAGTGGAGCAGTAGATTTTTTGCCCGGAACTGGAGCGGCGCTGGAGCACATAACATTTTAACTGGATCCGCTGCTAGTTTGTTTTTTTTAATCTTCCAAAAAAAAAATGTTGTTCCCCGCACATTTTCAGGGTTAGATTAAACTGAAAAAACAATGAAATGTTTTAAGTTAAAGAAAAACACAAAATTGTACACCGGATGACAGAACAGTTTGTTTCCTTCCTCAAAATAACAGCACATTTTTATTATTTTAATGTTGGCAGCACTCAGATTATTTTAAGTAGAAATGTTATTTTGTTTAAAAAAGTCAGATTTATTTAAAAACAAATAAGTTCTGTTCTATCAAGCATCATGTTATATTATGTTATTAATTTTTTAAAAAGTAATTAATCAGTCTTAAGGCTTAAGTGGTAAGTTGTAACTGATAATACTAGTATATCACAAGCAGACACATTACGAAAAAACTAATTCAAAAATAATACACAATAAACAGGACCAAAAGGTTTTGTTTTAATTTGGACATGCGCCCAAATATTACGGATGGGCGCCCTGTGTTTAAATTGAACCGGGCGCCCCTCGCCAAAACGAGACAAAAATGTATTAAAAATAAATGTTGAAACAAATGACACACGTTATTTTGTTACATTACTTTAGAATGACCATAATAAAAGTCTGGTTCCAAAGGTTGTCATAGCTGGGAGTTGTAGTGAGGATAAGCTCCCACTGCAGATAAATGCTTCTACGGCACGCGCCTCAAATAGCCTCTGACAATCATGTCCAGCCCCCGGCCTTCCGTGTTTCTCAACTTGAGTCTGGCGGAACGTATTCCACTGACGGGAGAAGGGCCGAAGGTGAGCCACTGACGCCTTAAAACCAGCAGTTTCGGGCAGATATGGCTCGCGATCCTTGGTTAGTAGCCTATCTAAGAAAGAGTAAACCTCTGCTTTCAAACCTCAGCTGTCTTGCGGGAATATTCGTTTACGGGAGCGGCTTCGGCAATAAACCCTGATGATAAACTTGGAGTCACAGTCTCTGAAGCAATCTAAAGTTGATTCAACATTATTCTGGCAACTCCTGCGACGTGGTTGACACCAAACTGTATCAGCTACTGCCGTTTGTTTGGACCTACTAACTACGTGGAGAGAGGGGAAACATGATGCGTGGACACCGGTTTCTATCTCCATATAACATGCCCAAGCTCGCGCCCTGGGTAGGACACTCCAGCTTCACCCGATGTTGTCGGCACAACACGGGAAGTAGCATTTACCAGTTATAAGCATCTCGCCCAACTGGCGTAGGGCCTGGCGCCAGGGGCTACTTCCAACAGTGGGAGAGTTTCTAGAATCTCACTAAACAACTACCACCAGCTTCAAGCTGGGCAGTCAATTAGGTGCTGTTCCGCCACTGTCCGCGTTCCCTATTAGGTTCATGGGGTTTAGGGTCAAACCCGAACTGTGGACAGAATACATTACACCATGCAATAATAAGAAGGTGCTGTCTTCAAAGTTAGTATACACTGCTTTTCCAGCGCAGACTACGTTGGCTTGGTCATGTCTGCCACATGGAATATGATCGCACCCTAAAAGATATTTTCTAGGAACAACTGGCAGATGACAAAAGATCAGGCGGGAAACCGCAGCTGAGCCTCAAAGATGTGTCCAAGAGAGACATGAGGGCACTGGACGTAAATTCAGTTACATGGGAGGATGAAGCTGCCGTTCACACCAAGTGGAGATGCTCCCTACGGTGACACCTCAGATTGGCCGAAAAAAAAGTATCCTAACAAGCAGAAGAAAAGAGAACACGCCGAAAAAAAACACTAGAAAAATAGAGGGCGCATTATTCCTATAATCAGTTATGACTGTGTAGTAAGATCACGGATACCCCGATCAAATAGATAAAATATTATATATTAATATAAAAATCCAAATACTATAGAGATAAAATAGGGGAGTTGTGCTCAACGTCTTCGCCATCACCCGCAGTCGCGCAGGTTTTGAGAAAACCTTAACGCAAAGTGAATGATACCATCTCTCAATATTACAAGCTTTTTCATACTCCGTCCTTGAAATTAACTATAACAGTTTGACAGCCTAGGCGTGTTCGTTCCAAGAAAGAGTGAGAGACAAACGGAGGAGTGACGGAGGGAGAGAAATTATAAATAGAACGACATGCGACAGTGGTTCTAGGCATCGCTTACTGTAACGAAAACGCGTGACTTTGCTACTAGCAGATTTGGAAAAGCGGAGCAAATCCACTACTAACCGCGTGCCCATCCCGTTCATTAGTAGCGCAGTTTGAATGTATAAACACTTAGATAGGGAGACGATTAGTATAGACACACAGACAGGCTCGCATTTCCTGTATACAGTGGTAGTATTTTCTGATGAAATCCTAACGCGTTCCTTCGTTTTGAAACGAACGAGAGAGAGAGAGAGAGAGAGAGAGAGAGAGAGATGTAAGTGGGGGATTTGCATGGAGGCATATTTGAAAAGATAGCTTATGCAGTGTGATACTGAAATTGAGAAGGGTGGAGAAAGGGTGGCCAAAGAAACCTCTATGAATAATAAAATAAAAGCAAGGACAATTGACAAATAAAATGATAATATTTGTTTATTAGAAGACAATACTACCCATAATGTTATAATATCTTACAGAAAAAAAACGCTTAGATAATAACAGAAATATTGTAAAGAAAAGACAGAGAGACAGACGCATTGATGTCCTCACTCAACTTTGCCAGTCTGGGGAGAGGGGGGACGTTACATTTTTGAAAGTGTAATTTATTTTTGAAAAAAAGAGGCTAGTGGGCATAACATAATTCGATTGGCTGTGGTAGAATAGACTAATAGGAGTAATAAAAACGATTTAAAACCAGCGTTAGTTGCCACTCGAAGATTTAACTTTCACAAGTAGTGTTAGCATCAGACGCAAGGAATACATGACCAGTGCCTTCGCTGTTCTGCATCAGTGGCGATCTGAATGTGACCATTGATCGCCGGTTAACCTACTAATTTGTGTATTATATCACTGATGCGGTAAGATAAACATTTATATAAACCTTATTATTGATATGTATTTGTATTATTGAATGTGTATGCATTATTGATGGGTAGAGGCTAACACAGAAAGGCGCCAAACTCAACACTTTGTGTTATGCCACAAGTGAAATTAGGGAAGATTATCATTTCTTTTAAAAGCCAGGCAGGCTTACTTAAACTTTGGGAGAGAATGAAAAGACATAGTTGGAAATAAAATATGACATTATTATAAGTGGTAGGCCAGCAAAGCACTGGCCGTTTTCAGCAAGTCACAGTGTTTGCACATGACTTTATATAATTAACTATAATTTCTTCTATGAGAAGGAATGTATCAAACGGATGTTTGAAGATTACCTGATGATGAATAGGGCACCACATCAGATAGGAACGATAGCTATTTATGTAGCAACTTCACTGATTTTGAAACTGTTGATAATGTTTAATTGTTTAGAGATGGAGATAGGTGTATGATGTTCTGAGGAGGCCTTAATCCTCTGATTTCAGGGTTCCATCGTGAAAAAATCAGTGAGCCACATACCAAAATATACGTACTCCTGAAGCTGCCAGCTCGAGGCAAAAATTACCTGTTTGCCTTAAATCCAAAGAGTTCTGAAGCAGTGTTCAGACGTTGCAGTCGGGAAGAAGGTGGTTGTGAGAAGGACATCACAGTGTTTCCGGAAATAAAGTTAAGCTCAATTGTCCACGGGCGAGTGTTAGTTCATTTAAACATACTCTCCATCATTATTATATCAATCAGTATTCTTGACATGATGATACAAGTCGTTCCTCAGAAGCGTATCCCTTCATAGGAGTTATTGCTTCATCACAGCCCTTCCAGTCAGAAACAATTTAGATTAATAGTAACAGACACAGTTGTTGTTTTAAATTACTTTGCTGTAAATAAATTGCCTTATATTTTGAGTTTAAACAGTCCTGTATCCCAGCAATTGAGATACAGGAAAATAAAATTGTAAAAAATATTATCATTCAACATTTACCCAGTGACTTGTTTAATTACTTGTTCATTAAGTTATAGGTGTAGTTGTTGTCATTTTATTAACATTACATTGCATATTACCCTAGACACCTAGCCAGATAATATCCAGACACCATAACATATAATTAGGCTCAAAATATATAGCAGATTGAGGTCGTAGGGTGGTAGCAGACAGGTACCCTGAGAACAACTTCATCAACTATTAGACTCAGGGACTTGCATAGCTGACCTCACATCTGTAGACAATTAATACTTAACCTTTTAACATCTAAACCCACCACATATATTGGGAAGCTCGCTCCGGGATTTCAAAATTGTAAAAGTAAATAAGTGTGGAGAGTTAGGTGAACTATCACTGCCCATTGTTATTGTGTTAATTAGAAATATTTGTTGGTTATTTTGATTAGTTAATCATATTTGGTGTTAACAACAAGATGGCAGACTTGGCCAAATTCAGATCTGCTGCGAAGGAAATGGGAATGGAGGGGCAAGGTCTGATTGCATACGTAACAGCAGAGTGTGATAAGTTTATTGAACGAGAAGATAGGAGGTTAGCCGAAGAAAGGAAATTAGAGGCTGATAGATTGGCAGAGGAGAAAAGAATTCTATTAGAAGATGCTAGGGAAGCTAAGAAATTAGAGGCTGAGAGGGAGGCTGAAATAAAAAGGTTGCAGTTGGAGGAGAAGACATTGGAGGCTGAGGCCAAGAGGATGGAGGCTGAAAAGGAGGAAAAACGATTACAGATGGAGGCTGAAAGAGAAGATAAAAGATTACAAAGGGAACATGAGCTACGACTAAGGGAGTTAGAGTTGCAAGGCCATGCTCCTGAAAATGGTAACAGCCCATCCAATTCCAACTCTGCTGCAAGCCAGGTGGCCTCCAACTCAGCCATGAGTTTTCATTTAGACCCTTTTGTCGAAAAAGATGATGACATAGAGTCATTTTAAGTAGATTTGAGACACTAGCTACAACGTATGGGTTGGAAAAAGAAAAGTGGAGTCTGAAAGTATCCCAGGGGCTTAGGGGAACCTCGTATGAGGTATATTCAAAGTTGAGTAAGGAAAATCAGGAAGACTATGACATTCTGAAACAGGCTCTCCTGATTAGGTATGAAAAGAATAGTGAATTTTACCGAAAAAATTTAGAAATGCTAGACTACTCACTGGGGAGACTTACCACCAGTTCTCTGCACGCCTAGATACATACTTGGAGAAATGGACTGCTCTGGGGAAAACCAAATATTTAAAGGAAATGGTTATGATGGAGCAGTTGAGAGAGTCCATGGCTCCAGACCTGAGAACATTTCTCACGAAACAGGGTTCTGAGAGACTGGGGGAGATTCTTAATGTGGCTGAACGATATCAGGCAGCCCAGTCTGAGATAGCAGGCATGAAGAAGAAGCAATTAGACCATAATAAAGGCCCCCCTAAACCAAACCAAAAATAAATTTGAAAATAAGGACAAATATAACAAAGGTAAACCCAACTATGATAGGCCAAGGTATGACCAACGTGATAGGAACTGGCAATTCATTGAAAGAAAACCTTTCAACCAAGAAAGGAAATGGTGTAAATGGTGTAAGAGGGACAATCATGACACCAAAGACTGTAAAAAGAAACCTCCTCACTTCGCTGCAATGAAAACGGGGAACAAGGGATTAAAGGAGAAACCTACTGGACAGCAGGAACCTTATCACCCCCCAGTTTGTGAAGATGTTGTATGCAACGGGGCCACCATTAGGTGCCTTTATGATACAGGATTGGATTTTGACTCAGTCGTGAGCTCTCACCTGGTGCACCCAGATTAATACACCACGGAAACAGTGGAGATCCATGGGGCAACTAAGGACGTAGCAACCATGACACTTCCCATTGCTAGAATAAGTGTAAAAACTCGCTATGTGGAAGGAGTGATTAGAGCAGCAGTGATAAACGAACCAATCTACCCTCTGATATTGGGGTGTAGGTACGTCTTCTTGGGAAATCTCAAAAGACCTGTGGTCATGGCAACAGTACAGACCAGGTCACAGTCAAGGAAGGAGGAAGAAAATCCAATAAATACTCATCCAGAGGAGATGAGGAAGGCACAGGCTGAGGATAGGTCACTCAAGCCGTGTTTCAAGAAATTGCTTAAAGGCCATACACCTCCGAACAAAGGAGACTACTATATGAAGAATAAACTGATCTATACGAAGGCTGGAACTAGTTCCAATGGTCACGGACAGCTGGTACTTCCCACTTCATATAGGGAGAAAGTGATAAAAAGATCACATGTGGGATCAGACGGTGGACATGAGAAAATAGGTACCACCTGTCAAAAAGTATCTCAAAAATTTTATTGGCTAGGCGTAGCTGCAGATGTTGCAGAATTTGTGGAGGCCTGCGACCAATGCCACAAGGGAACACCCACACGTTGGGAAAATGAACAGGAACAACAAAAACACTACGGTGGAAACAGGCCTGAAAAGAGAAATAAGCAGGATAAAGTAGACACGGTGGATAGGAGGACTCCTTTTCACACACAGTCTTCACATAAACCAAGTAAAATGGCCACTATGCGGATTGCGCAAAAAAGTGACTTCAACCCAGTCCCACCCAATACTCCATTGGTCGGAAAACCGGGAACTGGAGGAGCATGAAAGAGAGCGAAGTTCTCTCACTTTGAAACGGAAACTGCGGGGAGAAAACCCGAAGAAAAGAGTTGGTAGTGGACGGTTCTTGTGTGATGACAAAAGGAAGAAAAGTCACCACCACCATACTCCCAATTACATGATAATTACCGGTGCCATGAAAATTAGGTCCGCCAAATAGCAGGCCAAATAACAGACAACAAGGTTATTTGGCAGATCCATCAAAGATCCATTGGAAGCCTTATTGAGGACGTGGACAGATGAGAAGGCAGGAGACTGTTACCTCATCATATCAGTATGTGAACGAGCTGACCACTCGTCTCAAAACTGGCTGGAAACTCGCTAATGATAATCTAAGACAAGCCAGGAAGAAACATGCTGCATACTATAATAAGAAAGCGAAGGATTGGGAACTAGCTGTGGGAGAGAAGGTGCTTCTTCTACTACCCGGCAGCAGCAAAAAATTACAAATCGGATGGCAAGGTCCATACACGGTTCTAGAAAAGGTGTCTAGAACTAATTATAAGATAGATAAGAAAGGGAAAGAGAAAATCTATCATGTGAACCTCCTAAAGAAGTATCTGGATAGACAAAACCAGGAAGGGACACATTTAATGACCTTGGCTATCGCAACGGAGATGAAAAACGAACAACTCGCCTCTCTCGAAAATACCTTTAAAACCCTGTGAAATACCTGCACAGGTCAAAGTCAGTAAACACTTGACGAAAAATCAGAGGGAGCGGATTCAAAAGGTTCTGGAAGATCATACGGACGTGTTAACGGACAAACCGGGGCACACCAACTTGTTGGAATATGATATGAAACTAGTAGACCCAACACCCATCTGTATGAGAGCCTATACTATCCCATTCGCAAAAGGAAAAGCTTTGAAAGAGGAGATAGATTACCTGTTAAAAGAAGTGATTATTTCTCACAGTGAATCTCCTTATAGCTCTAGTGTGGTTTTGTTGAGGAAACCATCTGGGGAACATAGACTGTGCATAGATTACAGGAAACTGAATGCTGTCACAGAAAGTCAGGTGGATCCATTACCTGATACAAATCAACTATTTGCCAGGCTGAACAAGGCAAAATATTTTTCTAAGGTGGATCTTAGCAAAGGCTATTATCAGATTCCAGTAAAGCCTGAGGTTCGACCTTATTTAGCCTTTAGCACCTCGGAAGGTCATTATGAGTTCAACATGTTGCCGTTTGGGTTGAAAAATGCCCCGAGTGTGTTTTCTAGGATGATGCGAAAATTGTTGGATCCACTGAAAAATCCATGCATTACGAATTTCATGGATGATATCCTCATCGCGACTGAAACATTTGAAGAACATGTTAACTCTTTGGATATGCTATTCGATAGACTCAGAGAGGCAAACTTGACTGCTAGACCAACAAAATGTTGTATTGGATGCAAAGAGTTGGAATTCTTGGGACATACGGTACATCAGGGTAGCATGACCCCTGACCCCAAGAACCTGGAGAAATTGCAGAGAGCACCGAGACCCCAGACTAAGAAGGATGTGCGATCCTTTGTGTCATTGTGTGGGTTTTACCAAAAGTACATAAAAATTTTAACTCTATATGTGCTCCTCTGACGGATTTAACGCGTAAGGGACAACCTGATAAAATTAATTGGTCGGCACAGTGCGAGTTGGCATATAATGAGTTGAAGGAAAAACTCACCAATAAGCCTATATTGAAATTACCTGATTTGAGTCAGGAATTTGTGGTAAGAACGGACGCAAGTAATGTGGGATTAGGGGCCACATTGTTACAAAGGTCCACTTCACCAGATGGGGAATTGAACCCAGTTGCTTATGCCAGCCGCAAATTAAACAAAGCGGAACAAAACTATTCAACAAGTGAAAAAGAATGTCTAGCTTTAGTCTGGGCTATAAAGAAGTTCCAGATCTATCTTTATGGTAGAACATTCGTGGTACAAACAGATCACCAGCCTTTAGTGTTTTTTTGGAAAAGCCAAACATGGAAATGCTCATTTATTAAGGTGGTCGTTGCTCATCCAACCTTATTCGTTTACTATTGAATACATTCCTGGTTCGCAAAATGTGGGGGCAGATTTCTTGAGTAGGCACCCGTTTGACGAAAATCAGGATATTCAAAAAGCCTAGTGAGCAAAATTGATCTATGTGTATCACGGATTATAAACTTGCTTCAGAAAGCATGTTCTAAAGTGGGGAGATATGTAGTAAGATCCCTGATACCCCGATCAAATAGATAAAATATTATAGATTAATAGAAATCTAAGTATCATAGAGATAAAATAGGGGAGTTGTGCTCAACGTCTTCGCCATCGCCCACAGTCGCGCAGGTTTTGAGAAAACCTTAACGCAAAGTGAATGATACCATCTCTCAATATTACAAGCTTTTTCATACTCCGTCCTTGAAATTAACTATAACAGTTAGACAGTCTAGGAGTGTTCGTTCCAAGAAAGAGTGAGAGACAAACGGAGGAATGACGGAGGGAGAGAAATTATAAATAGAACGACATGCGACAGTGGTTCTAGGCATCGCTTACTGTAACGAAAACGCGTGACTTTGCTACTAGCAGATTAGGAAAAGCGAAAAAAATCCACTACTAACCGCGTGCCCACCCCGTTCATTAGTAGCGCAGTTTGAATGTATAAACACTTAGATAGGGAGACGATTAGTATAAACACACAGACAGGCTCGCATTTCCTGTATACAGTGGTAGTATTTTCTGATGAAATCCTAACGTGTTGCTTCGTTTTGAAACGAACGAGAGAGAGAGAGAGAAATGTAAGTGGAGGATTTGCATGGAGGCATATTTGAAAAGATAGCTTATGCAGTGTGATACTGAAATTGAGAAGGGTGGAGAAAGGGTGGCCAAAAAAACCTCGATGAATAATAAAATAAAAGCAAGGACAGTTGACAAATAAAATGATAATATTTGTTTATTAGAAGACAATGCTACCCATAATGTTATAATATCTTACAGAAAAAAAACGCTTAGATAATAACAGAAATATTGTAAAGAAAAGACAGAGAGACAGACGCATTGATGTCCTCACTCAACTTTGCCAGCGTTACTTTTTTGAAAGTATAATTTATTTTTTGAAAAAAAAGAGGCTAGTGGGCATAACATAGTTCGATTGGCTGTGGTAGAATAGACTAATAGGAGTAATAAAAACGATTTGAAACCAGCGTTAGTTGCCACTCGAAGATTTAACTTTCACAAGTAGTGTTAGCATCAGACGCAAGGAATACATGACCAGTGCCTTCGCTGTTCTGCATCAGTGGCGATCTTAATGTGCCCATTGATCGCCGGTTAACCTACTAATTGTGCATTATTTCATTGATGTGGTAAGATAAACATTTATGCAAACCTTATTCTTGGTATGTATTTGTATTATTGAATGTGTATGCTTATTGATGGGTAGAGGCTACACAGAAAGGCGCCAAACTCAACACTTTGTGTTATGCCACAAGTGATATTAGGGAAGATTATCATTTCTTTTAAAAGCCAGGCAGGCTTACTTAAACTTTGGGAGAGAATGAAAAGATATAGTTGGAAATAAAATATGACATTATTATAAGTGGTAGGCCAGCAAACCACTGGCCGTCTTCAGCAAGTCACAGTGTTTGCACATGACTTTATATAATTAACTATAATTTCTTCTATGACAAGGAATGTATCAAACGGATGTTTGAAGATTACCTGATGATGAATAGGGCACCACATCAGATAGGAACGATAGCTATTTATGTAGCAACTTCACTGATCTTGAAACTGTTGATAATGTTTAATTGTTTAGAGATGGAGATAGGTGTATGATGTTCTGAGGAGGCCTTAATCCTCTGATTTCAGGGTTCCATCGTGAAACAATCAGTGAGCCACATACCAAAATATACGTACTCCTGAAGCTGCAGCTCGAGGCAAAATAATATGTTTGCCTTAAATCAAAGGGTTCTGAAGCAGTGTTCAGATGTTGCAGTCGGGAAGAATGTAGTTGTGAGAAGGACATCACAGTGTTCCCGGAAATAAAGTTAAGCCCAATTGTCCACGGGCGTGTGTTAGTTCATTTAACCATACTCTCCATCATTATTATATCAATCAGTATTCTTGACCTGATGATACAAGTCGTTCCTCAGAAGCGTGTCCCTCATAGGAGTTATTGCTTCATCAGAACACTTCCAGTCAGAAACAATTTAGATTAATAGTAACAGACACAGTTGTTGTTTTAAATTACTTTGCTGTAAATAAATTGCCTTATATTTTGAGTTTAAACAGTCCTGTATCCCAGCAATTGAGATACAGGAAAATAAAATTGTAAAAAAATATTATCATTCAAAATTTACCCAGTGACTTGTTTAATTACTTGTTCATTAAGTTATAGGTGTAGTTGTTGTCATTTTATTAACATTACATTGCATATTACCCTAGACACCTAGCCAGATAACATCCAGACACCATAACATATAATTAGGCTCAAAATATATAGCAGATTGAGGTCGTAGGGTGGTAGCATACAGGTACCATGAGAACAACTTCATCAACTATTAGACTCAGGGACTTGCATAGCTGACCTCACATTTGTAGACAATTAATACTTAACCTTTTAACATCTAAACTTACCACAGACTGTATGAGATAAGTAGTAACATAAATCATTTGACTGTGGTAAAAGTACAAGCAGACGTAGCCGTGGCATCAACAACAAATTCAAATCTGCCCACATGAGTGAAAGTCGATTTACTGAAATAGATCTCAATGATGTCTTTACTTTTGAATTTGAAACGCCTAAATTTGGACTTTTGGGGAAAAGCAAAGAAAACATCGGCGACGTGCAAGGTGGATAAGGACGTGAATTTCAGCTGACCAGCAACATTCACAGCATGGACAATACAGTGGATGGTGTGCTGAAAACAGACAACCCAATGGAGCTGAGACAATATAATAAGATTATATATTAGCAGGTGTAGCATAATTTATCAACACATGCTTAGTTTTAGGAAAGCAGGACGAAACGCAGCGCAGACTAAGCGTTTGGCATGGTGTGGCATTTTTTTCTTTTGCTTTGAAGGTACCGCAATACAGCCAAGATTTGCACCGCCATTCGGATACGTTAGGGGGAAAGGGTGGGCAGGACAGAGAGCAGAAAAAAAAAAACATGGTGGTCTGAAAATTGCCTTTTCGGGAAAGAAAAGTTAAACGCTACTAGAGTATGCAGTGTATAAAACTAATGAATATGTTCGAATTTGTGAGAGGATATTTTGATTAATGAAAATCCAGAAGGAAGATGCGAAGACGTGAGTAGTATTAAAGAAATTGAAAGTTTTGCTTAGTCTTCACATCTAGTACGATCAAAACGATAGATTTTAGGAAATCCTAATAAATATGTGCCCTAACAGATTTCGATATAAATCATATGAAATGATAGCTCCCAAATAGGAAAATTAAAGTAGGTGGATAAGAACGGGACAGTTGACAGTGTTTAGTGGTACGGAGGAAAAGCTGGTGGGATACATGCACATTTTCACTCAGAAGGAGGGATTCGTGAGAAGAAAGATGTACCCAGCCCAGTAAGCTCTCCGATACGTCCGCGCTCGCAGTATATAAAGGATCAGCGCTGGGTTTAAAATCACAATTAACACGTCCTGATATAACCAACAACTCGTTCGTTCCATCACATTCGACTTTTGACAACGCACCAGTCATCACGGGAAGACAGCACTATACTAAAACGAGCGTCCGTTTCAGGCGAACACAGCCATCGGAATTCACTAAAATGGGTCGTACCAAGCCACAAGCGAAAAAGAGGAAAGTGTACAGAAGCCCTCAAACACTTGTCAGCAGCATCAAACAAGTTCCTGTAAAGAACAAACAGAGTCAACCAGATAGCACGATTACTCCAACTACTAGCGCCGTGGCCGGTTCCTCTCAGAAGCCAGAAGCAAGCGGTTCTGACCTAGATGATAAAGACACAGAACGTAAAGAAATATTGAGAGCGTTAAAACAGCTGGAGAAGACGACGGAAAGAATAGAAAAAAAGAAAACAGGAACTTAGAACCATGTTGACACCACCACACGTACCCTACTCGTCAGCTGAAACCCTGTCTACCACAGAGAAGCTGCACCGAACACCAATGACACCACCACACGATGCCGAGATGACAGCAGACCCACCTGCAAGCACTATGAAAGAAGTGATAGAGACAGCTCCTCAACACAGACAGGTACAAGAGGAAGATATCGCAGAGACCATATTAGATGCACTTCGAAGAATTGAAGACGGAGACGAGTCCCTTAGGCTCGCTCTTCAAGAAGCGATAGTAGAAGTAGCCCAGGTGTGCTGGACATCGATACCACCGAGAAGCAAGCTACCATTCCTGGTCCTGAGGAAACAACAGCTGACAACTCAAGGGCTCAGACGCAAGATATCACACCATATAACCAAGAACAAGATTCGAACCAAGCCTGTAGAAGGAAACAAAGACCAAACACTAAAAATACAAGCAACTCAGAAACGATGCAGGAGAGGATTGTTAAGGTCACCCAGACGTCAGGAAGTGAGGCCTCACTCAGGGCCCTACCCGACAATCAAGTGATCAACATCCTCGAGGTGATAACTGGACGGAGAGGTATCGCCAAAGTAGGGAGGCACGAAAAGGGAGTAGTGCTTTCTCTCAACAACACAGACAAAACAACCTCGCTGATGATCGAACTGGAATCCGGTCCAAAAGAAATCCAGTTGCCCCACCAAATAAAAGTGGTGGTGGAAAAGTACACGACAACAAAGAAGTTGGTCATCAGAGGGGTGGATACCAGATGTTCCGAAGGCGAGGTCCACAGACGCCTTCAAGCTGAAAACGCAAATCTTAAATCACGCAGGTCGAAAGGCTAAAAACCTGGGCCAAGAAAGATACCAACCTGATGATAGTTACGGTAGAAGGATCGACAAGACCCGAGAGACTGACGCTCGAAACATCAACAAAAAGGACAGAACCATATATACCTCCGGTCATGCAGTGCTCTAACTGCCAACAGTTTTCACACACCAAGAAAACATGCAGGAGAGACGCTGTCTGCCGATATTGCGCGGGAAACCACCAATATGGCGACTGCCCCAGGGCGAAGGAGGACCACAACTACAAATCAATTAATGCAAACCGTACCTGTGCAAACTGCCATGGAAACCACAGGGCAAGATACGAGGCTGCCCTGTGTTTCAGGAAACAAAGAGCATCTTGAAGGAGGCCGTGTCCAAAAACATCCCCTTCAAGGAGGCAAAACACAGAGTGGCTGCGGATGGTGCAGAAAAACAGCGCATAATAGATAGACGACAGTTACACAAGCTGACCGCTGAAGTGAAAGAAATGAAACTACAGGTCGTAAACAGAAGCAAGCAGGCTCCCGAAGAACCAACCGACAATGGTGAAGACGTAATAGATCTACAGAGCGTCAAAGATATGATGGAAGAAATGAAAAGAATCCAGCAGCAGATAAAAACAGATGTCAAGAGGCTGACAGAACTGAAGGAAGAAAACTCCACAATCCTCAAGAGAATCGAAACAGAGCGAAGAGCCATTGAGGAAATGACATCAAACACAAGAGCGACCAAAACAAACGAACAATCAGACGAGGAAGTCATCGAAAAAACACTTTGAAAAACTTTTACCAGCAATAATAGAAAAAGCACTATTACAGACACAGGAAAGCAGGAAGACAAGAGAAACGGAAACGCGGAAAGCAAAATCTAACAAAACGACACAAGACAGATAGGAAGGCAGGAAATGAACACCATGAACACACCACGACCGACAAGCAACGAAGAGGAAACCAGACAACCAGCTAGTGGTCCTTTTCAGGACCAGTCCTTTTCAGGACTAACAAACGACTAGCACCGAAGAACCTAACACACAATATACCCCAATTATAACCAACTTTCAGGTTGAACAGGGTATTACAGCAACATAGTAGACGAAAACAACAACAACAAACAACTTTAAAATCACAAACTAACATAATCCGCCAGAGTGAGAGACTGAGGAGGAAAGTAGCTGCCAAACTAATACTATCCTATCTGGATGCAGTGCAGGCATACTTCACTACAAACCAGGCCTCCACTGAGCTTATATCGATTCTAGGGGGTTCATATTCGAGTCTTGAGCTGAAGTCAGAAGTCAGTCAATCCCGCTGCCTATATTCACAAGGAGCACAGTGATTGAATCTGTACCTGACCTTAGTCCCCTTCAGTCATTGGGTGGGCTAAAGGAACAGACTGTCAGCAACAGTGTGGTGTGTCACACCAGTGAAAGGACATTGTTTAGCAAAAGATGAGTATAGTAAAACTCATTCCGGTGATTCTGTGAGCAGCCAAGAACGATAGTCTATGATGATAAACGTTACTAAAGTCCAGGATAGTTGAAGACTAGTGCCAAAACTTGTGTGGAAGACATTTTAGTGCAATTCAATAGGAAAATCCAAACTTATATTTTATTAAGTGATATACATAAATGTACAATCATCAGCTGTAAATATACTTATCCATTGAACACCATCTTCCAACACCCACCATTCATTACAAAATTAGATAGAAGTAAATAAAGAGAATATATTAATTGTATTCAACAGCTTTATTCATTTACTAAGGTTGAAGTTCAGTTTTGTTGAATTATTATCACTTGGGGTCACACAGCAGGGTGACGCAGTAAGGTCTGACTGTTCTGTTCAGTTCCAAATACTTTCACAGCCGTGACTATCGAGTGATACCAGTGTACTTCTCTGTCACTGGGACCTCACACATTCTGGAGAGTAGTATTATTCTATTTCTTCTCCAGCACTATCATCACTCACAAAAAACCCTTACGCTACAGCAGAACACAAAAGAACATATGAACATAAAATTAAATTTAACAATTTGCAACCGCCATCACTAAGGTTGATCATGGAGCTTTTCATGCCGATTCGTTTACCTATCCGTTTGTTTAACTGTTGCATGCTCCCCAGGAAAATTATGGATAGGTAGAAGAAGTTAAGAAATAATAAATGAAAACAGGTTGAGGTTATAAAAAAAACATTTGGTCATACGGCGGAAGTGGCGGATGGTAACAGTAGTAGCAAGCCATATTAGCATACTGATTCTGCTGTATGTTTGTACCAGGGTAAACTAACAAGCACAAAAATGCTATGACATCTAAGAAGGACCTAAGCCCATGTTACTGATGGAGATGGATAAAATGAGGAGTGAAAAAGAAACCTAATTATGGAAAACATGAGGCTTTAAGTGCTTAAAGGGTTGACAAAGCAAACATTGAGTCAGGCTCGGGAACTGACAGGAGGGCCAAGTATCATCACAACCAGCTGTGAGCATGTCACACAGTAGACCCAGGATGCCGCTAAATCCAGCGTCTGTTTGTCTCCTTCTCCAATACACAGGATTCGAGGTGCCGTAAAATCCTCTTTTCCTAGCTGGTTGAGAATCATTTTGATGCCCTCCTCGAGAACTAAGTAAAATGTCAGAAGTAGTAATAATTATAGTTAAAGAAGGTTAAAAATGTGTGTAAGAGAACTGAAAACAGACACGAACAGAATAGAAGAAGACATATAACAACTTGAAGAGATGGCACAGGACGGTAAGTCTTGGAGGTGAGTTTGCAGAAAGCCTGGATAATTCCACACTTACCGTAGCTGAAGGGCATATGAAGGAATGCACGATTAAATAAATGAATAAAGTGCTTAAATGGACAGACAAAAAGGCACATACCTTGTTTTTTGCTTTAAAATGTGTCCAAATGTCCCAGACTTCATTAAATAGTGGCAACACTATCATGGCAACCATTGCCAGGAAAATCCAGACTTCAGACATTTTCACCTGCGACAAAAGCATACAGGATTAAAGGAACTGACCAGGTGTCCGAGTAGCAAAGAGTGTGTTCTGTTGATCGTAACTGACTGTCATGTGTCTCTCCAGAAGAACCTTCAATTTCTTCAAATGCCATTTGGTCAGTTTCTCGAGGTATTTCTCTATCTCTCTTTTTTCTCTCTCTCTTTCTGTCATTCGCACTATCTCTCTCTCTCTCTCTCTCTCTTTCTCCCTCTCTCTCTCTCTCTCTCTCTCTCTCTCTCTCTCTCTCTCTCTCTCTCTCTCTCTCTGTACATAAGCGTGTAATCCCTTTTTCTATGCGAGTCTAATTTAGGAGATTATCGCATTCTTTTATGTTTCACTTGCCATGACGTGACCAAATAAATTTGATTTTCTGAGAATTATTATACTTCAGAATGGATATCGTTCTTCTGTTCATTCTAGTATTTCCTTGTAGTAATAAGTTTATTGTGCTACTAAACAAAATTATGTTAATAATTAAGTAAATTATGTACATATCGAATTTAGAATTCAAATGTTAAGTCAGTCCTATTTTATAACACTGAAACACATAGAACAACAAAAACTACAACCACAAGGCTACATACTTTCACAAGTGAGTGCTTGCGTAGATCAGAAGAAATAAAATTGTTTGATAAGATCAGTAATGTGGAACTGATGACAAGAACCAGACAGGTTCCAGAGAAAAAATAGATGAGAAGAAGACGTTGGAGAGCAAAAGGACGCACACTGAGGAAACCAGTTGATAGCATTACCAGGCAGCCCATGTTCGGGAATACCCCAAGTGTAGAGTGTCAAGGATATGCTAAGTCTGGCCACTACTGTAGAATAAACGTGTTGTTGTGTATTGGCCACTGTTGAATGAACCTGTCATGTAGACCTTGAGTGGGAGTGTCAAGTAACGCGAATGGTGTAGTAGTTCGGTGTAACAGACCTCTTGGTAATAACTCTCACACACTCTCATGTAATGCAATGACGACTTGAACTGCCTCTGACATTTCAATAGTTTAATGAAGGCACGCAAACTGGACAGCACGGATACAGTCATGGACACATGTTGACATACATTCATTGGTTATTTGAATCGTGGATGATACATTCATGTAGTAGTGAAATATCATTCAACCCAAGGTGGTATTCACTGTTCTGGTAACTAATCGCCGTATCCTCTACTGACTGAACGCGTCAATGAGGATCGGTAAACATACAAAAGTCATTGGCCGAACCTTCATTTCATAGCTAAGTTCTTAAGCTGAAATATGTCCAATGTTTGTATAACACTCATAAACCACGATAGTGGGTTTTCACCTCATAACAAGATCTCGATACCACTGCCCGATAGTAGGATACATAATCTGTTCTCTTGACAGTGATCAAAAATATGATGACAGGAATATAACATGGCCGCCTTCCTGAGTTGTCGCTCACTCACTCGTAGGAAGGTAGATATAAGCCAAAGTTAATTTATAATGTGCATATAAATAATTTCATAAAGTTTTCCATACAGCTCTACAGTAATCAAGTTAATTCACGTAGACATAACTGCTGTAGGAAAGCCTGTCATCTTCGTCGATACAAAACACAACCCTAGCGATACGAAGCACAATGTTCCATCTAGGTCTAATCGACTCGAGATCATCAAAAATAGGGTCTGGCATAACTGGAGTCCGAATCACACATATGAGGAGGATCTCTGACAAATAGACTCTTGCAGAGACATAAACTTCTCCTAGAAAAACATCTATGAATCACTGTTAAACCTTAAACAGTGCCAGCCCTGGAAAAAGCACTCAGCCATTTCTTGGCGACATTATCGGAACTCTTCACAACCCAGTAGGACTACGAAAACCTGCGCTAGATTCTGGCAGAAAGAATATAGTCCGACCTGAACATACAAAGGTATACAATATACTACTGAATCTACTTGCACTAGACAAGTAGTACACATTAATTCAGGCCATAAACATAACAAGCAAAATTAATCTATTTTCTGGCCCGAACAAATAAGAACGGACATGAATACAATATCCATGCGCCGGATCAATATCAAGAACGATCACTCATATAATCAAAAGTGTAAATCAATCATGAATTATCTAGCTTTACCAGAGGAAGCATTTTCATACACAAATGAATGCAAGTATATATTTTCCATATTAAATAGCCATATCGTATTTTTGTAATATGTGCGTCAAAATATGCACGCAACAGATTACCACACCCCTCGGGGAAAAAAATGTACATTTTTTTTTTTGAAATACATCTAGGAGCAACATACAATAGGCTCACAACGCACCAATAACAATGCGCAGATGATAAGCATTGAGAATATATTTCATGAACTTAGAGAAAGTATTTCTCTAAGTATAAATATTTCCAGAGAGGTGTCACCAACGCATACTACAATACTTGCAATGCCACACTTTCTACATCAGTTTATACATAAATTTCATGTTAGATATCTTAACATCATGATCATCAAAGACGAAAAAACATTGAAAGATCAGCGGTGAATAAACATCAATGAACCGCTAAGTAGTGTTAAAATCAATATATGATATATTACATATGTGTACACATTTCAACATAGGAACAACTGTAGCAAAGTTAGGCATATAATTTAACAGTTATGAATCATGTGGGCATCTAGACAAAATATCTGCCATCACATTTTCTGACCCACGGATAGCTCGCACCGAAAAATGAAACGGCTGCAGAGCAATCGCGTATCGCGTTGATCTCGCGCTCTTCAGATTTTTACTCTGAATAGCCGTAAGAGCTTTCTGGTCAGTTTCCACAATGAAATGCGCGCCAAGAAGAAATCTTTGCAGTTTAAGGATTGACCAAACCATAGCCAATAATTCACGGTCTAGGACCGAGTAATTCTTCTCTGCGGCATTTAATTTTCGAGAAATATACATCACAGGATGCAGAGTTCCAGAGTACTCTTGCATTAGTGCTGCTCCAATCCCTGTGGATGAAGCGTCACTACGAAGAATAAATGTCTTATCCTTAGAAGGCAATACTAGGATAGGTGAAGTAGAAAACATAGTTTTAACCTTATCCAAAGAGGATTGACATTCTTGAGTCCAATGGACTACATTAGGAGACCCTTTCTTTAGCAAGGAAGAAAAAGGTGACATAATGGAGGACAGATTCGGAATGAATCGTCCATAAAATTGTATTAGACCTAAGAGACTTCGCACTTGCTTTTTAGTCTTAGGAATAGAAATGTTAAGTATCTTACTTGTATTATGGTCCTCTGTTTTTAGGAAACCATGACCAACACGGTGACCTAAGAAAGATATTTCGCTAAAACCAATACAAGCTTTAGATGGTTTCGCTGTCAGGTTATGCTCGCGTAAGATAGACAATAGTTCATTTATCCCATTATAGTGATCGTTCCAAGTATCACTGAAAAGACAGATGTCATCAAGATATGCAATGACATCTGAGCGATGAGATAGGATTCGACGCATCATGCGTACGAATGTTGCAGGGGCGTTCATAAGGCCGAAAGGCATAAAATTCCATTGGAATAGACCCCTAGGTGTCGAAAAAGCAGTAAACGGTTTGGCGTGTTCGGATAATGGAACTTGCCAATATCCCTTAGACAAATCGAGTTTAGTAAAGAAATGAGAATTCGATAGTCTGGTAAGTAGCTCTTCAAGTAAAGGCATAGGTTCAGCATCAAATTTAGTCACCTCGTTCAATTTGCGATAATCAACGCAAAGACGTATGTTGTTGTCTTTTTTCGCACGATAACCATCGGCGAAGAATATGCTGATGTGGATGGTTCAATAATTTTTAACTCTATCATCTCATCCAACTCTTTCTCTACCTGTGCTTGAAAATGTATCGGGATAGGATACGGTCTGACTCTTATAGGATTATGGTCAGTAAGAATAATGTCATGTTGAATGACATCAGTTTGACCAGGAATGTCAGTAAGGACATCCTGAAATTGTTCTAACATAGTAGAAACTTGTTTCTGTTCTCCTGGAGATAATTCGGGAGAAATCGCAACATCTTTCCATGATTCATTAGAGTGAAGCGGAATCATTGGAAAAGGTAGATTTACATCCGAGAAACTCGTTTCCTCATCCTGTATTACTGACAGTGATGAGTAATGTCCATGTTGGACTGGAAAATCGTCCGTTGCCTGGAAAACAGGTTGTAAATAATCCGGACGTTCATGGAATTCCGTGAGCATGTTGATGTGGAAGGTTTTATGCTTCCCGTCAATATCGACGATATAGTCAACATCGGAAACTTTTGATATTATATCGTACGGACCTTTCCAAGAAATAAGAAGTCTGTTTTCTCTACAAGGTAGCAGGACCAATACTTTGTCACCTGGACAGAGTTGTCGCAAGCGTCTGGTCTTATTGGCAAATTGCCTTGCCTTCTGTTTCGCAAATTCAGAAGAAGCAGTTGCCAATTTGCATGCTTCAATAATCTTGTGTCTAAGTGCAATGACATATTCATAAGAGGATTTTGTGTCATCGACAATATTATCAGCAGTTATGAGATCATGAAGTAAGGACATAGGACCTCGCGGTTTCGCGCCGAAGACAAGTTCAAAAGGAGAAAATCCTGTATGTTCGTTGGCGACCTCTCTATATGCAAAGAGAGCCGCGGGTAAAACCCTGTCCCAATCCTGAGGATGATCCTCAGTTATCTTACCTAGTAGGTTTTTCAGAGTTCTATTCAGACGTTCCACCATCCCATTGGACATAGGATGATAAATACTACTCAGAGATCTCTCTATCTTTAGAGTCGACATCACTTGAGACATGGTATCCGATATAAGTTGGCTACCATGGTCCGATAATATTTCTGCTGGAAATCCCAGACGAGAAAATATTAACCAAAGAGCATCTGCAATATCAGCAGTAGTTATGCTCTTTAGAGGAACAGCCTCTGGCCAACGTGTGCACATATCCACACACGTCAAAATAAATTGGTGTCCTCTAGCAGACTTTATCTTAAATGGACCAATGATGTCTATCGCCATTTTTTGAAATGGTCGAATGGGAATGTCTGCAGCCTGAATAGGTGCAGCATGGCGTGGACCTCTGGATTTAACCTCTTGACATACTTTACAAGATCGACAATAGATTCGTATGTCCTTATTCACAGCAGGCCAAAAGAAAGATGCAAGAACTCTAGATTTAGTACGGGAAAAACCCATATGTCCAGCACACTGAGATCATGAGCGTGCTGTAAGATTTTAACTCTCATATTTTTGGGCACAAGAATTTGAGAATGAATGGATTTAGCGGAGTCTTGTACCATACGTACAAGTACGCCATTCCTCATCGTAATCCAAGATTTACGATTTGTATCCTTATTCGGATCACCTTTTGTTGCCAGAGTAAAGAATTTCTTTAGAGTAGGATCATCTTCCTGCTGTTTTATAAAGGAAACATGCGAAATCTCCAAGAGATCACCTTGGTTCTGGTCATCATTATCTCCAGAAGGCGAAGATTGCGGCATGTTTAGAGCTTGAGCTCTAGTGACTACAGCATTTGCAGTATGCATATTATCACTTTCCCACTCGGCAATTTGTTGCGGAGTGCATTCTTTCGCACCATGAATGCGACCGACGATAAGATCAGCGATCGGATTCGGCAGCAGACATGCGTGCACATCTCCTGTAAAGAAGGGAGTAGAGATGTTGATAATGGCAGTGGAGTACTTCTCCAATGTGCCACCAAATGTTATGCATTTGATTATCTTGCCAGTGGCTCGAGAAGGATCTATAAGTGACTGCCTCACTCCAATGGTTGTGCACCCGGAATCGAAAAGAATTGAGACCGGAGTACCATCTACTAGACCTCTATTCAAGACAAGAGCACCTCTTCCATCATGCGCGACTGACGCAGGAAGAGCAGGAAGAGGATGACCACAGCTTAAAGTCGAAACTGTGGTTGGCTCGAATAATGTTTTGCATTGGGAACACTGAAATGCTCTGTCAAAATCGAAAGCAGAACATCCCACACTATTAGAATCTTTCTTATCATTGGTTTGATTACCGGCTTCGTGAAACTCTTGTTGTGCAGAGTTAGCCTGGTAACGAGATTTACCATGTCTTTTGTGTTGTGATCTACCTCGGTTATAATTGCCTCTGTAATTATTATTCCCTCTGTTATAACCCCTATTTGGGTTTGAATCACAATATTCATGATCATAATCATCATGCTCATTATAATGAGTATCCCTGTAATGTTGGTTTTGTTGTTTCCATGAAGAACTTGGGTAGTTCCTATGGTTACTCCCTTTTCGGAAATTTCTATTATTATGGGCACCCCTCGCGTATCGAGGACTGTCAGCCCGATTACAATTCTTCGAAGAAGAACCCTGATTTGAGTGGTTACCTTGGTTTTGATACTTATTCCAATTAACCTTTTTATCAAATTTATTTTGAGCTCCTTGGAATTTGTGTGAGTAATTATGATTATATTTTGTTGCTGAAGCAACTTGCATACCCTCTTTAATGTTAGTGTTACTAAGAATCATGTCAGGGTGTGCCGTGGCATACTGGTCACAATATTCTTCCATTTGCTTTATTGTACTAGGTTTACGCTCATGTAAAAACTCTAGGAATGGTTTATTTACCGAAGACATGACCTTGTCTCTTAGCAATAAATCCGTAAGACCATCAAATGTTTTCTCTATTTTGGATAATTCAATCCATCGTGATAGTGTAAGTCGTGCTTTTGAAATAAAATCTGAGAATTCTACACCTACCTCAGGTCTCATTGTTTTAAACAAAAGACGATAACCTTCTTCTGACAGCTGATATCTCTTTATCAAAGCTGCCCTAATAGCATCATAATTATCCTTGTCGGCCTCTTCAACCAAACATAACTTAGTCAGAGACTCCCCTTTTAGATTTTCAGACAACTGATTCACATACTGTGATTTGTCAACATTATGAGCTCGACAAGCACGTTCAAATCTAGAAAGCCAAAATGTTATATCATCACTGGTAGAGTTGAACGCTGGCACATTGACCTTATAATTAAAGGGTTTACCATTACCACCAGATGCCTGATTAACATTACTCATACTTGTCAATCTTAATTTCTCTAATTCAAACTCATGTTCTCTTATTGCTTTTCTCTCTTCAGCTTCTCTATCTAATTTTTTTGTTCAGCAGCAGCTTCTAATTTTTTCTGTTCAGCAGCAGCAGCAGCTTTTCTTTCTTCTGCAGCAGCTTTTTTCTCTTCAGCAGCAGCAGCAGCTTCTCTTTCTAATCTTTTCTCTTCAGCCAGAGTTTTTCTCTCTTCTGCAGCAGCTTTTTTCTCTTCAGCAGCAGCTTTTCTCTCCTCTGCAGCAGCTTTTCTCTCTTCAGCAGCAGCAGCAGCTTTTTTCTCTTCTGCAGCTAATGCTTTGTCATATTGAGCAACAACCCATTCTTCTAAGTCTTTACCAGTCTTATCAAGGGATTTCCCTTGTGTAATAAAGTAATCTAATGTAGACATCCTGTCTTATTAAATCAGAAACCTGAAAAAGTAAATAAATTACCTTATTTCACTTTCATGGGAGACAAGTCTATACTATAGACTTAGTCTTAGTGAAAAACTTGTATGGTTACTTGAGTACCTGTGGAAAACAATATCTGTATATCCCAAACACTGTGGGAGACAAGCCTTACAAAGGTCTTGTATACTTCTTTAATGTAATCAATGATCACTTGAGTACCTGTGGAAAATAATATTTTCTATCCCAATCACTGTGGGAGACAAACCTTACAAAGGTCTTGTACACTTTCTTAGTGTAATCAATGATCATAAGTACTGGTCTGTACTATAATATAAATATATTCAAATATACCTTATATATTATTTGTCAACCAAAGACATTAACAAGGACCAACAAGAAAAGACAATATGAAAACAATTGCAGGAATCAAATTAAATCAAATAGAAAAAATCAAAAAATAATGATCACCGAATCTGTGATGATAACCGCAATGAAATCAACAAGACAAATAACGCCACAGTGTATAAACATAAGGGTGTAAAGAACTTAAATGAAAGGAAAGATGAGACCTACAATTATACAAACAAATCAAACAAAACTAAAGAACATAGAAATATTACAAAAACAACAAGAATACAGTCTTCACAACTAACAAATATTTGCAAACAATGTTGCATGCAAATTTCAATTAAGAAATTTGCTCCCTATAGAACGCTAGAGCAAGACCAATGTCACTTGGTATGTCCTGTTCTAGTCACCTCCCATCCAGGCCCGCAGAATACAAACTAACTTAACACACAACAAATAACATATAAACATAAATACATGTAAACCTTAATAGCATAAATGCATACATAATATGATTAAATAGAATGTATTGTGTATAGAATGTGATGCTGGTATAGTGTTGTAACAATAACCTGCCACTTTTAATGAACAATTAAATAATAGATTTGTTTTCTACACTATTACAATGTTCAATTTTTTTTTGAGCATATGAAGATCCAACGATGAAATATGCACTTTATGTTCAACAACACTATGATTCTTCTGTACAGGATCAACAATCACTTCTCTCTTCTGTACGATGAGAAATGTCAACAGTACTGCTCCAGATATTTTCTACACTTGATACAAATGTCCTGTGTAATACCGTCTGTACAGCGAAAAACTGTCAACATGCGCTGACCTAGATACAGCATCCGATCGGTAATACAGGTCAAGCTGACATCGACTGCCCCGTTGTAACTTGTACACTGGTGTTCATGCGTGTCGTATGTGGCGTCAGGGATGGTCTGGTTATCATAACCCCAGGAATCTGGTTCACCACTGTAGAGTGTCAGCGTGTGGAGCTTCCGGGGACAGTTTCAATATGGTTAATGATGGCACGCAAACTGGACAGCACGGATACAGTCATGGACACATGTTGACATACATTCATTGGTTATTTGAATCGTGGATGATATATTCATGTAGTAGTGAAATATCATTCAACCCAAGGTGGTATTCACTGTTCTGGTAACTAATCGCCGTATCCTCTACTGACTGAACGCGTCAATGAGGATCGGTAAACATACAAAAGTCATTGGCCGAACCTTCATTTCATAGCTAAGTTCTTAAGCTGAAATATGTCCAATGTTTGTATAACACTCATAAACCACGATAGTGGGTTTTCACCTCATAACAAGATCTCGATACCACTGCCCGATAGTAGGATACATAATCTGTTCTCTTGACAGTGATCAAAAATATGATGACAGGAATATAACATGGCCGCCTTCCTGAGTTGTCGCTCACTCACTCGTAGGAAGGTAGATATAAGCCAAAGTTAATTTATAATGTGCATATAAATAATTTCATAAAGTTTTCCATACAGCTCTACAGTAATCAAGTTAATTCACGTAGACATAACTGCTGTAGGAAAGCCTGTCATCTTCGTCAATACAAAACACAACCCTAGCGATACGAAGCACAATGTTCCATCTAGGTCTAATCGACTCGAGATCATCAAAAATAGGGTCTGGCATAACTGGAGTCCGAATCACACATATGAGGAGGATCTCTGACAAATAGACTCTTGCAGAGACACAAACTTCTCCTAGAAAAACATCTATTAATCACTGTTAAACCTTAAACAGTGCCAGCCCTGGAAAAAGCACTCAGCCATTTCTTGGCGACATTATCGGAACTCTTCACAACCCAGTAGGACTACGAAAACCTGCGCTAGATTCTGGCAGAAAGAATATAGTCCGACCTGAACATACAAAGGTATACAATATACGACTGAATCTACTTGCACTAGACAAGTAGTACACATTAATTCAGGCCATAAACATAACAAGCAAAATTAATCTATTTTCTGGCCCGAACAAATAAGAACGGACATGAATACAATATCCATGCGCCGGATCAATATCAAGAACGATCACTCATATCATCAAAAGTGTAAATCAATCATGAATTATCTAGCTTTACCAGAGGAAGCATTTTTATACACAAATGAATGCAAGTATATATTTTCCATATTAAATAGCCATATCGTATTTTTGTAATATGTGCGTCAAAATATGCACGCAACACCAAGGCAAGAGAGTTAGAGATAGACCAAGTAACACACGGAGAAGAGAACTGAAGACATGCATGAAGGGGTGAAAAAAAAACATGGAAAGAGCTTGAACTAATGGCACAGGACAGGAACACTTGGTTTAAGTTTTTTGAAGACTTACGGCCCTTGGGTAGTTGAACAGTGATGAATATATGTCATCGATTTCCTTTGTCGGACATTCATTACAATGCTTGTATAGTGAAAATTCTATGATTGTGTCAGTCTTCACATACAAGAGTCAGTGGTATGACTCAGCAGCACATAACACAATGACTTACCCATCCATGAAACTGCTGCTGCGACATTACACCCACAGCCAACATCACTGTTGGCCATATAACCACCAGGATTAATGCAATTATTGTCGACATTGAGTATGCTAGAGTGCTTGCACTTTTGAAAGCCGTCTGCACATCCTCTAAGGGTGGCCTGTTGTCCAGTCGTTGTGCACCAGACAGGTTAAGTTCCCTGGTTTAAAACAAAAGCATGAACAGAAGATGCCTTAAAATGACATGTTTTTACAGCAAACAGAGAAATTTGAGCTGAAATAATATAACATAACCTATTTACTTACTTACTCGTTCCTCTTCTACCGTGAGGTGCAGAGATTTGGAAGAGAGGGCGCCATACTATCCTATCGGCTGTCTTCCTCCTGGCATGGTTCCATTCTAGTCTTCGGTATTTTAGAGATTGTCTAATGTTGTCCTCCCAGCGGACTCTGGATTGTCCTGGAGGTTTGGATCTCTAGCTCTTAGTTTCCCATAACTGCCGTGACAGCCGATCTTCTCCCATTCTGCACACATGGCCAAAACATCTTAGTTGGGACTGTTCTATTTGGGTCTGCAGGTGTTGGGTTTTTTAGACCTTGACGTATCGTCTGGTTGCGGACCATGTCTCTTCTTGATACTTCAACCACCTTTTTCAGGTACCTGATTTCTGAAGTTTGGATCTGCCTTTTGTGGGTTATAGTCATTGCCCATGACTCGTATTCATACGTCAAGATTGCGACATATCAAACAACGCTAGCTAAAAACAGTTCGACGAGGGGAACAGAAAGTAAGACATGGGAGATGCCTTTGTGCAGCATACATATGGATTAAACAACCTGACAGCATTGTGCAGGATACACATGGATTAAACAACCTGACAGTATTGTTTACCGTGTGTGTACCAACAACTAATTGGATGCAACACACAGTTGTGACTGAATGGGGGCTACCGCTGAGACTAAGTATAATTATTGACCCTCTTTCGAGAACGACACTGAAATCGACGCATCAAAAAAGCTGAGATTGCTGGAATATGGCACTAAACAAAAGACTAGAAAGGATGGACGTAAGAGAGGGGGCAGCCTGTGCGTATACAACCAGAGCGATTCAGGAACAATTAGCATTCACACCTTTCCATATTTGCTGATGGAGACTGAGCACCTACGGGATTGTCCGAAATGCAGTGATATCAGTTGTGATCAACTATAACAACAACAGAATGGCACAGCAAAATGGCGTCTAGTTGGCTGGCATTTAAGTCATTCAGTTAAATTAGTTTTCAGTTTACTTTATGGAAGCTGTTAGATCAGTATTTCCAAAACGGTGTGGTGACCACACATGTGTGGCGCTAGAGGGTAGCAGGGGTGGCCGGAAGATTCAACGACAATCAAGGATTTAGAGAGATTTTCAAAAAATTCCTATAACTAAAAAAAATATGAAGGTCATTTTCTTATTTATTCTTTTACCTGTGCTATAATATTGTAAAGACGCCAATAGGTGTGATGGGAAACAATGGCAAAGAAAACCTATCTGCTGTTGCCCTAAGACGCCACTAGGCGTAATGGCCACTGACTGCTTTGACGGTCGGTGGCTAAGGACGGAAGAAGAAGAAGAAAGAAAGATAATATTGGAAATATATGTAAAGAAACCCATTGCATTTCCCGAATTTATTCAGTAATATAATTTAGCTGATATCAGATAGATACAGTTCTCCACGACATATTGTTGTAAACAGGAATTTTCAGCTCTGATAAATAACAAAGACCAGAAAAGAGAAAGGCTTCTTTGTATTAATGAGGAGATGAGAGTTTGTTTATCTCAAATAAGATCTAATATAAATGAGATTACCCTACAAAAACAAGCTCATGCCTCTCATAAAAGTTGCTTCTTTTGTGAATGAATCATGTTTTTATGTAGCTGTTTTTCTTATACTATCTGGATGTATCATGCTCATTTTATAAAGTAGTTGTATTCTATGTTAAGAATAAAGTTCTGCCAGGAGTTGATTTTTTTAAAGGTATTTCTTATCAATAAACAATTCGATGTGGCGCGATTACATTTTCATTTCGAAAGTGTGGCCCAGGGAAAAAACGTTTGAGAACCACCGTGTTAGATATTTAAGACCAAAGAAGAGTTATCTGTCGTACTGTTGATACTTTTCCGTCCAAGGAGACAACGGATTGTCTATATCTCGAGTGGTCTCCCATATTTCTGGCCCTGTGCTTATGTCATAGTGGATATTTGTGAGTAAACTGACTGCCACTGTGATGACTCCGCCTCCCAAGATGGCAGCAAGATTTCCGGACAACATGGCTACTTCCTTCCCTGAAAACAAAAAGCAAACTTATGGTACAGAAACTACCTGACAATATCTACGTTCTAGTGACTACGCATATTTTATATATTTATTATGAAAAGAAATTTTGAGATTACCAATATATTCTTTAAAAATTTTACGACATTGAGCAGTAAAAAAGGGGAAAGTTATTGAAAATAAAACTAACGAAGAAATAAGCATCAGTTTTGGGCAATCAATGGTATGACAAAGGCACCAACGTGAAACTGATGACAAGAACCAGATTTAGTTCGATGCATTAACATTTTCTATGTACGTCTCTGAGAAAATGGAGTTTACCGTGCCGAAAAAAAAAAAGAAAAAAAAACCCAGTAGAACAGAAGATGAATAGCAGACGCTGCCGACGGATTGAACAGTCACCGAGGAAACCTGTTGATAGAACTACAAAGCAATAATGGTTCTGGAAGTCCCAGCGCAAGAGAAGAAGAGGCGGACGGAAGAACACACGGTGAAGAGAGCTAGAAACAGAAATAAATATAATGAGGAAGGCCCTGACGTGATGACACGCAACAGGAGGACTTGACATGTGTTTATTGAAGCTGTCGTAAATTTATTTTGAGAGAAAGAGTCATATAAATAGTGGTCCTGTTTAGAGTGGAGAATGATGGTGAAAAGCTCAGTGATAGAAAATGTAGAGAGTAAATAGTTGCTTCACAGAGTGCTGGGGAGAGTAAGGATAGACTTATTTACGACAAATCGTTCCTCTCAATCTTCTCTTCACTCTCCTGGTCAAACAATTATTTGCCAGTTTCCAGACACACACCTGCGCTCACACCGATTTGGTGCTTCAAACACACAGACGCACGTGGATACAAACTATATTAAACAAATAGGGGAAATTTTAGGCTTTGGGTATTCCAACACAGTATTAATAAGTTTATGATGTTTATTAGCCTTAAAAATCAAATCACAAACAAATATCATGTGTTTCAGGGAAAATATCATAAGTACATAAAATACAAATAACAAGGTGAGGGGGGGGGGGGGGGGGTGAAGAAGATTGGTATCGACTAAGCCCTTCCCGCTTGTATTAGACAAAGATAAACCCAGTCCAAAGATAGATAGTTATCAGGCACATAGGTCATGTAACCCAACAGTGAATTTAATTACTCTGAAAGAGGTGTTACAATATTAGGTAGGGTGGTAAAAAATCCTGTTATTCCCAATTGGTTTTCCCTTTAATAAGCAAATGAAAAAAGGGGGGGGGGAAACAGAGTTAACAAAATATCCCACTTAAAGGAACAATGCAGGGTATACAGAAAAATGTATTACCCGGTAGGCAAGTTAACAAATGGTTTGCAAAAAATTAAATCTCCTGTCATTCATGCACGCGCGTGAGGGCCCACACTCATATACTCACACACACTTACCGATTGCAGCATCGGACAATCCATAGAACTATATAAACAGCAATTACACTCTTGACATATGAAAATGTCTGGTACTTTGATGTCCCGCCCCAGATGTAGCGAGGTTTGCTGATAGCAAATATTCCCACTTATCGACGGACTTGAAGCCTAAGAGTTCTTGTGTTTTATTATATAAAAAAGGAGTCTATGGGATGGCACTGACACAATTCAACACAGGGGTGAGGATGGAGTGGTCTCTTTAATTTCGCTCTGGTGGTAAAATTCCTTCAAGGCGTGTTGATAGCAACTGACCGGTAGGTTTTAAATCCAGTGAGGAAAAACTAGGCTCAGTCACAGTTCAGGTAAATATGTACTCTCTCACAGTAGGGCAGTAAATAAAATATCGCTACTGGCACTGTTCATCTTCCAGTTTATCTTACAGATTGTAATTTAATTTGATGGTTTCTTTTTAAATATTCTTGGGTAGGCTTTATTTCATGTAATTATGATAGCTAGGCCGCATCGGACCGCCACAAGATTAAATTTAAACTGTTTCATCAATATGTCTGGAAGTTTTAAGATGATTTCTTTATTGCTGGGATCGCAGGTTACGATCACTCTGTATGAAAGAAAAAAACATGTAATATACCGAAAAATCAAATAACATTCTAAAGCGCGATGAATTTCCCGTTAAGACTATAAAAATACACTCGCGTATTTAATTATATATTTAAGAAGACACTTCGCGAGTTTAAATGGTTAAAACACACATTTATATATATATATATATATATATATATATATATATATATATATATATATATATATATATATATATATATATATATATATATATATATATATATATATTATCTTTTGAAATAATATAATAGATATATCATTACATTTACAACTGGAACTATTGAGATGGTTTAATTTAATAGATTTAAATTAACACAAAATCCAGTGAAATAGAATGAATGAACTAGACCACTGATCACTTTACACAATTATATTTTACCGTTTTGCACAGAATAGAATTCACTGCAAATATATATGAAAATCCAGGGGAAAATCTAACACGATTTCAAATATAGCTAGTGCTTCTGTAAAGGTCTGGCCAACGAGTGATAAAATGCATTTCTTCATGGTCTGTATATATCTAAAATGGAATGTAAGATGAGTGGGACATGTGAAAATTTGACACCTTTTTAGATCTCATGAGACTTTTGGGGATCTGACCGCCAGACTAAAGAGAGATGCCGCCCCTGGTCTTCCGTATCACCGCTAGCTGCATGCGCGTCGGCTTTCCCGTTCGCTCTCACTGCGATCGGTTCTGTGGTTAACACCGAGATGCGAAATACCGGCAGGAACTTGCGTCGTTCGTTTCAGGGACCACTACTGCCTTTTTGATAGCGTGCCACTAGTTTTTCCAGAGATCTCCCCCGTGTCTTTGATCGTGGTCGCTACTATCGTTTGATGCTGGCAACGCCCCCCACTCGCCAAGTTAATGAAAATAACTGCATATGATTGCTCAAGAGATATCCGTGGGCGTGATTTAACCTCTCCTTAATTCAATGCGATGACCAGAATGAACGGTAGATAAACTGTCCACATATTAATCAGCAAACGTGTTGACCATCTGCGTGGAAAGGTTGCATAGCTAATGAGTCCAGGTGAAAAAAATCCCGTGTGACGAAGAGTTACCACAATATTCGGGGCACTGATGCTATGCGAAGGGGTCGTTACGAAGGGTCGTACCATATCATCCAACACTTCAGGGGTACCGATGTTATGAGAGGGTTCTTACCATCATCTAACAAATTCAGGGACGGCTGAGTTGTCTGTCACAGAAGCCCTATGCACTTTGGGGAGCTAAAGGCTTTTAATTGATTTATACAGTCATGAGGACCTTCATCAGCACAAATCATGAAAAAATTTAAAATTATTAGTTAACCCGGCCTAATTTTTTTTTTAATTTCAAACATATACATAAAAGCAGATACTTAAAAACTGAGAAGCCATGCATTACTAAATAATTAACTAATTTACATATTCTAAAAACTTTATCCGCCGACTGTAAAATTGTGAGCCTTGTAAATGTCATTAAAAGATGGGAGAAGAAGATGTTTGCATTTGGTAGTACACATCGAGAAAATTAGTTGATAACACTACAAGGCAGTCTTTTTTCTGGAATACACAGGGTAAGGGAAATAGAGGTAGGTGTGGCAAAGTGACTGTAGTTTTTATTTTTAACCCGCCCGTTCTTGTTTTATTATTAAGGTAGTTTTTTTTTCTCTTCTATTTTTATCAGGGTTTCTGATTTTTAGATGTTTTCATTTCTTGTTATGGGTCTAGTATTGTAGGAGCAACCCCACCAACCCTTCTTTTTTGGGGGATGGGAGTGAACCCCTACCTGTGTGGTAGCGTGGGATAGTGAGTCATTCTTGTTGATAGACGGTAGATAAGTTTACGAAACATTGTGTACATTTTTCAGCGGGGCAGCGGGCTTCGTGGGGATTTTATTTTCCTTGATTCCTCCCCCCCCCCCTTCGTTCCAGCAGGGGGAATACCTCCTCGTCGCTTGTGGATTGGTAGTGTTAATATGGTTAACTATTTGTCAGTTGTTAAGATAATGTTATGATGCTTAACGGGAAGCTCTAACGATTGGTTTCGATTTTTAATTTATGTAGCAGTTATTAGATTACGTAAAAGTGGGGTAGCTGCGGTTTTGGGGAGATAATTCAAGAGCTATGACTCACCGCGTTTGTCTTGCATCATATTATTGGCACTATAAATACAGGGCCAAATTATTAGTCGGGACTCACAAGTCCTGGATTATTATTGCCGTGAATAGTGTCAGACATAAACTCAGTCTGCCTGGTTAGTGGATATTCTGAAAAGTCTGGGTATGTACGTAGTCTTAATAAGTTGTGTAGGAATGTTAGTTAAAAGATTTTAGCAAGTCAGAGTAAGCTTTCTTCTGGGATTTAATTTTAGTTTTAGTCGGTAGTTTTCCATCAATTACCTGACATCTGCCAGTGTATTGTAAGTGTCAGTGGTAATCATACGAAGTATAGCCAGTGTAGTTCTGTGAGAAAAAGTTGGTGGTATTATTATTTGATATATCTATATACGAATTTAGGACCTTAGGCTGGTGTAGTACTCTGTAATATATATTGGAAGTACCAGACTTTGTTATGATAACTGTGGAAGATAATAGTGTATGAACTCGGGAGTTTTGTTTAAATAAAGTGACCATGGGTAATTATGTTAGTTGCTGAAGGATACGGGTGGTGAAGGGTGTTTACGTATTATGATATTATTGTGTATGCATTTGTGTGTAAATAATTGTGCTTTTTTTTATAACCCTCCATGGGCTGCCTTTAAAATAAGAAAAGTACTGGGAAGTTATTTAGTAAAAGTTATTTTATCGGGATACAGCGAAGCAATGTTGTGACGTGTAGCTGCCTAGGTCACGAGCTGGCCTCAGAGGCAATCAGTTCAGCCGGCGTCTGTGTTAAGCGGAAGAGACAAGCTGTTGTCGGTGAAAGAGAGGGGAAGGGGTGAGCTGTTAAGTCTGACCCGAGGGCAGAAAAAGGGTAGAGCATGAGAGCTTGTATTTTGGAGAGTTTTATTAGGGTATGGGAAAACGGGGTGTAGGTAAATCTTTGGTTGTTAATGTGTTTTAATTATGTGTTTTGTGAATTGGTGTATATATGTTGTTATTTTGGTTTTACAGCAATTCACGGCGTGGTAGATAACCATAAGCCTGCAATGGACTTTGCCTTCTCGGAGAGGGAGGCAAGAGACATCAGTGTCATTGAAAAACTGGGTACGCGCAAATTCACGGGCGCCCTAGTTATGTCTGCACGACGGAGAGGCATTAGGAAATCTCCTGAGGTGAGGAAACATATACCTCAGCGTGGAATTGCCTAGAAATTGGAGCTCTTAGCTCTTTCGGCCCAGTACAGAACAGGCCTGGTATTGTTTACATACTGCCACAATAAAGCAGTAGGCCAAAATCCGAAGCGGTTTAAATTGTTGTTGTGTGAAGAATTGAGTGCCATCATCATTGCTTGAGCTACAGCCAGAGGGAAGATATATATACATATACATATACATATACATATATATATATATATATATATATATATATATATATATATATATATATATATATATATATATATACTTTTCTCAGTAGTGAAACGTCGAAAGCTCGGCTGGTTTGGGCATGTAACTCGTCATGACTCCCTTTCGAAAACGATCCTCCAGGGAACAATCGAAGGTAAACGGAGAAGAGGAATGCAAAGAAAATCCTGGGCTGATAACATCAAAGAATGGGCAGGGCACTGTTTTTCCACACTTGTACGCATTGCTGAGGATAGAGAGCAGTGGAGGACCCTGTCTGCTGATGCTTCCACCATGGCACCCCTACGACCCATGACGGGTTACGGGCTGAGATGATGATGATATATATATATATATATATATATATATATATATATATATATATATAGAGACAAAGGCCCCCCTCCTCCGCTATACAGGAGGAGAGGGGGAGATCATACCTTTCTAAATGCTAACGGGAGGAGGTACCTGACGAAGGGTAACGCATCTGAGCTTCAGACGAAGTTGAGAACGTCAGGAAGGCACTGAACTGAAGGAGAGGGGAGTTAGTTGTGTTTCCCCAGGAACTGTAGAGTTAGTTAGAGAATACTTGGAACGGAGCCTCTGTTAGTTATGCAGAATTCAGTGGAATACGATTTAGTGGTGTATAAGTTAGTTGTGTAGGAGTGCCTTTGAGACAGTTTAGTCATATTAGTTAATAAGTCTTTATCTGACGGGTTAAACGGGACAGAGGGAACACTAGTGGAGAGTAGTCTGGTGAGTATGGGACTCCACAGTTTAGTTAGTTAGTAATAGTAGAGTTCAGGTGGTAGTGGCTCTTACTTAGAGACCCCCCGCCAGGTATATTTCTTTAACCTCAGTTGTTTTCGTGTGGTTGGGTGTGGTGAACTTCTAAATACAATATCTAAATTAGAATATAACAGTATAGTGCCTAAAGTCAAAGATAGGACAGTACTACAAGTTTTCCGCGAGAATTATAGTCGTCGCCTACGCCTTCAGCGTATTAATTGATAACGCATTGGCCGAACCAAAAAGGGTACCCTATTTTTCAAATTCGTCCTTGAGATAAACGTACCACTTTTCCAAGTTCAATGAAGTATTTGCCTAGAATACATTGTAGAAGGGAGGGGGAACGGATAGATAACCAACGCAAATCACGTCTCACATTGTTTCTAAAAATAAAACCAACTTGCTAGCATTGCCTTAGGCGATTTTCAAAATACGATGTAACGTTAGAAAATATGGACACTACGGTTATGAAAACACGCTTAGCTCTTATTGCGAATGACGTAAATTCTCACGTACTACGAGAGACTCTCGTAATTAGCTTGAAAGTACATGGAAAAAGAATTGAACAGGAGGTAGTTTAAAAATAAACAGTTAACATAGAAAAAATTATAGAATTTTGAACCAAGCCACTTAGCCCCATAAAAATCATATATTCGTGTACCTGAAGACTTGCTGACTAAGAATATGTTGTTAATTACCTAAATAGTCCATTAGATACTCCATTATTGGGGATAATACATAGAGAATCGGAGATACTGTCAGGTCAAGTCATGTCTGCTTAGATTGGATAGCATATTTTGGGGGGGGGGGAAAGTAGGTGACAGAAAGGCTAAGATAGTACGATGAAGGGGATTGGATGAAATTTGAAGGAAGCCGTAATATTATTGGCTGACCTAATATACAAATCTAGTTGGTAGTAGTAACGCATAGTGGTTTGAGATATTTTTTTAAAGAATTCATTCAAAAAAAGAGATGCTTGGTCTCATTGGCCAAAGCCTTTTGCTTTATCGAAATAGTAGGTTACTCGCTGCCATTTTTCCAAAATATTCAGAGGAGCAAGAAGCGATGAGCAGACTTGTGATTTTTTATTAATAATACTACCATCTGAAAGCAGTCGAACAGAGGCAGTGATAAAAGTGTGCCATATTCGATTGCCTAATTCATCGTTACTTTTTTATATTTCCTTGATATGTGGTAAGATTGATTTTATTGACTTTTCATTAAACAAAGGTTTGGGTGTAAGAAAAGGCCATGGTAAAAGATTGTAATTAAATAGTTCCATGGCAGACTTAGGCATGGCCTAGATGTTGATCCATCATATAAGGGACTATCTAAGAAGTTTAATAGTACAGGACTATATATATGATGGTCATACAGGAACATTACACCTATCTTATTGCATGGACAAGATTACTGCAGGAATGACAGAGGCGTAGCATCCATTAGGGAAGAGAAAAAGAAAACTGGTACCATTTGTTCCATCAAACTAAAGGGGAGAAGCTGGGTTGTCAGAGAGAGCTGACCGTGTTCTTTTGTATGTATGATTTCATGTACATTAGGAGGAATTAGCTTGATATTAAGACAGAACCATAACTTGCATTGACAGGGGTTCCTGCTTGCACCTTCTGGTTCTAGTACTCGCTCATTGAAGACGTCTGCATGATTTCAAAGAGTCTCTGGCACCTGCTTGTATTAAAGAAGTTCAGGTCCAGAGGACACTGAAGTGTTTGGCCAAACCAACTACAACTGCTGTGATTCCAGGACCCAGATAAGTGAAATATCTGGCCTGGGACAACTTATCACGCTTAAAGAAAAATCTCCTGTCTAGACAAAACGTTCCTCCAAAGAATAAATGAACAATCCTAGTGAAACAAAAGACAGTGGAATGATGACAATCCCCACCCTGCCTCCCAGTACCTGTAGTTAAATATAGTAATTAACATCAACTTGAAAATTTGTAACAATGTACTATTGTATGTAAATATCTTTATATATATTTGTAAATATACCTATCCATCTAAATTGATTCTCATTGAACTATAGTCCTGACCAAAACAACTTTAGGCTCAGGACCAATAAAGTTTAACAAACGATATTTTAAATATAAAATTTAACAGCTGGAGTTAGTTGAGTTTATCATAGTAATCAGTATATGTTTGTATATGTTTTTGTATTGAGATTCTTTAACAACACTCTTACAATACCCTAGACACTTTATGTAGCTTTCAGTCACGCTAGTCAAAAAAGAATATAACTTAGAGTGAGATCGTAAATGTGGTAACAAGGAAGGTACTCTGTAATACAGTTGTTCATTGTTTACCTCAGAGACCTTCACAGTTGACCTCACTCAAGTACAACTATATGCACACCATTCTTCTTAACATCAAAACACACCACATATATTGGGGTCTCTAAGTCCGAGATTTGAATTTGGCATATATAGATGAATGTCTGAAATAGGAATCTCATACAGCATATATTAACTAACTCCAGGAATAAAAATTAGCAGTAGAACCACCCCTAAGAAGATAAAAATAATTAAGAGGAGATTTACAGTGATAGGTTGTCACAGCCAGTAGTAATTAGTTAATTATAGTTAGTATTTATTTTAGTTAAGTTTAAGATTGTCTTAGAACCGTATTAGACCTGCTTGAGTTAGAATGACTGATTTAGTAAAGTTCAGATCTGCCGCTGTGCAGACTGCTAAAGAGATGGGCATGGATGGACCAGAGTTGGTCCAGCATGTAACCTCAGAGGTGGACAAATTTATTGCCCGAGAAGATAAAAGATTAGAGAAAGAAGCAGAAAGAAAGTTAGAGGTTGAAAAAGAAATTAAGAGGCTGCAGATTGAGGCTGACAAGGAGGCTAGGGCATTAGAGGCAGATAGGGAGGCAGAGATTAAAAGGGTCCAATTAGAAGAGAAAAAGGCTGAAAGAGAAGCAGAAGAAAAGAGATTAGCTGCAGAAAGAGAAAAAAAGAGACAGGCTGCGGAAAGGGAAGCAGAAGAAAAGAGAATGGCTGCAGAAAGAGAAGAAAAGAGATTGGTTGCAGAAAGAGAAGCAGCAAAGGAGGAGAAGAGGTTACAAAGGGAGCACGAGCTACGACTAAGAGAGTTGGAATTTCAAGGCCATGCTCCTGAAAATGGTACCAGCCCTTTTGCCTCAGATGCCACTGCTAGTCAGGGAGCCTCAACCTCAGCTATGGGTTTTCATGTAGACCATTTTGTTGAGAAAGATGATGACATAGAAGGGTATTTAAGTAGATTTGAGCTTTTGGCTACTACATATGGGTTAGAGAGAGAGAGGTGGAACCTCAAGTTATCCCAGGGTCTTAGGGGAACAGCTTATGAAGTTTTTGCCAAAATGAGCAGAGATGACCAAGACAATTACGACATGCTAAATCAGGCTCTTTTGTTAAGATATGAAAAAATGGAGAATTGTATAGAAAAAAATTTAGGAATGCCGAGCTACTGTCGGCTGAGACCTATCACCAGTTCTCTGAACGGTTAGAGACTTACTTGGAGAAATGGACTGCTCTGGGGAAAACCCAAGATCTTAAAGAAATGATCCTGATTGAGCAATTAAGAGAGTCAATGGCTCCAGACCTGAGAAAGTTTCTCATGGAACAAGGTGCAGAGAGGCTGGGTGAGTTACTCAATGTCGCTGAGAGGTATCAGGCAGCCCAAGCAGAAGTAGCTGGTAATAAAAAGAAACAGGTAGACAATTTTAAGGCACCACAAAACTTTAATAGGTTTGACCATAGAGAACAGAACAGAGGTAAGCACCAGTTTGATAGGCCACGCAATGAATATAAAAATAAAACCCCACAATTCAATGAAAGGACATATGATGAAAGAAAATCTTTTAACCAAGGAAAGAGGTGCTGTAAAAATTGTCAGATGAACAACCATAACACCGAAAATTGTAGAAGGAAACCTCCTAATTTCACTGCAATGAAAATGGGGAGAAAGGGAGTAAAGGTCAACTCTACGTAACAACAGGAACCTTACCACCCCCCAGTGTGTGAAGATGTAACATGCAATGGAGTCACCATAAGGTGTTTGTATGATACTTGATTAGATTATGATTCAGTTGTGAGTTCTCACCTGGTGCAGGCAGATCAATACACCACAGAAACAGTGGAGATTCAAGCTGCAACCATGTACGTAGCGACCATGACACTTCCCGTCGCCAGGATAAATGTGAAACCGCGATATGTGGAAGGAATAATAAAACCAGCAGTGATAAATGAGCCAATCTACCCTCTGATATTGGGGTGTAGATATGTCTTCTTGGGGAATCCCAAGAGACACGTGATCATGGCAATAGTGCAGACCGGATCACAGTCTAAAAAGGAGGAGGATAATCCCATAAATACCCATCCAGATGAGATGAGGAAGGCACAGGCGTAGAATAAGACCCTCAAGCCTTGTTTTAAGAAATTGCCCAAATGTCATACACCTCCAGGCAAGGGAGACTTCTATATGAAGAACAAATTGATTTATAGGAAGGCTGGAACTGGATCCAATGGTCATGGACAGCTGGTCCTTCCCATTTCATATAGGACAAAAGTTTTGGAACTAGGGCATGCGATTCCCTTCAGTGGTCATATGGGGATCAGCGCAACAGGACAGCGTATAGCTTGTCATTATTTCTGGCCAGGGATAACTGAAGACATAAAGAGATATGTAAAATCCTGTCCAGAATGCCAACGGGTAGCTCCAAAGCATTGGACTGCTCCAGCAACTTTAGGGGAAATGCCCATAGTGGGAACAACCTTTGAAAGAGTTGCAGTGGACATTGTGGGACCTCTCACTCGGACCAAGAGGAGGAACAGTTACATTCTGACTCTGGTGGACACTTGTTCTATGTGGGGAGAGGCGGTAGCCCTGTCATCAATCGATTCGAAACATGTGGCAGAGGCATTATTCACAATCTTCACCAGGTTAGGCTTTCCCAACCAAATTTTGACTGATAATGGCTCTCAGTTCAAAGGGAAACTAACTGAAGAAGTATTCAGGATCTTTCAAGCCAAACACTTTCATTGTAGCCCGTACCATCCCCAAGGAAACGGCCAAGTAGAAAGATTTAACGGGACACTCATGTCAATCCTGAGAAAGTTGGCACATGAAAAACCAGATACAAGGGACCAATACCTTCCCGCCGCCCTGTTTGCTTATCGGGAGGTACCCCATAGTTCAACCGGTATGGCCCCGGCAACCTTGTTATTTGGAAGGCCAATAAAAGGTCCACTGGAAGCATTGTTAAGGACATGGACCGATGAAAAGGGAGAAGAAAGTATTACCTCATCATATCAATATGTGAACGAGCTGACCACTCGTTTAAAAACTGGCTGGAAACTTGCCTATGAAAATTTTAGACAAGCCAGGAAAAAGCATGCTGCCTATTACAATAAGAAAGCGAAGGACAGAGAATTAGCTGTGGGAGAGAAGGTGCTCCTTCTACTGCCCGGCAGCCATAATAAATTGCAAATTGGATGGCAAGGTCCATATACAGTTCTAGAGAAGGTGTCTAGAACAAATTATAAGATAGATAAAAAGGGGAAAGAGAAAATCTATCATGTGAATCTCCTGAAAAAATATCTGGACGTAGAAAACCAGGAAGAGACACACCTACTGACCTTGTATGTTGCAATGGAAATGAAAAAGAAACCACTCCCCTCTCATGAATATCCTGTACATCCTTGTGAGACCGCTGCACAGGTAAAAATCAGTACACACTTAACGAAACATCAGAGGGAGAGAGTTCAACAGGTTCTGAATGATCATACAGATGTGTTAACGGACCGACCGGGGCATACAAATTTATTAGAGTAATGTATGAAACTCATAGACCCAACACCAATCTGTATGAGAGCCTATTCGATTCCGTTCGCTAAAGAAAAAGCTTTGAAGGAGGAGATAGATTATCTGTTGAGAGAAGGGATTATCTCGCACAGTAAATCTCCTTACAGCTCCAGTGTGGTTCTGTGCAGAAAACCCTCTGGAGAACACAGACTGTGTATAGATTACAGGAAACTGAATTCTGTCACAGAAGGTCAGGTGGATCCATTACCTGATACAAATCAGCTGTTTGCCAGGCTGAATAAAGCTAAATATTTCTCTAAAGTGGATCTGAGCAAAGGCTACTATCAGATTCCAGTAAAGCCGGAGGTTAGACCTTATTTAGCCTTTAGCACCTCGGAAGGACATTATGAATTTAACATGTTACCATTCGGGCTGAAAAATGCACCGAGTGTGTTTTCGAGGATGATGAGAAAATTACTGGATCCCCTGAAAAATCCATGCATCACCAACTTCATGGATGATATTCTCATAGCGACTGAAACATTTGAGGAACACATTAACTCTCTGGATATGTTGTTTAATCGACTTAGAGAGACAAATTTGACAGCTAGACCGACGAAATGCTGTGTTGGATGTAAAGAGCTGGAATTCTTGTGACACACAGTACATCAGGGAAAAATTACCCCTGACCCCAAAAACCTGGAGAAGTTGAAAAGAGCACCAAGACCACAGACAAAGAAAGATGTGCGATCTTTTGTCTCATTATGTGGTTTCTACCAAAAGTATATTAAAAACTTTAACTCCATATGTGCTCCATTGACTGATTTAACGCGCAAAGGAAATCCTGATAGAATTACTTGGTCAGCGCAGTGTGAATTAGTCTACCAAGAGTTGAAGGAAAAGCTCACAAGCAGACCTATTTTGAAATTACCTAACTTGAGTCAAGAATTCATTGTGAGAATGGATGCTAGTAATATAGGTTTGGGTGCAGCTCTATTACAAAGGTCAACTTCACTTGACGGGGAATTAACCCCAGTAGCTTATGCTAGCCGTAAGTTGAACTCAGCAGAACAAAAATATTCAACAAGTGAAAAAGAATGTTTAGCTGTCATATGGGCTATAAAAAGTTCCAGATTTATCTCTATGGTAAATCATTTAAGATCCAAACAGATCATAAACCACTCGTGTGTCTGTCACAAGCAAGGCATGAAAATGCTAGATTATTACGTTGGTCGTTGCTCCTACAGCCATACCAGTTTACCATAGAATATATTCCACGCAAAACCAATGTAGGTGCAGATTTTTTAAGCAGACATCCGTACGACGAACAACAGAGTAGTCACCAGGCATAGGTAGTAAATTTATCTATGTGTATTTAGAAGTAGGAACTGACATATGATAGTCTGTTTTAAGTGGGACGATATGTGGTGAACTTCTAAATACAATATCTAAATTAGAATATAACAGTGTAGTGCATAAAGTCAAAGATAGGATAGTACTACAAGTTTTCGGCGAGAATTATAGTCGTCGCCTACGCCTTCAGCGTATTAATTGATAACGCATTGGCCGAACCAAAAAGGGTACCCTATTTTTCAAATTCGTCCTTGAGACAAACGTACCACTTTTCCAAGTTCAATGAAGGATTTGCCTAGAATACATTGTAGAAGGGAGCGGGACGGATAGATAACCAACGCAAATCACGTCTCACATTGTTTCTAAAAATAAAACCAACTTGCTAGCATTGCCTTAGGCGATTTTCAAAATGCGATGTAACGTTAGAAAATATGGACACTACGGTTATGAAAACACGCTTAGCTCTCAATTGCGAATGACGTAAATTCTCACGTACTACGAGAGACTCTCGTAATTAGCTTGAAAGTACATGGAAAAAGAATTGAACAGGAGGTAGTTTAAAAATAAACAGTTAACATAGAAAAAATTATAGAATTTTGAACCAAGCCACTTAGCCCCATAAAAATCATATATTCGTGTACCTGAAAACTTGCTGACTAAGAATATGTTGTTAATTACCTAAATAGTCCATTAGATACTCCATTATTGGGGATAATACATAGAGAATCGGAGATACTGTCAGGTCAAGTCATGTCTGCTTAGATTGGATAGCATATTTTGGGGGGAAAAAGTAGGTGACAGAAAGGCTAAGATAGTACGATGAAGGGGATTGGATGAAATTTGAAGGAAGCCGTAATATTATTGGCTGACCTAATATACAAATCTAGTTGGTAGTAGTAACGCATAGTGGTTTGAGATACTTTTTTTAAGAATTCATTCAAAAAAAAGAGATGCTTGGTCTCATTGGCAAAAGCCTTTTGCTTTATCGAAATAGTAGGTTACTCGCTGCCATTTTTCCAAAATATTCAGAGGAGCAAGAAGCGATGAGCAGACTTGTGCTTTTTTATTAATAAAACTACCATCTGAAAGCAGTCTGAACAGAGGCAGTGATAAAAGTGTGCCATATTCGATTGCCTAATTCATCGTTACTTGTTTATATTTCCTTGATATGTGGTAAGATTGATTTTATTGACTTTTCATTAAACAAAGGTTTGGGTGTAAGAAAAGGCCATGGTAAAAGATTGTAATTAAATAGTTCCATGGCAGACTTAGGCATGGCCTAGATGTTGATCCATCATATAAGGGACTATCTAAGAAGTTTAAAACTACAGGACTATATATATGATGGTCATACAGGAACATTACACCTATTTTACTGCATGGACAAGATTACTGCAGGAATGACAGAGGCGTAGCATCCATTAGGGAAGAGAAAAAGAAAACTAGTACCATTTGTTCCATCAAACTAAAGGGGAGAAGCAGGGTTGTCAGAGAGAGCTGACCGTGTTCTTTTGTATGTATGATTTCATGTACATTAGGAGGAATTAGCTTGATATTAAGACAGAACCATAACTTGCATTGACAGGGGTTCCTGCTGGCACTTGTCTGGTGCCAGTACTCGCTCATTGAAGAAGTCTGCACGATTTCAAAGAGTCTCTGGCACCTGCTTGTATTAAAGAAGTTCAGGTCCAGAGGAGACTGAAGTGTTTGGCCAAACCAACTACAACTGCTGTGATTCCAGGACCCAGATAAGTGAAATATCTGGCCTGGGACAACTTATCACGCTTAAAGAAAAATCTCCTGTCTAGACAGAACGTTCCTCCAAAGAATAAATGAACAATCCTAGTGAAACAAAAAGACAGTGGAATGATGACAATCCCCACCCTGCCTCCCAGTACCTGTAGTTAAATAGAGTAATTAACATCAACTTGAAAATTTGTAACAATGTACTATGGACATATTGTCTGTTGTATGTAAATATCTTTATATATATTTGTAAATATACCTATCCATCTAAATTGATTCTCATTGAACTATAGTCCTGACCAAAACAACTTTAGGCTCAGGACCAATAAAGTTTAACAAAAGATATTTTAAATATAAAATTTAACAGCTGGAGTTAGTTGAGTTTATCATAGTAATCAGTATATGTTTGTATATGTTTTTGTATTGAGATTCTTTAACAACACTCTTACAATACCCTAGACACTTTATGTAGCTTTCAGTCACGCTAGTCAAAAAAGAATATAACTTAGAGTGAGATCGTAAATGTGGTAACAAGGAAGGTACTCTGTAATACAGTTGTTCATTGTTTACCTCAGAGACCTTCATAGTTGACCTCACTCAAGTACAACTATACGCACACCATTCTTCTTAACATCAAAACACACCACATTGGGGAAGAGAGCATGGTTATTTGATAATTGTGTCTTTCAATGAGTTATTTTTTGTCACGTTGTACGACCTCGCACGTTATTGCTGTTTTTTTTTGTTTTTTTTTTTTTTGCTGTGGTAAAGATTTGTTTGTTTAATAAACTATAAAATTTGCACTGGATCAATTTGTCTTTTACTATACTGTACCTGTATTCTTTAACTGTACAGTTGTGTCTGTGGATATAAATTAGTGTAACCTTATCTCCATCGGAGCATGAGGTGGTGAGACAGTAGCTATAAAAACAAGTCACAAGTGGCGAAGGAGAGTCAGTCTAGGTTCTCACCCTTGAAGCTATAAGTCTCATCCTCCACAGTCACTTTAATTCTCATCTTAATCTATCTTCTTAGACTTTCCTCAAAACTGGTGTCTTGTCTCTGTACTCAGACAGTCTATTAATTAAGCCATTTCGTGACAGTAGGCCACAAAAACACATGAAGTAGGGAATGCGATATAGACGTGAAGGGAATAAAGAAGGCATGGGAAGACACTGAACGGATAGCCCAGGCTAGGAGATCGTGGCGTGTATTTATTGAAGGTGTGCTCCACATGTATCTGAACAATGTTGAATGAATGAATTGTCCGTACATTTTCATTAACCCTTTACTGTCCAGACTCACATAAATGACCCATCATATTTTACTGCATGTTAGTGTTTTTATGTATTCATGTGGGTTATATATGAAGATTTTTTTTTAAATGTACATTATAAATTGGGCGTTCTGTTAAAAAGCCATGAAGTGTAAAATTTAGTATTCCATTTTTAAAGTTCTTGGCCTAAAGGGGTTGTTGTTGTTGATGATTTAACGGCGTTGTGTTCTCGCCCTGCCGCCCAAAGCTAAGTAGTGGTATTTGCATGTGTTCAAAAGTTGTTCTTTAGCTTCATATAAGGTGTCACTTGGAAAAAGGAATATTTTCCTAACACCATCGAGTGCTGGGCATTCGAAGAGATGATGATCAACAGTTTCATAGGGGCTGCTGTCGTTGTTGCTGCTGAGCTTCTTGCTCTTCTGCAGCCAATACCAAGTTGAAGACTCCTTGGTATTATCTACACTGTACATCTAGGTTTTTCCTGTGGCTTTTCTGTCATTCTGAAACGTGGTAAGTTGAAGTCATGAGCTCCAGTTGTTTCTCCAACTTGATTTGCATTTAAAGATCATCACATCTGGTTCCAAGCTAGGAGGAAGAAGCATGTGGCATGCTGTGCACTAGCCGCCATCTAAGGTGGCTCTCCAAATACGCAGAGCTAAAATACTGTGTTCTGGTTCTGGGATCTCCCAAGGAATCGTTAAGTCCCACACAGAGCCACTTTTCAGCTCCCTATGCCTATCATGGGGCCCATAGTGAGATCCTTCTGCATGCTAGCAACCAGGTAAAAGCCAGAGTTATGTATGGGGCTCAAGTGACTCCTCCAAGCTTAGTGTGCAATACTGGTTTCTCAACATGTTTCACCACAGGGGGATCCATGAAAGTGTATGGATAATTTCAAAATTCAATGAAGGTGTAATTACCATCACAGACAGAGGTTCAATCCAAATCTACATACTATGGCATTAAGGATAGCTGGCGGTCATATAAGGATATGCCTCCATGCATGTTCATAGAGGTAGGTGGCACTCTGGGGTGTGTTCTGGTTAGATTCTGTTCACGTGGTTGTTGAGTGCTACATGTAGTGTTCGGAGCCGCAAAATTGTGCTCTTATCCGTCTGTGTAGTATAGCTGATGTTCTTAGTAGGATGACCACCTGCAACATGTCTGTAAACCTCTCTCCCGGTGTTTCCCGCGGCCCATCTGTTGAGCAATGCTTTTTTTTTTTGGTTTTGTTCGTGTCAGGTGTTTGGCTGTTTAGAGAGTTGTTGCTTTAAGAAAATTGTTGCTATGAGTGAGTTGTTCTTTTCTTGTTTCTTTCTTTGATAATGTATCTGCTCTGTCCTTACCAGGTGTGTATGGATGACCAGGGATCCACTGCATAACTATTATGATGCCATAGGAAGTGATAAGCCGATCAACATCTAGGATTAGTTTGGTTAATTCAGTTCAACAGTGTCCACTGCCTCCCAGAATTTGAATGGTAGACATTAGGTCAGTAAAAGTGACGATGGTTGGGACTTTTGAGGGAAAGGCATCAAATACAGTCTTCAGAGGGTATAAGGCTGTTTCCAAAGGGGTTAAATAAAATTGTTACCGTTTAGTGAAACTGATTGGAGAAAGTAGTGCAGAAATTACAAATCTAATCCTTATCATCTGTGCTCTTTTGCTTCTCAAGAGGTGTGGATGGGCCTTCAGCAAATGCATGCCAAGTTCTTCTGTCCCGAGTCAGTGCTTTTTCTATGTCTTTTCCTCATCCCTTTCATTTAAGTCTCCATTTATTTTTTTCATGTGTTTTTTCTGTCTCCCTCCACCTCTCTAAACCTGGGAATTCTCCAACAACGACTGTTTTATATTTATATCAAGAGGTTTCCTCTGTATGTGTCCTGTATATCGTCAGTGTCTTCATCTAATCACATCTTCCACTAGCACTGATCTGGTTCCCCATGTCATTGGTTCCCCAATAGTCACCTTGTCGTGCTATGTCAACCCTTCTAGTCTAAGCAAGCACCCATTTGTTGAAGGCTGTTACCTCTTGGTTGTTCTTTTTGTTGTTCTCCATGTTTCAGAGCCATACAATAGAACTGACTTGACATCAGATTCTTATTTTTGTGTTGGACTTGATTTACAGATCGAATACTTCTTAATATTTTTTTCTCTTTATTGTATACTAGCTGTAAGTGCTCATCAGTGAATGGCTCAGTTTCTGTTTCTGCCTATAGCAGTACATTTGTTATTGTAGTTTACCAGAACTGTTGTTTATTTCTAAATAAACACTTCATCAGATATGTTCTGGCTAACAAGTAACCGGTCACGAATTTCACTCCAAAGAATTTTAGCCTGCAATTTCTCTCTCTTCCTTTTCACCTTCCACCGAGCAAGTAAGCCAGTCACGACACATAGACACTTGAAAACTATAATTAACGAAAAACCACATTTATAAAAACAGAAAAGATGACAGAACTATTCTGTTTTACAATTATACTTCTGCATGGAATCGAACGCATGTTTAATGGCAAACTATTCTAACCGCTAAACCACTGAAGCGCTTTGATTATATGTAACTTCGTTCAAATATTAATGATTTTCTGCTAACATAATTCCCTTAGAAGCAACAAAGATGAATATTTTCTTAGAGTCAAAATATAATGGTAACGAGAAATGTGCTTTTACAAATGTCTTAAAAATAATCATTGCAAGTTGACATCTGAGCGTGTTTTAGTTATCAAAAGGAGAATATTTACACTGAGTTCCATATATATTAAGAGATGTAATTATCTACCCTCACATGGATTTTGATATTTTAATGATTGCCTCCATCGGTGTTGCGTTGCATGCGTTTCAGACATACCAAGAAAACATGAACAAGATAATCACGTAAAAATTAAGTTAAGAAAGACACATGTACACACGCTTTTACCAGTATTTGTCCACCACTCACTGAGCCCGCCTTGGTATGTAGAGGCAACACCCAGCCATATCGGCAGAGCGAAGAATGTACCTCCGATGGTGCCTGTTATCATCCCCAGGCTTGTTAGCCTTTCCCAGAACATGGTCAGCGCGATTGGTACGACTGCAGATCCAACTAGTATTCCCATAAAAAGGTAGGCCCAGTTTAAGTTAACCTGCAATCACATAGTATTTTAAATAATTAACAAACGTAGGCCCATGGAAGGCACTCGTTAGAAAGAAAGGAAGAAAACACAAAACAACATAACAGTAACATAGGTGTTAGACACCCCTCTGATTCGAACCAGTAACCATCCACACGGCACCAGCACCCAGATTTGTGAGTGAACCGTGACAGTACACACGATCAGCTAAAAGGGCAAAGGTAGCCTCATAGCAAATACTGCCGTAGGGGAGTAAGTAAGTGTTAGAGACTTCACTATTCCAGGTTCAGCTTTATGAGGTTGTGTGGCTAGTTAATTTCCTCGCTGCCTTTGCTTTCCCTAACTTAAGAGCATAGCTAATTACCCATTTACAGCTGGGTGGACTATACCATGACGCCAGCAGGTTTTCAGCCAGGTAGCACACTGCACGCAAGTTACCAATTTGGAAACAACAGCGCTTTCCTGAAATAATAGAAAACATGTGAGGTACTGAGAGAAAGAAGATCCAAACTGAAACAGAATTAGCCCTAACTACAAAATACATAGAGAAATATTACTAAAGCAACACCTGGATCCATGCATAACAGATGGGTCAGCAACAAATACAACAAAAGATGGAAGTGGAGGAATTTTTCTGAGCTTAAGCAATGGCCTGCAAAAAAAAAAAATAAAGCTCAGTCGCAACAGGAAATTCTTAAGCAACTTCAGAGCAGGAGGCCTTGTAAAGTGCAGCAAAAGTCCTAATGTTGGAAGAAAGCTATGAGAGACCGGTAGTTCTCTTCACAAAAGCGCTGTGAGTAACTGCAACGCTGAAGAGTCAGAATAAAGCCGACCTAGGTAACATAAAAGTAACACTCCACAAACTATGTCGCAATTCTCACTGCAACATTCCTGGAAATGAAGAAGCTGACATATTGGCAAAGAAAGGTGGAAAGCTATCTCAACTTGACAGAAGAATAACTTATGAAAAGGCCAAGAGTTTTATCACGTTCAGATACAGGAGCAAGTGGGAAGCAGACCATCCAGGCCCCCAAAAATTGATGCGTGTTACCAGCTGAGCTTAAGTGAACAAATCATTTTCAGACTTCGCACAGGCCGCAACAGATTGGGATTTCATCTGCTCAACAGGTTAAAGATAGTGTCACGGGATTTACTCCCGTTGCTCTGCAGTGATGTTCCAACAATGACCAAAACCTAGAGAATCTACTGAGGGTCTGCAAAGGTATTCACCTTCGCTCAAGATTATTCCTCGCAGAGTTGTAGATAGAAGGAGGATAATGCATCTATCTTGAGGGAGTCTTCATAAAATATTTTAGAAATCAAAAACAATGCTGAATTGGACTGAACCATTGTTAACTTTGTATCTGCCCGACATCTTTTATGAAGAATTATTATGTATTTTAGCTCTTTCAAGCCCCCAGCTGATTTAATTCAGTAAAATATTAATTTAATAGCTCTGTTTAAGTGTATTTTAAAATGACTGAGACATAGGAAGCAGTAAACTCAAATGATTAAGTCAGCTATAAATTTGTGTATATATACAGATAACAAAGTTAATAATCAATTATATTTAACAGTGTTAAAAGAATAATTCTTAAAAAAAAAACTCATCACATGTGATTTTATGGTTAGTTAAGGGAATTTTCTTCTTGGGAAGGTTCACTTGGCAGCTTTTAAGTGTGTACTTAGCTGCCAGTATGATTGTCGGTTGGTTTCTGCTCCAGTCGTGCTTGGTTCTTTGCAGGTTGTACACTGGTTCGCTCTCGTAGCGGTAACACGTTCCAAGAAATATCATGGAGGACAGAAGCATATATCCCTCTGGTCTTGCAGTGCTTCAACTGCCAGCAGTTTTCCCACACCAAGAAAACATGCAGGAGAGAGACAGTTTTCCGGTATTTTGCGGGGAGCCACACACATCGCTATTGTCCCAGGGCGAGGGTGGATCACAATTACAAAGCCGTAAACACAAACCGTAGCTGTGAAAACTGTCTCGGAAACCACGGGGCAAGATACCGAGGCTGCCCTGTATTTCATGAAACGAAAAACATACTGAAGGAAGCTGTGTGCAAAAACATCTCCTTCAGGGAAGCAAGACGCAGAGCAACTTCAGATGACACGAACAGACATAACACAATAGATAGAAAACAACTGCATCAGCTGACCGTGGATGTCAAGGAAATAAAACTAAAACTCCAGGTCGAGAGTAGAAGCAGGCAAACTACCGAGGACCAAACAAGTGATAATATGATAGATTTACAGAGCGTTAGAAGTATGATGGAGGAGACGAAAAAAATCCAGCAGTAAATAGAAGCAGATATTAAGAAGCTGACAGAGCTGAAAGAGGAAAACGAAGAAGTCATCAAGAGAATAGAAACAGAAAGAATGACCATTGAGGAAACTGCATTTAAAAACAAACAAGAAACTAAGAAAAACGACCAACCCAACGAAATAGTCATCGCTGAAATTCTAGAAAGGTTACTCCCAGCAATAATAGAAAAAGCACTATTTCAGTTCCATGAGAAAACGACGACACACACAACAGAACCTAGGAGTTTAAAGACACACAAAACCCCACAAGCCAGCTAGAAGTCCTTTTTAAGACTAGCCCTTCACAGGGCTGCCACCAAACTAGCAAAGCAGGATGTGAAATACACTATTGAACACACCACGATACCATGAACAGACAAACAATGAGAGGAATCCAGACAGTCAGCTAGTGGTCCTTTTTAGGACCAGTCCTTTTCAGGACTAGCAACCGGCTAGCACCGAAGAACCTAACGCACAATATACCCCAAATATAACCGCTAGGTTGAACAGGGTATAACTGCAATATAGTCGACATACTGAAAAAAATATTTGCTCTCTTTTGTTCCACGCCATGGGTTCTGCGTTATGCAAGTAGTTTCGGGCACAGTCCGAACGCCATGAGTTTAGAAGCAGACCGAAGACTTAGACAGTTTTCCGCACAACTCGTGTGAGGCTGCGCCGTTGCAGTGCGCAGATAAGAGGAAAATCTCAGAAAGCATCTGTCATCATTTTGTCAAGTTGAAGATAGAACGACGAGAAGTGTTTTTCAAGAAGCCGGGTATGTAAAGGAAGGTTAGAAATTAACAGTGATACAAGTGACAGTATTGATAAACTGTGTTTAGGTTTTAGGGAAAAGTATTATACCCTGGAGGTATTCCAGATTCGAATAACCCAAGCCATTGTAAGGGAATGGAATTATTAAAAGTGAAAAAGCTAGAAGAACTCAGGTTATGCAGCAACTCTTCCATGACAAAATAAGCGACATGAATGAGCGAGATAGGAATGTTGATCTCTAGTATAAATTTGGAGCAACTTGATAGTATAGAGCAGCTATGCTGCTATGATATGTTTGAATCTACCAACCAATGTTGTACATACGTTTCAAGTGTTCAATAAAAGTTAAAGAAAATCCGAACAGCGCCTCAACAGTTTGAAAAGATGACGTCATGTCTTGTCTATTGGTATTGTCAACACTTATGAAGGTCAAGTTAATACTGTTCACGGACAGTATGTACGATCAAGAATATTGAACCTGGGCCACTATACATCTCATCACAAGTATAAACAGTGTCAAGACCATACTAATAAGTAGGGCTGCACCGAATATTCGATTCGTATTCGATACGGTGACGAATAGTGCTTTCAATGAACAATTCGTATTCGGTCGAATAGTTCGCTGCCATCAAATACGAAAAGTAAATTTCTGTACAGCACTTGCCGTCAACACGTTTTCAGATAACAGATGTTGCCTTTTGACAGAGAATGTAAGACTTTTTTTTCAAATCCAGTGCATTTTTTATGCAACAATTTAACAAAACAAATCTGATTAATAGCTAGTTAGTAGAATTAAATAGTTTCAAGATATTTGCCCTATTTTTGTAACGCTCTATAATTCATAAAAATGTCAGTAGACCTGTTGAACACAACTTTATATGAGCAAAATTAACTCTTTTAAGTCCCAAGCAAAAAGCAGGGTTTGGCCCAAACAAAAACGGCCACCACAGTGCTTTTTTTATTGTTGTCGTTGTTTGGAAAAAAAATATTTTTTAATGTTCATATGCATAAATACGAGTTATTTAAAATAAAACTACTTCCTGTTGGAAATTACGTTTTGGGTTGTTAACAATGCAACAGAGCTCTAGACAGGAGCAAAAAATCCGAAGCCACTTAAATGGCTCCTGGGCCAAATAGGTCTAAACCCTGAGCCATTATAGTGGCTCTTGGGGGCTTAAAAAGTTAACTCTCAATTCGTATTCGTATTCGGCCGAATAGTTAAAAGCCTCTATTCGTATTCGGCCGCCTAGTAAAAACCACTATTCGGTACTGCCCTATTAATAAGAGATGGATAAGCGCACTAAAAAGAAGCAGCTATCCAGGCGGGACCCAACAAGCTGATCACCCGTTTGCCAGTCACTTTGATTACGGAAACAACGGCAAACGGATTGATTTGTCGTTGCCCTAAAGACGCCATTAGGCGTGATGGGAACAACGGCAGAGAAAATCTATTCGCTGTTGCCCTTAAGATGCCACTAGGCGTAATGGCCACTGACTGCTTTGCCGGTCGTTGGCTAAGGACGGAAGAAGAAGATCCAGGCGGGCAGGAAAAAAAGATTAAGAACGATGCAAATTAAGTTAAAGAATCGTCAAAATATGTAAAGTTGGATGCCTACTTTGCATTTGACACGCCCACGTCGTCGCTTGCACCGGTGGTAGAAAGTTCTGTAGACTTGTGGCCGTAACTCTCTTTGCGGTTGTCACAAAGCAACTTAAGTTGGTGATCTATCATATTGGTTAGTTCGATCTCTAGCATTGTGTTTTCTCAGCTCTCAACACCCAATTAATATGCTTAATTTCTATCAGTTGCTGTAATTGAAATCTTGCAAATATGAGAGAAATATATGTGGTTAAATGAGAGCGACGAGATAAACTTAAGACATCCCTCCGACTTTATTAGAGAGGAATAGTTGTTGATGTATAGCGCGATGAGAGAAGCCAACTTTAGAAAAGAAATAGTTGTGGTTGTAAGGGAGCCGTATAGTTTTGCCCCTAAAGGAGTTGATAAAGGTCATACTGTCAGTCTGCTCCACCCGTGAAGCCGATATTCTTGGAGGACATGTTCTGCTGTTTGCTTCTCGTCCCTACTTGGACACACGTGCATTTGCCCGATGTTTAATTTGTTGAACAGATGGTATTTCAGTCTGTAGTTATCGGTTATCAGTCTGAAAAGTATTACATGATCTCTTTTCGGTGAAGAGTATTATGCCTGTGTTATATAAAGTGGCGGATCTACATGTTGGAAGCCCTGCAGCTTTAACTCTTGGAGGAAGCTCTTTTATTTTTAAAAAGTGTCGGGGGATAGGAAAGAAACGTATTATAGAGAAAACTGGACATGGGGGCCCTGAAGCTCAAGCTTCACTAGCTTCATAGTAGATCCGCCTTTGGTTCTATCTGTTTTATTTGGAGATTGTCTGTAAGGGCAGTCCTAAATGTGAAGATGGTACTTAATGTGATCAGCTATGAGAATTAATGCGTACAGTAAAATTCACAGACTGAAAATTGAGTGTGCATACACAAGGAGTACACTATTAGTGTTAACAGTAGCATGAAATCTCAAAAAAAGATACACAACAGGAATATGTTTTTACACAGTGAGTTCGCAACCATTGTCACCAATAGCATGAAAACTCAAACACACAACAATTGTACGTGGTTACTGAATGAGTTCAATATCAGTTGTAGCAATAATATAAAACGAGCAAAGGTTTAAGTCTAGGGAATACCAAACCTGAATCATGTGCAGAAAAAGAGTAAAAGGGATGACAGTCAGGGTAGTCCATATAACAGTCCAGTTTTTCAAATGTCCTAAGTAGTCGTTGTAAACCCTGTAACTCCCGTGAACGTGACATCTGTAATCTGGTTTGATTGCTCGCTTACATTCTGTGCGGCTCCTGAAAAAAAAAAGAAAAACAGCTCAAATAAATAAGGCAACAAACCAGACGTGTTATTAGATGATGTCATAGACATAATATAAAATGAACACTGAATCCAGACCTCTAAAAACATTCTTCAGAACTGCCCAGCCTATGACGGCCAGCGACGTCCAAACTCAGGCAGAAGTTATGTGGCTACAGCACTGACCTGGAAAAGACTGGACATAGTCCTGGTAAGATGGCTGTCTACAAGCGCGGAAGAAGAAGAAGAAAAAGAAGAAGAAGAAGAAGAAGACGAAGAAGAAGACGCGATTTCATTATACTCCAGTGTCAATTTTGTAATTTATGTATTCGAATACATTGCTGGTTCTTCAACTTCAAGTACCCTTCCAACTGACCAAGGCGATCACGTCTCTCCTACACGTCCTGTCCCCACTGCTGTTTGTCATTTTTGTTGTTGATTTATTTCCTTACCACAATGCAACGCTGTCCAATCCTCTATTTCTTTTACCTTTAATCTTTCCAGTTGTTATAATATATTCATATATTCCAACTTTTCCTTTCTTGTATGTCCAAAGAAGGCAGATTTCTTCCATCTAAATTGACAGTACACTCATCTTTGACACAATGTTGACGCTACTAGCGATGCCATAAAATACGATAATACCAAAGTGGAGTTCGTATTGGAATGTGGGAAAACCTTTAAAAACAAGAAGCGAGTAATGAAGGTTAGTGGAAAGTGACTGGGCGAAGTCAAAGTCAGATAATGCAAATATTTACTGTTCTAGCGACATAAAAGATTAAAGTACATATTATGTATGGAATATTGAATGCACCCCTGAAGGAAAGCGAAAGAGATGCTGACCAAATACAACTTGGCGGAGAACTGTGGAGGCTGAGATGCAAAGAATGAACCAGAGCTGGGGCACTGTACAAAGGATGGCCGCTGACCAAACAAGATGGAAGCGGTATGTTGCTGCCCTACAAGACGCCACCAGGCGTGATGGCCACTGACTTCTTTGACAGTCAGTGGCTAAGAATCAAAGAAGATTAAAGGCACACGAGGAAGTGGAGGGCAGTAATCAAAACTGGAAGGAAATATCATGGTACGAACTTTGGATATTATACAAATTGCTCGGCAAAGTCCTGCAGAGTACAGGAATAGCAGCAAACTGGAAGGAAATATTATGGTACGAACTTTGGATATTATACAAATTGCTCAGCAAAGTCCAGCAGAGAACAGGAATAGCAGCAAACAGGAAAGAAGGATTTCTGGCCAAGCTACCTGAAGAGTGAGTTAACACCAAACCATTTCTTCCTTCACCAATGCAGACGAATAATCAAGTTTTATAATCCACACACGTCTTTCACCCATTTCCTCATATCCACATTCTCTCTCCTAGATTATCGAATAACGTGACACGTAGATGGAGATGATGATTGATGATGTCGACGACAACGATGATGATGATGATGACATGTGTGGTTTACGCCGTATAGCACAAACAAGGATAATATGGCCAAGAAAACATAACTCACTTTGTATCCTGGTGGCATGCAGCACAGAAAGTCATACTGATACACACACATTTATCTCTTGGGTTGGCCATCCTTCCTCGCCCCCTTCCACATAAGATACAACTGTTTGTATCAGTCGTCAGCCTGTAAGGCTACCAATGATACAATAACAGTTTATTTTTGGTTTTTCAAGTTATTAGTTTGAAGCTATGCAACAATATCGCGATATGGGAAGAAAATAGGCAGTGATTGCAAGATCAAACAGTAGATTGAGATCACTTGCGTTAAAGTTAAATACTTATAATGCATATTTGGTATCACGTGTTCAGTTTTAAGTTTCTCTCATTTCCTTATGGAGGAGTCTCTTATCGGCAAAGATACCAATGGGTTCCTGGATTGAAATCTGGTAACGTCATACTCCAGTCTACCTAGCTGTAACTGGGTACCTGAGACGGCTCTTGAGTAAGGGAGCCAAAGCAGGTAGAAAATGAACTTGTCACTCCAGCTCATACAGCTGGACTTTGTATAGTGAGGTCTACAACACTTCCCTTCTCTACGGCAGTGCCTGCTGTGGGACTGCCTACCCTTGCCTTATAGACTTTTAGACAATTATGTCAACAACAACAACAACAAAAATTAAGAATAATGAACTAAGATGTAGAAGACAATATAATTTTACCAGCAAAAACTGTAAAGAAAAATAATGAAATCTAAACCAACATAGAGTAGAAACGCCGTGTGAAGCGAGTGTAAGTACAGGAAAGTAGGGTGTGCAACCAGGACAAACTTGTAGCTCAGGTGACATAGAATAAGACAAATAAGAACTGAGCCTGTACATCTGGAAACAGGTTATTGTAATTGTTGTTGATTAGCTAGGGTCGCTCTTTAGCAGTCAATGCCAAGTTAAAGAATGTGCACGTGTTTTGTAGCTGTTGAGTGATGCTGTATAGAGTGTTTGTGATTGTTGGGGAGCCCGGCAATAGCTTTCATCTTTCTGTGGAGAGTCGTGGGCAAGTCAGCAGCACGTGCTGAACTGTTTCATACGGATGAGTACAGATTGAGATACCATCTATTCAACAAGCTAAAGATAGGAACAACCGATCAGTGTAACTGTGGCACTGATAAAATGACTGCTGAACATCTGCTTCAAAGTTGCCCCTTATATGCGGTACAGAGAACGCGCATATGGCCGACGCCAGCTCCTTTCGTGGAAAAGTTTTACGGGGATTCAAAAAGCCTCAAACTGACTACTGCTTTCTGTGAGAACTTTCAAGCGGACGACGTCTGAGAGTGTACGAAGAAAAAGAAAGATGGGTACAGTTGCGGCATTTAGGCTCATGTATGGGATTTAATTTGTTTAAATGCTTGTTTAGTCTGTTTTGAGGTTGCAGGTAATGAAAAACAAAAACAGCCAAGTGAAGAAAAGCCAAAGAGTGAGATACTAAATAGGTAAGATATGGGACTGATACATTTTTGTCAACGAGAACAAGTGAATGATTTCCATTTAAAAAAGAAGACCATGACACAAAAGTGGAGACAAATTGTGTAGGTCAATAACTTTAAAATAAATTAAAGAAGGAAAACCGATGTGGAAGTGAAGTGATGAGCACTAAATGAAAAATATATATATATTAGAACTTCCTCTTAAAGGAGCGTAGGCGATTAGGATATTACATAACTTCCTGACCCAGCTGTTGTTTACCTATTCTATTGTTGAATTATTTACCGTACTATGATCTTCAACTATTATCGCCTGTCTTTGTCGCCCTACTCAACTTTCTACAATAGTCTTTCATAGTGTCACTAAAGCCCTCTATAACAACCAAATCCATATTGATAGGACCAAATTTTATATTATACATCAAAATTAATTTATTAATATAACATATACTACCAACACCAAATCCACATATATATATATATGAGTGGGTGTGGGGGAATGGCGGTGGGTGCGTGTGGGTGCGTGGGTGCGTGTGTGTGTGTGTGTGTGTGTGTGTGTGTGTGTGTGTTTTTTTTGAAGAACAAACGTATTACTTTTGCAACCAAAAACATATATTTTCGACCAGTTATTCAGTTTGTTCACAATATTATGAATAATACAAGAACATTTCCAGTCAAACAACGTATTCTGACCTTCAGATATATAGCATAGATGTCATAAATGACTATAGAGGTAACGGCTACGACCTCAGCTGAGGCAGTAGTGGTCACTGCTAGCAAAACCATTGACATAATCATAAGTTCACCTGACTTGCCGAGCACGTGATGAGCCACCAGCGGAGGGATTAGACCTGGAGATAAAGAGTTATAAAAGTTTCTAGACGACGCGGCATATTTGGCATTTGGCAGTCAAAATTTGTGATTTATTCGGAAAAACTTGAAAGTCCAAAATTTGGCAAATATTGATTGCCATTGTCATTCATTTTCATATATATATATATATATATATATATATATATATATATATATATATATATATATATATATATATATAATATATATATATATATATATATATATATATATATATATATATGTATAGGGGTTGGGGTCTTCAGCGATTAATCAATCGGTTAAATGAAAGAACACATTTTAATCGAATATTCTGAGTTTAAAATGTTTATGTTTTTGTTTTGTTTATTTTTGCGAGAGCCTTTAAAGAGGTTTGTGATATGGTATTTAGCAAATATAATAATAATAAATTCTTTAAGCACCAAACACGGCGCATAAGGCAGAAACCAGTGCTCTCCAGGTTGTTCGTTGTGACGCCACTCCTCTTAGCTCTTGCACATTATTTAGGCCCAACGTTCTTCCTTCTCTTATTATTGTTCTTCTGAGTGTTTCTTTTGGTCTTCCTTTTTTCCTCTTACCCTCAGGAACCCAAGTGAGCGCCTGTAGTGGTATTCTGTTGTTTTGCATTCGTAGGACATGACCGATATATGACCATCGTCTTTTCCTTATATAGTCGGAGACATATTTCTGCCTAGAGTCTTCTCTTATTTGTCGATTAGTCTTGAATTCTTTCCAACTGATGTTCATGAGTTTTCTAAGACATTTGTTCTCGAATGTATTCAGCTTGTTCTCCAATGATTTTGTTATTTTCCAACTCTCACAGCCGTATGTTAACACTGAGATAACATTTGAATTAAACAGACGAAGCTTGGTATGTATATTCAATGATCGTAATTTCCAAATGTTAGATAATCTATTGAAGGCGCTAGCTGCCAAAGCAATTCTAGTATGGATTTCTCTTGTTGTGTCACCATCCTGAGTCATTTTACTGCCTAAATAATTGAAACTTTCAACTTTCTGTAGTTTTTCCCCGTTCAAGATGATATCAAAGGTCTCGTTAGAAAAGTTCATAGCTTTAGTTTTAGAGGCATTTATTTGGAGACCTATTTTAACCGAGAGATGACACAAATTATTTATTGCTTCTTGGGATTGTCTTGGTGTTGAACTTAAGAATGCTACATCATCTGCGAAATCCAGGTCCCCCAGGAATTTTCCATTTGTCCATTTTATACCCAATTGTTCATTGTGGGTATAGTTTCTCATAACCCAATCAATAGCTATTCCAAAAAGTAGTGGTGACATAATACAGCCTTGTTTCACCCCTGTTTCTACTGTAAACCATTCTGTATTCCCTTTATTTGTTCTAACACAACATCTTGCATTGTCATATAGCGCTTTGATTATATTCACATATTTTGTTGGAAAACCATAGATTGTAAGTATCTTCCACAATGATGGGCGGTGTAGACTATCAAAGGCTTTTTGAAAATCGACGAAGGTGATAATAAGTGGCGATTGCCTTTCCACTGATTCTTCTATAATTGTTCTTAGTGTGAATATTTGATCAATACATGATCGTTTTCGGCCTGAAACCCGCTTGTTCTTCTCTGATCTTTTCGTCAGCATGCAATTTAAGTCTTTCTAACATCATGCAACATAATAATTTTCCAGGTACTGATAATAGAGATATACCACGCCAGTTATTACAGTCTGATAGATCACCTTTCTTCGGTAACTTTACAATAATACTGTCTTTCCATTGTTGTGGTGGTTGTTCTTCTCTCCATACTTCATTTATAATATCTAAAATTCTCAAGAGGTTGTTGTCATTAACTGCTTTAATCATTTCCCCTGAAATTTCGTCAACTCCAGCAGCTTTAAAATTTTTTAATCTTAAGCAAATATGGTCAACAATAATAAATTCTTTCATTGTATCTTTTCAGTGTATTCAATATATTTTCAGGACGATGTTGTTCTATAAGAAGTATTTTTTTTAAAGTGATTTTTTAAAACAAATTATTTGTGATTTGTTATAATTTATCAAATTGTTCGAAACTGATCGATTAATTTTCAATTTCAAATATTCGATTAATCTATTAAGATTATTTTCCATGGATTCTGCAATTGTTGCTACCTCTTCTATAGTTCTTTTCCATTTTCTCTTTGAGTTCCCACTTTTTCTTTCTCCTGTGGTTTCCGGTCAAGTGCATTTATTTCTAGAGGGTGTGTCTCTATCTAACAACAGTTGTCCTCTCTCCTTTCTAGCTGTTATTAAATTTCTCACTGTCATTTTCGATGATGATGTTTAGCGGAACTCCAAGGAACATCATTTGATATATTTTATATATAACCTTTGTCACTCAATAGGAGATTGTTCGAATACTTCACAAATTCTTATTATATGCCACCATAATCTGATTATGTTTCAAGTGATTGTTTAATTTACTGTATGTTGGTTTGGATTTTGTTTGTTTGTCTTTTCACCCTTTTTCATTACTTTATTTTATGTTTTTTAAGCATACTTTGGAATATATCATTTGATTATGATTTGAAATTATAAACGTATGCTATTATTTTACCTTGCATGCTGAAATAATTCTCAAAATGCATGTGCGAATGAAAGGATACAGTACGCAAGATGACAGAGAAAGGAAGGACAGAATGTTAGACTTGCTAGCGATCCTAATTCTTATCCCTTAGAAAATAAAGTTCGTTCGTTCGTTCATAAAAGGCGCCTAATATCAGGTTATGCATGCAGCTAGCAACCTCATAATGTAAACAAAGGGCTTACAAAACCACAAAGAAAAATCACATACAAGGTACATGCTTTAGTGCCAACTTCTTGTAAAAGGACATGCTCCACTTGTGGCTCTTTGCTCAACAGGGAGCGACAAATGAAATAATAATGGCAGCACAGTTCAAGAGTAGAATGAATAGAATACTTGAACTCTTGTCAATTAGCAGAGGTCCCAACTCTTCAACCAACGTTTCACCTTTAGCGACTAGTCTGCATAGTTACTGTCCAACCATATTAAATGTATATCATTATTCTAGCACTAAAACTCTGGCAAAGCACCAGCCAGCGATAGGATTCCTCCTGATTTAATCAAATGCGTTAAGAACACGCTATTACATCCCCTGTATAGGGTGCTGTGCCAGTGCTGGGAAGAGACAATTATTCCTCAAGACATGCGAGATGCCAAGATTGTAACACTGTATAAAAATAAAGGAGACAGAAGTGATTGCAATAACTACAGAGGCATCTCTCTTCTTAGTATTGTTGGTAAGGTTTTTGCCAGTCATCTTAATGCGACTACACAAGTTAGCTGAGCTCATATATCCAGAGTCACAGTGTGGATTCCGAGCTGGTAGATCAACAACAGACATGATCTTTTTTCTCCGCCATCTTCAGGAAAAATCAAGAGAGCAGAAAAGGCCTTTATATGTCGCCTTTATAGACCTCACAAGGGCAATTGGCCTGGTTAATAGGGATGGAATCTTCAAGATCCTCCTGAAAATAGGCTGCCCTGTTGAATTGCTAGAAATGGCAAAGTCATTCCATGACGACATGAAGGGAACAGTCCAATATGCTGGAAGTACATCACAGCCCTTTGACATACGAAGTGGCGTTAAACAAGGCTGCGTTCTGGCTACAACCCTCTTCGGGATCTTCTTTGCCTTACTCTTGAAACATGCATTCAGAGATGCAACTGAAGGAATGTGCCTTCACACTAGGTTAGATGGCCGTCTGTTTAATCTCGCAAGGCTGAAGGCAAAAACAAAAATCAGAAGGGTCACTATAAGAGACTTGTTGTTCGCTGATGATGCTGCAGTCGTCACTCAAAGCCAACAGGAGCTTCAGAGCTTGATGAATCACTTCGCCAAAGGATGCAAGGACTTTGGCCTCACTATAAGTCTAAAGAAAACGAATGTGCTTAGTCAGGATGTGGGTGCTGCACCAGTTATCACTATCGATAACTATGAATTGGCAGTGGTGCACAACTTCACATACCTGGGGTTTACCATCAATGAAAAACTCCTACTGGACACAGAAATTGACAGTCGCATTGGCAAAGCTGCAGCTACCTTTGCCCGCCTCACATCGCGTGTTTGGGGAAACTCCAAACTCAGAACGAAGACCAAGGCCGCGGTATATAACGCCTGCGTCACCAGCACACTTATATATGGCAGCGAGACATGGACAACCTATGCTAAGCAAGAAAGTAGTATCAATACCTTCCATCTACGGTGTCTATGCCACATCCTCGGCATTTCATGGAAAGATAAAGTGGCAAATGTCGAGGAATTGTCACGTGCTGGCCGTCAACGCATGTATACACTGCTTAGACAACGCAGATTACGCTGGCTTAGCCATGTCGGCCGTAGGAAGATGGTCGCATCCCGAAAGATATCTTCTGCGGACAACTGGCAGATAGCAAAAGAACAGTTGGGTGACCGCAGCTGAGTTTCAAAGATGTGTGCAAGAGAGACATGAGAGCACTGGACATAAATGTAGCAACGTGGTAGGATGAAGCTGCCGATCGCACCAAGTGGCGATGCTATTTACTGCGCCACCTCAGATTGGGCGAAAAGAAGCTCACACAACAAGCAGAAGAGAGGAGAAAACATTGAAAAAAGCAGCTGAAGACTGTCACCTCAGAGGTGCATACCCATGGTCAGTTATGACTGAAGTGGCTATTATTATAATAATTATTATTATTATAAAACTAACACGAAACACTAATCATAATTAAACTTTAAAAGATATCAGCAAATATTTAAAACTAATTTGTTTTTAAATATAGTGTTCAAACTTGTAGATAAGGAATTGCCCTGTCCAGTTTTACCAGCTTCGATTTCGTCGTTCTTGAGAAGTTCTTGACCCTGCTCGGCTGATAGCGAGACGTAAGCCAGCCCCATCGCGGTGGAAAATGAGAACGGAATAGCAAACCAAGCAAGCCCACCAAGAAGGAAGCCGACGACTCCTTGCTTTGGCTTTGCCGCTATCGCACTCTGCCAGTAAGACTGGTCCACAAAAACTGCTCCAAAGTTACCTGGAGGAGAAAAAATGATTACTTTCTGCAAATAGATTGTATGTTTCTATGGAATGATAACTCAAATCTAAGACTCCAGGTCATTATGACGCCTAAATTTGTCTTCATGGCACAAGCATTGTCAAAGTTTGGAACTGAACTCAGCTCTTTGCCTGGAATTTGTGGACTATGAAAACGAAATGAACAGTAGATTGTGTAGATAACTTCGGAACTTAATAATGGAAACCTATAAAGACATTACATGCATAAAGGACAACTCACAAAACCGTTTGGGTTAAAAATGGAGTGCCTCATGACACACGTGTCTCTTTTTACTGGTTATAGATTGGGTTATGAAAACATTGAGATCATCCGACAGAAATTTAATTCAGTGTTTATTAAAAAGCTTGACCATCTAGATTTTTCCGACCACCATAAACTTATGTTCCAGAATCATAATAAATTCAGGAAATAATAAGAAGATTGAACCTGAAAAAAATGTAGAATCAAACATATTAATTGGCAAAAATATCGAAGAACTTGGAGGAACAGACAGCGATATCAAAATAAGAATACAAAGCCAAGAAAAAAAAAAAACGTTCATTGCGTTGGGAAATATATGGAAATATAAAGAAATCAAGTCGTACACAAAAATCAAAATCTGCACCTTAAATGTCAAGTCAGACCCATTGTATGTCTGTGAAGCGTGGAGAAGAATCGAGACGACAACCAAAAAGTTATAGACTTTATTAAATGGATGAGTGCGTAGAATAGAACGGGTGACATGGTATGACAGTGTCACCTATTGGGATTTGATGACAAAAACAAGACAAGTGCCAGTAGAACAATAGGTAATAAGAAGGCGAGGGTGATGGATAATACATACACTATTAAAACCTACTGACAGTTTACCAGACATTACTTACTTACTTACTTAGTCATTCCGTGAGGTGTAGAGGTTTGCAAGAGAGAGTGCCATACTATTCTATTGTACCAGACATTACTTGCTCTGAAAGCCCCACGATACAATCAGTAGAGATGGACAGATAAACATGGACAATACAAACAGTAGAGATGGACAGATAAACATGGACAATACAAACAGTAGAGATGGACAGATGAACATGGACAATACAAACAGTAGAGATGGACAGATAAACATGGACAATACAAACAGTAGAGATGGACAGATAAACATGGACAATACAAACAGTAGAGATGGACAGATGAACATGGACAATACAAACAGTAGAGATGGACAGATAAACATGGACAATACAAACTGTAGAGATGGACAGATAAACATGGACAATACAAACAGTAGAGATGGACAGATAAACATGGACAATACAAACAGTAGAGATGGACAGATAAACATGGACAATACAAACAGTAGAGATGGACAGATAAACATGGACAATACAAACAGTAGAGATGGACAGATAAACATGGACAATACAAACAGTAGAGATGGACAGATAAACATGGACAATACAAACAGTAGAGATGGACAGATAAACATGGACAATACAAACAGTAGAGATGGACAGATAAACATGGACAATACAAACAGTAGAGATGGACAGATGAACATGGACAATACAAACAGTAGAGATGGACAGATAAACATGGACAATACAAGCTGTAGAGATGGACAGATAAACATGGACAATACAAACAGTAGAGATGGACAGATAAACATGGACAATACAAACAGTAGAGATGGACAGATAAACATGGACAATACAAACAGTAGAGATGGACAGATAAACATGGACAATACAAACAGTAGAGATGGACAGATAAACATGGACAATACAAACAGTAGAGATGGACAGATAAACATGGACAATACAAACAGTAGAGATGGACAGATAAACATGGACAATACAAACAGTAGAGATGGACAGATAAACATGGACAATACAAACAGTAGAGATGGACAGATAAACATGGACAATACAAACAGTAGAGATGGACAGATAAACATGGACAATACAAACAGTAGAGATGGACAGATAAACATGGACAATACAAACAGTAGAGATGGACAGATAAACATGGACAATACAAACAGTAGAGATGGACAGATAAACATGGACAATACAAACAGTAGAGATGGACAGATAAACATGGACAATACAAACAGTAGAGATGGACAGATAAACATGGACAATACAAACAGTAGAGATGGACAGATAAACATGGACAATACAAACAGTAGAGATGGACAGATAAACATGGACAATACAAACAGTAGAGATGGACAGATAAACATGGACAATACAAACAGTAGAGATGGACAGATAAACATGGACAATACAAACAGTAGAGATGGACAGATAAACATGGACAATACAAACAGTAGAGATGGACAGATAAACATGGACAATACAAACAGTAGAGATGGACAGATAAACATGGACAATACAAACAGTAGAGATGGACAGATAAACATGGACAATACAAACAGTAGAGATGGACAGATAAACATGGACAATACAAACAGTAGAGATGGACAGATAAACATGGACAATACAAACAGTAGAGATGGACAGATAAACATGGACAATACAAACAGTAGAGATGGACAGATAAACATGGACAATACAAACAGTAGAGATGGACAGATAAACATGGACAATACAAACAGTAGAGATGGACAGATAAACATGGACAATACAAACAGTAGAGATGGACAGATAAACATGGACAATACAAACAGTAGAGATGGACAGATAAACATGGACAATACAAACAGTAGAGATGGACCGATAAACATGGACAATACAAACAGTAGAGATGGACAGATAAACGTGGACAATACAAACAGTAGAGATGGACAGATAAACGTGGACAATACAAACAGTAGAGATGGACAGATAAACATGGACAATACAAACAGTAGAGATGGACAGATAAACATGGACAATACAAACAGTAGAGATGGACAGATAAACATGGACAATACAAACAGTAGAGATGGACAGATAAACATGGACAATACAAACAGTAGAGATGGACAGATAAACATGGACAATACAAACAGTAGAGATGGACAGATAAACATGGACAATACAAACAGTAGAGATGGACAGATAAACATGGACAATACAAACAGTAGAGATTTACAGATAAACATGGACAATACAAACAGTAGAGATGGACAGATAAACATGGACAATACAAACAGTAGAGATGGACAGATAAACATGGACAATACAAACAGTAGAGATGGATAGATAAACATGGACAATACAAACAGTAGAGATGGACAGATGAACATGGACAATACAAACAGTAGAGATGGACCGATAAACATGGACAATACAAAAAGTAGAGATGGACAGATAAACATGGACAATACAAACAGTAGAGGTGGACCGATAAACATGGACAATACAAACAGTAGAGATGGACAGATAAACATGGACAATACAAACAGTAGAGATGGACAGATAAACATGGACAATACAAACAGTAGAGATGGACAGATAAACATGGACAATACAAACAGTAGAGATGGACAGATAAACATGGACAATACAAACAGTAGAGATGGACAGATAAACATGGACAATACAAACAGTAGAGATGGACCGATAAACATGGACAATACAAACAGTAGAGATGGACAGATAAACATGGACAATACAAACAGTAGAGATGGACAGATAAACATGGACAATACAAACAGTAGAGATGGACAGATTAACATGGACAATACAAACAGTAGAGATGGACCGATAAACATGGACAATACAAACAGTAGAGATGGACAGATAAACATGGACAATACAAACAGTAGAGATGGACAGATAAACATGGACAATACAAACAGTAGAGATGGACAGATAAACATGGACAATACAAACAGTAGAGATGGACAGATAAACATGGACAATACAAACAGTAGAGATGGACAGATAAACATGGACAATACAAACAGTAGAGATGGACAGATAAACATGGACTATACAAACAGTAGAGATGGACAGATAAAGATGGACAATGCAAACAGTAGAGATGGACAGATAAACATGGACAATACAAACTGTAGTGATGGACAGATAAACATGGACAATACAAACTGTAGAGATGGACAGATAAACATGGACAATACAAACTGTAGAGATGGACAGATAAACATGGACAATACAAACAGTAGAGATGGACAGATAAACATGGACAATACAAACAGTAGAGATGGACAGATAAACATGGACAATACAAACAGTAGAGATGGACAGATAAACATGGACAATACAAACAGTAGAGATGGACAGATAAACATGGACAATACAAACAGTAGAGATGGACCGATAAACATGGACAATACAAACTGTAGAGATGGACAGATAAACATGGACAATACAAACAGTAGAGATGGACAGATAAACATGGACAATACAAACTGTAGAGATGGACAGATAAACATGGACAATACAAACAGTAGAGATGGATAGATAAACATGGACAATACAAACAGTAGAGATGGACAGATAAACATGGACAATACAAACTGTAGAGATGGACAGATAAACATGGACAATACAAACAGTAGAGATGGACAGATAAACATGGACAATACAAACAGTAGAGATGGACAGATAAACATGGACAATACAAACTGTAGAGATGGACAGATAAACATGGACAATACAAACAGTAGAGATGGACAGATAAACATGGACAATACAAACAGTAGAGATGGACAGATAAACATGGACAATACAAACTGTAGAGATGGACAGATAAACATGGACAATACAAACAGTAGAGATGGACAGATAAACATGGACAATACAAACAGTAGAGATGGACAGATAAACATGGACAATACAAACAGTAGAGATGGACAGATAAACATGAACAATACAAACAGTAGAGATGGACAGATAAACATGGACAATACAAACAGTAGAGATGGACAGATAAACATGGACAATACAAACAGTAGAGATGGACAGATAAACATGGACAATACAAACAGTAGAGATGGACAGATAAACATGGACAATACAAACAGTAGAGATGGACAGATAAACATGGACAATACAAACAGTAGAGATGGACAGATAAACATGGACAATACAAACAGTAGAGATGGACAGATAAACATGGACAATACAAACAGTAGAGATGGACAGATAAACATGGACAATACAACTGGCAACAGACATGAAAATAATGAAGAAGACAGGGAAAGAACTCGAGATGATGGCACGTGACAGGAGGGCGTGCGATGTTCAAGGCTTATACTCCTGTGGAGCTGAAGGGTAATTACTAAATGATTGGTTTGGTTTGGTTTGGTTTGGTTTGGTTTGGTTTTTAAGGACTATCTTCATTGCACACGGACAACGCCATCAGCACTCCGATCTCCTCCCTTAGATCACACAAGGAAGATCTCAGCGCAGTGCACGAACTCCGTAGCACCGGCGAGAATCCCAATATGTGTATATAATGTATAGGAATCACACATTCTATAAATATTTTTTTGGTGGGTAGTTTTCCTAATTATTTTTTTTTAATTTTGCCATAGCAGCTGCCTGATAAGCCTACTCTTTACGATTTCCAACTGTCGTAAAATTTTTAACGTGCGCAACTTGCACATGGGACCTCCTCTTTTTTCGCCCTTGTCCGAGAAGGCTAGGCATCCGATCTCACTGCCCATAAGACCAGGGGGGAGTATGACGTAATTAGGACCCCTGATTCTGAAAAAAAATATTTCAATAAATTATAATCCCTCAACTGGGATTTGAACCCGATACCTCTTGAATACGAGTCGGACGCCATACCTCTGAGCCACTCCGACCCCAATTGCTAAATGAATGCTTGAATAAGTCTTCTGCCTCACCCACACAATCTAACACAAATCTGTCTTCCTCTCATGAGCTATGCTATTTGAAACAAGATGATAGAACACATCTGTTGTCTAATATCTATGGTATGGTTTCTTAACCTGTGGTTTATGGACCCCTCATTTTTGCCTGCCAATAAATGCGCGTTTGAGGAAACTCAAAACTCACAATGAAGACAAAAGCTGTGGTAAATAATGCCTGTGTAACCAGCACGCGTCTATATGGCAGCGACACATAGACAACCAATGCTAAACAAGAAAGAAGGCTCATTACCTTCCATCTACGGTGTCTACGCCACATCCTTGGTAGTTTATGGAAGGACAAAGTATCAAATGTCGAGGTGCTGTCAACGTAATGGCCTTCACAGCATGTATACACTGCTTAGACAACACAGATTGCGCTGGCTTGGCCATGTTCGCCGCATGGAAGATGGTCGCATCACTAAAGATATCTTTTACAGACAACTGGCACGTGGCAAAAGCACAGTTGGGTGATTGCATCTGTGGTACAAAGATGTGCAAGAGAGACTTGAGGGCACTGGAAAAAATTCCAGCAACCTGGGAGGATGAAGTTGCCGATCGCACCAAGTGGCGATGCTCCCTGTGGCGGCACCTCAGATTGGGCGATAAGAAGCTCTCACAACACGCAGAAGAGAAAAAAACACGCCGAAAGGAACCCATGTAAAAAAGCAGCTGAGGGCTATCACCTCAAGGTCGCATTTTGCTGAAAGGGCTACTACTGGTTCACTGACCCCTTGAGGATACATGAAAGAATTCTAGGGGGTCCACGTGTCTAAAAATGCGTTTTTTTTTTTTTCACCATAATCTTTCTTTCTTCTTTGGTCCTAGGCCACTGACTGACAAAGCGATCAATGACAATGACGCCTAGAGGCGTCTTGTAGGACAGCAACAAACGGTCTCCATTTTGCTCGGTCGACAGCCACTCGTTATGTGGTGCCCTAGCTCTGGTTGATGTGTTGCATCTCTGTCACCACAGTTCTCAGGACGGTGTCTTTTGGCCGTCCTTGCTTTCGCGTTCCTTCTGGAACCCATAACATGGCAGTTCCGGTGATGGTATCATGTTCTCTTCTCTTAGAATGTGGCCAGCCCAATTGCAGCGTCTACCCGCTATGGTGGTGCGCGTGTCATCTTGGTGGCTACGAGTTAGCAATTCTTGGTTGGAAATGCTATTCGACCAAAGTGGTTACTCGGAAAATTACCATAGATCGTGCATTTAAATTTTTTTTTTAATATTCTATTTACAGATTGCTTTTGTACTTCAGCCCTTCAGTATGTAGGCTTTAGGAGTTTTCTTTGTAATAAAAAGTTTTATTTGTATGCACACATGTTCATTATTCGTCAAGGTACAATATTTCTAAGAAGGTGTCAGTAGACTTCAGAGGAAAAACAAAGCGACCCACGGCACATGAAAGGTTAAGAACACCTGATCTGTCAAATAGAGTTGGCGCGAATTGGAAAAGCACGACTACTTTAAGTTATTACTCTGAGTTCAGTAGTGGACTAATGTTTTTTTTCAAAGAAAATACAGACGTCTAATCCATTCTATGAAAATTAACGTTATGAAATCTCCAGTCATGTATGCATATCCGAGCATTGTAAGCCAATTGGACAGCCTACGAGATAGGGGGGGGGGGCGGGAATCCCTCTTGATTTCTATTAATTTTGTCTAGCAAAATTCGTTCTTTCTTGATACAACGGCTCCAAAGGGACGTCCATCGAGTTCTGGCGTGTGAATGAAAAACCTATAGACTCATGAATGAGTAAAACACGAGCGCAGAATGAAGCGTATCTATTATAAATGAAAACATAAAAGATTATTGAAATTGATAAATAGCACAAGAAAGGATTCCTCCTATGTCAAATGATCTTCATCTTGTGAACCAGTCCCTGAGAGACAAGTTTCTTCTTCTTCTTCTTTGATCCTTAGCCACCGACCGTCAAAGCAGTCAGTGGCCATCACGCCTAGTGGCGTCTTGTAGGGCAACAACAAATTGATTCCACTTTGCTCGGTCGGTGGCCATCCTTCGTACAGTGCCCCAACTCTGGTTTATTCTTTGCATCTCAGCCTCCACAGTCCTTCGCCAAGTTGTTTTTGGTCGGCCTCTCTTTCGTTTTCCTTCAGGGGTCCATAGCATAGCTGTTCTTGTGATGGCATCGGGGTCTCTTCTGAGGACATGGCCAACCCAGCTCCAGCGTCTGCCAGCTATGATGGTGTGCATGTCCTCTTGCTTGCTCCGAGTAAGCAGATCTTGGTTGGTGATGGTATTCGGCCGAAAGATTCGGTGAATTTTTCTTAGGCATGTTGTGTGAAAAGAGGACAATTTCGACATTTCCTTCTCTGTAACTCTCCAGCATTCCGCACAATAGAGAAGCACAGAAAGCACACAGCTCTGATATAATCTTAATTTTGTGCTTGTGCTGTATTGAGAGGACTTCCAAATGTTGTTTAAGCTAAAAAGGGCTGTTCTTGCCTTATTCATTCTGATGTTGATGTCTTTGTCTGCCCCGCCGTCTGGTGTTATATGCATCCTAGGTATGTGAAGGTGTCTGTCTGTACCAGTTGCTAATTCCTTACTGATATGGGCTCAGGGTTGCTCACATTGAGCGTCACGACCTCTGACTTCTTTAAATTGATGTTCTAGCCCACCTGCTGGCTAAACTTATTAAGTCTATCTGTTTTTTCCTGGATGTGTTGATGTGAATGTGCCAGCAGTGCAATGTCATCTGCATATTCCAGATCTTCCAATGTAGAAAATGTAGTCCATCTTGTTCCTCTTGGACTGCCCTCTGTTGTCTGGCGCATCACCCAGTCTATGACTGTTAAAAAAAAGAGTGGTTGATAAGGGGCATCCCTGTCGTACTCCTGTCTTCACCTCGAAGGTTAGGTTGCTCTGCCCAACACTACACGTAAAGTTGGCATAGAGGCTTTTTATGATTGACGCTATGCAGCTTGGAATTCCATAAGCCCTCAGTATTTTCCATAAACCGTCCCTATGTATGCTGTCAAAGGCCTTTTCAAAATCAACGAAATTAATGTAAAGCTGTCTTTGCCATTCTGAGCACTGCTCAATAATGTTCCTGAGAGTTCTCAGTGCTGCCTCTTCTGCCTGTCTTGCAAGATCGTCTAGGAAATTCCTCTTGTTGGCTCGGGTTTGGCATTTAACTTCCCTGTCCAGTTGACTGTACTGTTCGCTATATAGTTGCTTTAACCTGGGGGACTTCGCTTCTGTTTTCTTTCTTTTCATTTCCTTTCTCATCTTTATGGTGTTTAATGTTTCTGGTGTTATCCAGTCTTGTTTCTTCCTTTCCTGGAATCCCAAGCATGATTTGCTGCTTTCCTTATATATTGTTGAAATGGTGTTGAATTTCTGGTCTATATCATCAGTCAATGTCTTTTCCTGACTTTTGGCAAATTGATATCGTTTCTTTATGTCAGCCGCAAAAGCTTTTCTGGTAAGGGGTCCTTCAATTTGCTGCTGTCAAACCTTTTCTGTGTAGTTACAGTTGGTCCAGCCCTTCTTAGTTTCACTTTCAGTTTTGCTACTACTAAATGGTGATCACTTCCCACATCTGCACCTCTTCTTACCTTCACATCTTGTAATGCATGTCTCCATCTACCGTTAATCACGATGTGGTCTATCTGGTTTCTGTCCCGACCATTTGGTGATTCCCATGTTAATTTGTTAGTTTTTGTAGTATTAACAACCTGGTCATTGGAGGAACACTTTTCCCACATAAAGAGAGACAAGTTTAGTCAGATGAAAAAGTTTCACCAAGACTTCTTCAGGTCTTAATTTTACTTTTTGCTGACTCTTCATTCACGTATCACCCTTCGGCTTCTCAAGAAGCATCCGCCTTCAAGAAACTTATGAAAATTCTCCCTGTCACGTGACATCAGCATGAGGTATTTCTACGTCTTCCTCATTCCTTTCATCTTCGTCTTCAGTTCTCTTCTCTGTGTGTTCTTCGGTCTCCCCTCTACCTCTCTTACCCTAGGGATTCTAGAACAAGGACTGACTCTACAACAAGGACTGACTCTACAACAAGGACTGACTCTACAACAAGGACTGACTCTACAACAAGGACTGACTCTACAACAAGGACTGACTCTACAACAAGGACTGACTCTAGAACAAGGAAAGACTCTAGAACAAGAATTGACTATAGAACAAGAATTGACTATAGAACAAGGATTGACTCTACAACAAGGACTAACCCTAGAACAAGGAATGACTCTAGAAAAGGAATGACTCTAGAACAAGGATTGACTTTAGAACAAGAATTGACTATAGAACAAGGATTGACTCTACAACAAGGAATAACTCTAGAACAAGGACTGTCTCTAGAACAAGGAATAACTCTAGAACAAGGACTGACTCTAGAAGAAGAAATGACTCTAGAACAAGGAATGACTCTAGAACAAGGACTGACTCTAGAACAAAGATTGACTCTACAACAACGACTGACTCTACAACAAGGACTGACCCTAGAACAAGGAACGACTCTAGAACAAGGAATGACTCTAGAACAAGGAATGACTCTAGAACAATGAACGACCCTAGAACAAGGAACGACTCTAGAACAAAGATTGACTCTACAACAACGACTGACTCTACAACAAGGACTGATCCTAGAACAAGGAACGACTCTAGAACAAGGAATGACTCTAGAACAAGGATTGATTCTACAACAAGGACTGACTCTACAACAAGGACTGACTCTACAACAAGGACTGACTCTAGAACAAGGAATGACTCTAGAACAAGGACTGACTCTAGAAGAAGAAATGACTCTTGAACAATGAACGACCCTAGAACAAGGAACGACTCTAGAACAAAGATTGACTCTACAACAACGACTGACTCTACAACAAGGACTGACCCTAGAACAAGGAACGACTCTAGAACAAGGAATGACTCTAGAACAAGGAATGACTCTAGAACAAGGATTGATTCTACAACAAGGACTGACTCTACAACAAGGACTGACTCTACAACAAGGACTGACTCTAGAACAAGGAAAGACTCTAGAACAAGAATAGACTATAGAACAAGGATTGACTCTACAACAAGGACAGTGGTTCGAATCCTGGTTAAGCCACTCACGTCTGTTGTTTTTCTGTTGTCTAGTGTTCTACTTCTTTATTTCTTACGAGTGCCTGAAAACATACCTTTATGTTTGTCTAATATTTATTGACTCTACAACAAGGACTGACTCGACAACAAGGACTGTCTCTAGAACAAGGGCTGACTCTAGAACAAGGGCTGACTCTAGAAGAAGAAATGACTCTAGAACAAGGATTGACTCTAGAACAAGGAATGACTATAGAACAAGGACTGACTCTAGAAGATGAAACGACTCTAGAACAAGGAATGACTCTAGAACAAGGATTTACTCTACAACAAGAAATGACCCTAGAAGAAGAAATGACTCTAGAACAAGGGACGACTCTAGAACAAGGAATGACTCTAGAACAAGGATTTACTCTACAACAAGAAATGACCCTAGAAGAAGAAATGACTCTAGAACAAGGGACGACTCTAGAACAAGGAATGACTCTAGAACAAGGAACGACTCTAGAACAAGGAATGACTCTAGAACAAGGAATGACTCTAGAACAATGACTGAATCTAGAAGAAGAAAGGACTCTAGAAAGAGGGACGACTCTAGAACAAGGAACGACTCTAGAACAAGGAATGACTCTAGAACAAGGAATGACTCTAGAACAAGGAATGACTCTAGAACAAGGAACGACTCTAGAACAAGGAACGACTCTAGAACAAGGAATGACTCTAGAACAAGGAATGACTCTAGAACAATGACTGAATCTAGAAGAAGAAAGGACTCTAGAAAGAGGGACGACTCTAGAACAAGGAACGACTCTAGAACAAGGAATGACTCTAGAACAATGACTGAATCTAGAAGAAGAAAGGACTCTAGAAAGAGGGACGACTCTAGAACAAGGAATGACTAGAACAAGGAACGACTCTAGAACAAAGGGCTCCGGTGATAACCCTGAGACAATAATGGGGAACTGATTGAAAGAACCAGACTTTAGCAGAAGTTAACAAGTAATAATCTTCAGACCTCGCAAAGGCCACAATAGATTGGGATACCATCTACTCAACAAGCGTCACCAGCACATGTGGCCGTTGATGATGGTTTGTCTATTATTTCTTACTTCTAAGTTTTGTTTATTCTTGATAGTATATGTTCGTATCACTACCCTAGCAGTAGGCAGCTTGTTGTATGGTGATCATACAAACTTTTTTTCTCTCAATAGATAACATTTCTCATTCCAAACAGTTGATGATTAGTGTTACGCTGACCGCAGTAAAATGGTAACGTCGAACCTTATTTACAATAGTCAGCAAAGGTTGAAAAATGATATGCCCAACCTTCCACCTGAGGTTGGCAGACTCGTACAGCAAAATTCAATAGGTAAAATCTCAGTGTCACTCTGTCTCTCTCTCTTGCTTCAGTTATAACAACGGTCTCTACTGGCTATTGTAGTCATAGTTTGAGAACCACTGTTGTCAAGATTGTATCTGCCATCTAATTCTTCACATGTAACCATTGTCTCTCTTATGTTCTGACATATTTCTTCTGTTTCTGCCTTGGCATATCTTAGTGAAACTGGCCTAACCACCAGGGATGTAAATTTACCACGTCATTCTTCTACTCGCTGGCCTGTCAGCTTGTCTACTTTATTTCACTACTAGTTATGGACACCTAATGTTCAACGTACCTGGGTTTTTCGAAATGCACAAATTTTCTCTCACTGTGAACACTGACATCTTCCTTATGAATAAATGACAACCTTGTCGTACACAAATTGTGGCAAACAAAGCGATTAGGCGTCTGCGCGATAGTCACTATTCTACCACCGTAGAAAAATAACCAATACATTTATTGGATTATCGACCTGATGGAACTCCCAATTCGCTGCCATTACTAAACACTAGCTCTATCACAACTCAAAGCAAAACCTGCTGCTAACGCTATCGCATCTCGGATCTGACTGCCTTAATCTAAAACGACGATTGACAACGATAACTATTTTCAGCAGACTTTACGATCACGTAGCCGAGTTCACCCAGACAAAACCAAAAAAAAACACAACATTAGAATTCTCACCCAAGGTTTGTAAGCGCTACTTGTGACCCCCTCTTCTCGTTCTATCGATTATTTCCCTTGGACTACAATAAAAAAGTCAGCTAATCTCAATCATAAAAGTCAATCTCATACAAAAAAATTATACTCGAACGTTCCTCTTAACCACTCCAACGGTTACATTAATCTCTCCCCCCCCCCCCCCCCCGCCCCCTTTCCCACCTGAAAAAACCAATTTCTCTTAAAGAGAACATTTTTCCCTTTTACCAAAACCTATCTTATCTCTACTACATCTCCCTTAACCTACCCTCACTCTTCCTTGCTTCTCCGCCTTTCTCTCAACATAGTCTCTTCCTCTATGTTTTTAGTCTCTCACACTTTACTCATGTGGATTAAATACTTGACATTCTTCATCAAAAATAGATTACATTACCAGTCATATATATAAATGAAAATTTTTGGACACTACCTCCATTTCTATACAAACCACAAATATGTCATCTCAATTTACCTTATCAGCATTACACATGTATATAACAAAAGTATGCATCTTATCTCAATACTTATTAAATATTCATTTTACTCAAATAATTTTCAAAGTGTGAAACTCTTATTGTGGACCTCTTCTACATATACCATTCTACCAAACCCCATTCTATCATTTTTTTCATATGCTCAATTTTCTTCATGATATTGTTTATTGAAACCCTGCATATTAATGTGATCATCTTACCTTCTCCATTCATTCCCGTTTTATCCATGTAACTCTCTGTTACTGGATTATATACAAAATTTACAGTTGTGACACATTCAACCATCATGGTCACTATCATTATTTTGCTAACCCCCGCTAATCCCTTCATTTTACTGACCTTAAGCCGCGCTCCCTACTCGAAGTACTTTATGATTTCCTGAATTCTACCTATAACCTTCTTATTTTGTCCCTAACTTCTGGGTTGCGTACCTTTCCACATTGGACAGCCACTTTCTCCACCGTCCGCTATAATTTGTGTATGTTTAGACTCCATCCTAGTCTCAAGTCCCTTTTAAGACCGTCTCCCATGTCTTCCTTCGTCTCTACTGTCTCTTGTACTTTGTTTTATTTCTCCCTATTATGTACCCCATTTAAGATCCCTTCTCTGGAACCTTTCTTCTATACTCTCTATACAACAATGTCTGCACATCTTTTTTCCTTATTCACAGTTATTTCTCATATAACTCTGACATTTTGCTATGGCTCCTCTTAACTCTATTTGTTGTCTCCAGAACCCACAATTTCTCCTTATTCTCAGTTATTTCTTTTTTATAGTTTTCCCTTACTTTCTCCATAGTTTATTCGTTCCCTCTGGAACCTACAATTATCTCTTTGCCACCTTCCTATGGATTGTCATTGTATTATTCGTTCTCTCTGGAACCTTCCTCTATGTCTTTGCCATCTCCTCTATGGCTTTATTCTCTTATATCTTTGTCATCTCTTCTATGGCTTCTCACATATTTTCTTATATCCCGTCTTATATCTCTGCCATCTTCCTTATGGCTTGTCATATTCCTTATCTCTATTACTTCTCTGCCATTTGTCCATGGCTTCTCTCAACCGTATTTATATGTACTCTCTATTTATCTCTTATCTCTCTTTTGCCATTTCCTTTATGGCTCCTCATACTCCTTATACTCTTATATCTTTGCCATCTCCTCCATGGCTTCTCATATTTCTCATACATGTTCCCGCTGGAACTCTCAATTTCATGTTACTCCCAATGTTTTCGGAGAAGACTAGCTTCTCACAAAGTCTCCTCAAGACTGGCAACCGCAGCGAAATCTCTGTCCTCCTTGACTCCGTCATTTCTATAGTTTCTCAGTATACTCTTATATTCTCTATTTTCTCCCATCTCTTATGCTCGCCACTTCGCTATGGCTTCTCATATTCTCTCATCATCTCCGCAATTTTCTTTATTCCTCATATCTCCTACATCTCTCTGCCATTTTCTCCATGTCTTCTCAATTCATTGTCCTCTTCTCTACTCCACTGTAGATGTCTATTGTTCAGACCTACTCAGCTCGTTTTCATGCTCGATGTAGAACGATTGCATCTAGTTTTCACACAACTAGACTACCGCCACAACTACTCCTTTTCAACCGTTTTTACCCCCTTATATTGGTTCCCTCCCTGGAACTATCTGCATAATTTCTCCTCTCCACGATTTCTATGCTGTCTCAAGTATCTTTGCTATCTTCACTAAGGCTTCTAAATATCTCGATTCTATCCATTTATCTCAAATCTCTTATGCTCGCCATCTCTAATGGCTTTTCTTTCACATTCTTCTTCTCCTCATCTCTTCTGCCACTTCTGTGTCTTCTCATATACTATCCTTGCCATTCTCCCATGACCTCTAGTCTAAGTTAATCCTTTTACTTCTCCTTTATTCCTCATCTCCTCCTTTACTGCAGTACCCTATCGTTCAGGTGTACTCAGTACTCAGCTCGGTGCAGAACAATTACACATACGTCTCCACAAGACTTAGCTGCAGCCGCCATTTTCTACTAATGCTATGACTCTCCTCTCATAACCTTCTGCTACTCCTAATTCACTTATTTAGTTTTCAACTCCATTAACCTTGTGCCTACTCTTCCTCCTCTTCTGTCTATCCTCCTCTATTTCATCCAAGATTTCCTTCGTTATGCTACTACTAACTTCTTCTTCGTTCTGTGATATGTATGAAGCAAACTTTCCTTCTATCAACTTCCACGTGTTGTCTTCTGACCAGCTGTATAGTTCAGGTGTGTCTAGGTACAACTCAATAATGTCTTTCGTTGATTTCTTCACTTCCTCTGCACTTGGCTCAGTTACTTTGATCATTTTCTTCTTCTTCTCTTCCGCTTCACTATTAACTCTCTGTACTTTCTTGTCCCTGCGACTACTAAAGCTATCTCTCTCATTTCTGTGCTTTTTCCCTTCTACCACCGCAGTGGGTCTAAATGGTATGCCTACATCCTTCATCATTCCTATCTTGTCTTCTTCCGAACTGTGTCTCTGTGGTTCCTCTTTCCTATCTTTTTCCCGACTCTGCCTCCTCGTTTCCTCTTGCTTCTGATCTTGGTATATGTTTTGTGGGGGTGGAGTTAACCGACTGGGTTTTGCATGTATCGATGCCGTTGTGGCAATCTGACTACTCCTTGATGGGTGTCTCTGCTCTCCGCTGGGAATATTCTCCTGTGATGTGCATTTCTCTCTTTGGTCTGGTACTTCTGTTTATGTGCCTATGTCTCTCTTTGTTTCTGTTTGCGTTGCAACACTGACCATTCCTCTATGTATGTTTTCCTGTTTCTGGACTGTAGTCCTAACCTGAGTGTTACCCGGTCTGTTGCAATGACTTTCATATTCTGTTGTTAAAATTTGTTGTAACATCTGTTCTTGGTGTTTCGCCATGCTCCTATTTCTTCCACATCCATCCTCCAATTATCCTTAGTTCTTATTCGACACTTTTGTTGGTGTCCTATGTTTATGTTGTTTATTTCTATTGACTTTCCTTTCCTGATTTATCCCATGAAATTCCTCACAGCTATCCTAGTTCTTCATCTATTTAAGCTGTTCCAGTGTGGCGCTTTGTCCACTGTGTCTCTTTCCCACTGTCTGTAGTCTGGTTGGTAGTCATATCTGTCATATGCTTTTCCAGTTTTATGCACTTGTGGTTCTCTACTATCTGGTGTATGCCAATGCCCTTTCCACTTCTTGTCATACTCTTGTGCTTTGTTGCTGTCTTCTTTAGTGAACCATGCGTCGATGTTCCCAAATCTCTGTTTATGATATGAATATCTTGTTGCACAATGTTGTATGTTATCCCCCTTGTTGGTGTTGTATCTACCTCTGATGTTTTTCCTCTGCCATGGCTTTATACCTGGAGGCTTGTTGATCTTTGTTTTCTTTTCCTCGTGAAATTCCTTGACACATCTACATTTCTGAAACCTGTTGTTGTTCCTCTCAGCAAAGGTCTCCTTCCAGTACCTACACCTATCTTCGTCTTGAGTGTATGTAAATGCGTGACGGAGCATCCCGTAGGTGTCCGGGTTGTGTCTGTAGTATTCTGAGTTTGTGTGCGGGTGTATTCTGCGGAGTCCCCCAACCTGGCGACTGTATGTCTATTGTGTGTACGGCATATCCAGCTTGTCTAGGTGGCTGTCGAGGCTCCTGACGCCTGTATCTATACCAACACGAACGTGCCTTGTGGTTCGACCAACCACATACAAAACAAATATATACTCCATCCACCTCGTGACAGGGATAGGGCATGTTACTGGTTGCTGTTCCTGCTGCATGCTGGCACCACGTGTAAGAAGTGTTAATGGAAATACCTCCAGAAAAGATTTATATTAAAGTCCTGGCTTGCCTGAAAAGTAAAGAAAACTAACACACTTCAAATCAAATTGATGTATGCAAATATTCTACAAAAATTTATATCATGAGAACCACTGAAGATTGTAAAAAATGTAAACAAATGTATAAAATAAATATTTCCTAACTATATTGAACAAAATTACTAAAATGTTTATAAGCTTTTAATATCTGTCTTGCTTGCTTGTTCTCATGGCTGCATCTAAAATACCACGACTATATTACTTTTCTTTTCTCACTATTGCACAATTATCTACACACGATGTTCCCGAGTTATCGCGAATCTGTAATATTTCAATATAATTTAACCAGAGCGCGTGTGTCATGACACTTCATCAGATTGTACATGCATGTGTTGTTAGAATACACCAGTGGTTACGTGGGATGGTGTATAGGGAAAAAAAATTCGTATTTGATGTAGGACCTCTTGTATCTTGCTGACTTTCTCATTTGTTGTGCTACTTCATCTGCTGTGCTTCTTCATCTGCTGTGTTCGTTGCTCTGCTGTATTCGTTGATCTGCTGTACTGTTTAATACTGCCTAGTGTAGGGCTGGTCACAGGCACCAATATTAGTCTTTGTGGCCGTTGATGAAGGCTTGTCTTTTATTTCTTACTTCTAACTTTTGTTCATTGTTCATCGTATGTGTTCGTATCACTACCCTAGCAGTAGGCAGCTTGTTGTATGGTGATCATAAAACTTCTTTCTCTCAGACGATAACATTTCTCAAACCAAACAGTTGATGATTGATTTCACTCTGACAGTAGTAAAACGTTAACGTCGAATTTTATTTACAATAGTCAGCAAACAGTTGAAAAAATGATACGCACAACATTCCACGTGAGGTTGGCAGACTCGTACAGCAAAATTCAATAGGTAAAATATCTCTCTCTCTCTCTCTCTCTCTCTCTCTCTCTCTCTCTCTCTCTCTCTCTCTCTCTCTCTCTCTCTCTCTCTCTCTCTCTCTCTCTCTCTCTCTCTCTCTCTCTCTCTCTCTCTCTCTCTCTCTCTCTCTCTCTCTCTCTCTCTCTTGCTTCAGTTATCACAATGGTCTGTAGTGGTTATTGTAGTCATAGTTTGAGAACCACTGATGTAAAGATTTTATCTGCGATCTAATTCTTCATAGGTAACCATTGTCTCTCTTATGTTCTGACATATGTCTTCTGTTTCTGCCTTGGCGTACCACCTGGGATGTAAATTTACCATGTCATTCTTCTACCCGCTGGCCTGTCAGCTTGTCTACTGTATTTCACTACTAGTTATGGACACATAATGTTCAACGTACGTGGGTTTTTGGAAATACACACATTTTCTCTCACTGGGAACACTGGCATCTTCCTTAGGAATAAACGACAAACTGTGGTACACAAATTGTGACAAACAAAGCGATTAGGCGTCTGGGCGATAGTCACTATTCTACCATCGTAGAATCAACCAAAACATTTATTAGCTTATCGACCCGATGGAACTCACAGATAAACAACCCACCTATCTCGGAGTTACATTCGATGATAGGCTGACATGGAAGCAACACATCAAAAAGGCAGCAACAAAGGCCAGGAGGAAGCTAGCCATTGTGAGAAAACTAAGTGGAACCACATGCGGAGCCAGCGGGAAAATACTTAGTAAAGTTTACCAGCAGGGCATACGACCACACCTGGAATATGGGTCTCAAACACCACATTACAAGAGCTAGATAAGGTGCAAAACCAGGCGCTTAGGGTCATGACGGGGGCAATGAAATCAACGCCTATAGTGGAGATGGAGAAAATGGGGAGGATACAAGCACTGAGAGAACGACACGAAAGTGCTAACACAGGCAGAAAGGTTCCTCTGTACGCCGAGCCATCTAATGAAGGACAGGTTCCAAAACCTAGCAATGGGGCGATTGAAAAGAAGCAGTTTTATCCATCAGGCCAAACGACTTCGTAGACAAACCTTAGACTTGCCTAAAGTTGACAGCCCCCTAAAGTCTGTGCCAGAACAAACCCCTTGGAGAGGGTAGACTGGATACTAGTATACATCCAGTCAACAGTGAAAGGAATACTCGACAAGGATGAACAGAACAGCGTGCAACGTAGGACAGTCACTCTCAGTTTCCTGGATGATGAATACCCACAGGACCTCTGGGTCCGAGTATACACGGATGGGTCAGCATAAAATGCAGTAAAGAATGGAGGAGCAGGAGTGTACATAGAATACCCAAACAACACTAGGGATACGGTCAGAGTACCAACGGGGAAATTCTGTAACAACTATGATGCATAAATCCAGGCAATCAAGGTGGCAGCCAAGAAACTGTTGAACACCAATCTCGGTTCACAGCCTGTGGTATTCCTGACAGATGCAAGATCAGCACTTCAAGCACTTCAGTCCAGAAAATTACCAGGTATACAAGCCTTACTGTCTGAACTGTGCAACCAGCGCAAGGTCGCCGTGCAGTGGATACCGTCTAACTGTGAAATACCAGGAAACGAGAGAGCAGACCGACTCGCTAAAGAAGGCGCTGCAGACGAGCAACTGGATGTACCAGTTACGTACCATCAGAAGAAAAAGATGATCAAATCAATCAGAAAGCCACCAACACCAACGCAGGACGACTATCAAGCTATGAACAGATCAGAACAAATTGTCATTCTGCGCCTCAGAACAGGACACAACCGACTCCGCAGCCACATGTATTAAAAAAATTAAGATTGGCAATTCAGCCATGTGTACATGTGGGCGGGTACCCCAGACTGCAGAGCACATACTTCAAGACTGCCCCGAATATAATATATTGAGGCAAACCCACTGGCCCAGAGAAATAACACTGGAAGCAAATCTTTACGGACCTCTGTATGAACTACAAAAGACAGTGAAGTTTATACAAGAAACAACATTGCAACATATATATACAATATATTTTAAGCGAACGAAAGAAGAAGCTGCCACTTCTAAAAACTAGCTCTATCACAACTCAAAGCAAAACACGCTGCTAACGCTATCGCATCTCGGATCTGACTGCCTTAATCTAAAACGTCGATTTACAACGATACCTATTTCCGAACATTCTAGAACAACTTTGTCTGACAAACATCTCAGCAGAGCATTCAAAGTCCGTGACTTTACGATCACGTAGCCGAGTTCTCCCAGACAAAACCAAACAAAAGCACAACATTAGAATTCCCACCCAAGGTATGTAAGCGCTACTTTTGACCCCCTCGTCTCGTTCTATAGATTATTCCCCTTTGGCTATAAATCAAAAAGTCAGCTAATCTAAATCATAAAAGTCAATCTCATAAAAAATAAATCTACACGAATTTTCCTCGTAACCACTCCAACGGTTACACACACTTCTATATGGCAGCGAGACCGGGACAACCTATGCTAAGCAAGAAAGAAGGCTAATACCTTCCATCTACGGCGTCTAAGCCACATCCTCAGTATTTCGTGGACAGGCAAAGTGACAAATGTCGAGATGTTGTCACGTGCTGGCCTTCAAAGCATGTACACTGCTTAGACATCGCAGACTACGCAGGCTTGGCCATGTCCACAGCATGTAAAATGGTCGCATCCCGAAAGATATCATCTACTGACAACTGGCAGATGGCAAAAGAACAGTTGGGCCACCGCATCTGGGATTCAAAGATGTGTGCAAGAGAGACATGAGGGCACTGGACATAAATCCATAGCTTGAGAGGATGAAGCTACCGATGGCACCAAATAACGATGCTATCTACGGCGCCACCTCAGATTGGGCTAACAGGAGGTCTCACAGCAAGCGGAAGAGATGAGAAAACGTCGAAAGGAAAACCAGGAAAATAAGCAGCTGAGGGCTGTCACCTCAGGGGCGCATTCCCATAGTCTGTTATGACTGTTGGAGCTATTATTATTACTATTATTATTCAACAAGCTAAAGTTGGGACCTATCTATCAGTGTAACAGCGGCACCGATAAATTGACTGCAGAACATCTGCTTCAAAGATGCCCAACCTATGAGAAGCAGAGAAAGCACAAATGGCCGTTACCAGTACCATTCATGGAGGTACCAACAGCCTGAAGCTAACGACTCTTTCTTTGAATGCATTCAAACCGACGTCTGAAAGTGAACGAATAAGAAAAGAAGAACCAGACAATCTCCAGTTGAAGAGGAGCTGAAGAGACGACACGCGTTGGACGGGGCATACACAAAGGAAACCAGTGTCTTGCCTTACAAGGAAGACCCTGTTATGAAATCCCCAGAGTAAAGGAAATAGAGGGAGACTAAAACAAGACATAGAGAAAAAAGAACTGGCGACAGACCTGGAAGGAACAAAAATACATGGAAAGACCTTGAACGGATGGAAAGAAGTCAACAACAGAGTTGATCAGTAGTACTGTAGACAGGAAGTTGTGGAGAGACATGATCCAGGCATGGTAATTGACGATGATGAGCATAAAGAAAACGCAGAAAAACAAACATTGTTTATTGAATTTAAAAAAAAATAAAAAACAAGATGGTTATCATCATCATAACGTTACATGTTCCTGTGGAGCATCGGCCTTCAACAAGTTCACGCTAAGCTTTTCTGTACTGTGCTACTAGTACAATGTCTTTCCATGTCTTCATCATTTTAAGTTTATTTATGTTATTAAGTCTCCCACTGACTCTCGTGCTTGTTCTGCGGACAGAGAATACGTACTCCCTCGTAATGCTATCAGCTATTTTTCTCAGTTTGTGTCATATCAAGCGCTAACATCTTTTCTTCACATATTGTCCCAGTTTGTCTGGTTCTTTCTATCAGTTTGACATTTTCTTTTTTTACCTTGTTTTACCATTTTAATACTTTGCTCTACGTGAGCACCCAATTATACCTGTCTTTATCTTCTTAGTTGTGGTGTTGTATTGTTCTCCACGTCTTACAGTCATATAATAGGACTGCCTTGATTTGTGGACTTGATTACTTTTGATTTCCATACATTTCTAAGGCAGTGAAAGCTCCTCTTCCCTTTGATAATCTTATATTGGTATCCTTGTCCGTTCCTTCAACTGTTTGTAAATTCCTGCGTAGATACACATTTGAGTCCATTGTTAAGGGCCACTTTGTGTTGGTTCTACAGCTAGGGCATAATCAAATTAACATTAATAACTGCTCCGAAACAATAAAATGATGTCTAAACACTTAAAAGACGATTCAGTTGTTGTGTAATAACGCGATTCATTAACGAGCAATGCACTTTAACAATTGACAATATAATTCAATAATATTTCTGTCTCTCCTGACATGATTATTCAAATATAGTCGTTGTCTGATCTCCATTCACATAAACAGTAATATGGGAGTATTAAAACATGAAGTCAAATTCATTCAAATTTCATATAATTCGTGCATCTCGTATTTTTATATGTTGTCTCCATCATAATTCCGAAGTATTTAAACATCAATGTATTCTCGCCTATATTCTATAACATCAATATAGACTACTGTATAACATAGTCCTTCTTCTTCTTCGTAAACTCTCAGACGTTTACTTGAATGTTTTCAAAGAAAGCAGTAGTCGGTTTGAGCCTGTTTGAATCTCCGTAAACCTTTTCCCTGAATGGTTATTGTTATTGTTAATCAGAATCGACCTCACTGCACTCCGGGCAAACACATAGTTGCTCAGTCTCCCTCAGCAAATGTCGTAGAGTATGAATGCTAATTGTACCTATAGCACCCTGGTTGTATACAACGGATACATCCTCTCTCACGTCCATCTCTGCTAGTCCCACGTTTGATGCCAAAATCCAACAGCGTCAACCTTGTTGATTCATTCATTGCAGTGTCATTATCTAGCAGGCGATCATTAATTGCCCTTAGACTCTCTCCCTTATCCATGTCCAGTGTCCCCATTATGGGTGCTCTCGAGGCCAGTCTGTCAGCTCTCTCATTGCCACGTACCCCTGCATGACTAGGACAGTAGATCCGCACAAGTTCTTGAAAACATGACGATTCTATTGATGTTTTTCATTCCTGCCGCAGCCATCCGTTCTGAACTTTCCAAAGCATTGATTGAGAGTCTGACAATATAACTGCCCTGGTTGATGGAGTTTCAGACAGCCACCTCAGTGCTGCAGTACCTGCCTCTACCTCCATTCTCATGCTGGAGGTTGTTGTTATGTAGGCTCCACTCTGTTCAGCAACAACGCTGCCCTTTATTCTCGCAGAGAAGCCCCATCCTGATTTCTCGCCCCGCACTACAGATCCATTAGTATACACAATGGCATCATCATCCCCAGCATGTTCACTTATCAGCTGATTAATCTCCAGCTCTGCTTTTCCATTGCCCCAAGATCTGCGCTCTCTACCAAGGCTAATGATGACCTGCTGGTAGTTTATCTAGTTCACCTCTGACTTTCTCCATTCTTCTCCTTTAGATATATTTTCAACCCTGGTAACCTGACCAATTGTAGCCTCTGCCTGTGCCATCCATGACATCCACCTCTTTATTCTTGCTCCTTTGATGTCAGCTACGTTCTCATGTAGAGGGTGTCTTTTGTCGGTGGTTACCCGCATATACGTTTTTGCCTGGGCCATCGCATATCTGGTTCTAATTGACAGCAATCCGAGCATGTATCTCATTGTCACAATGGGGGTATGACGCGTAGAACCCAAAACTAGTCGCATCCCTTCATTTTGAATGCGGTTCCAGTCGTTCACATTGTGACACTGACAGCGTGAGTATTCCTAGCCCATACTCGATTACAGGAGAAACAGTAGTCTCTGTTCCAAGCGCGCAGCAGCCATTGATTATAAGGCTGCCAGTCCTCGCTTGCACTTCTGTATGATCAGTTCGACATGATACTTGAACGATAGCCCACAAATGTTTGATCCGCAAATGGTACACGTGTCGGCCATATGCGCATTCTCTGTTCCACATATGTTGAGCAACTTTGAAGCAGATATTCAGCAGTCATTTTATAACATAGTCGTCGAGGAGATATCTTCCGATACATTCACTGCTTCAACGCGAATCTTTACACCCAAAAACAGTCTGGCGTCACCAACACAACAACATGCGCACCTAAAACAGATAAGATGCACAACAGTGTTTGAAATCTATCAATCTGGGTAATCCCAGCACGTCAACCACCGTGCGCAGCTGCTGACTTCCATATCTTGAATTGGGTGTTTTTCCAAGAGCACCTTTCTTTGTTCCGTCCCAGGCAGTGTACACAGCATCAGCGTAGCTATAGCACGTTTCACTAGCTTTGCCCTCAAACAAATGTAATTATCTGATTAACCGTCTAACGTATTAATGCCATTTTTTGCATACGATGTTATATTGGGTTAGACCCAACAAATATATACTTTATATCTGTGCATCTTGTCCAGTTCCCATAAACGGATGAAATCCTTTGATCTTTGTCGGCATACTAATTATTGTGTATCGAGAAAAGAAATTTTACCACTTCATGCACAGATTATGTGAATTGATTAGGCATAGGCGTGTCTACTATTACAATAATGTGGCCATCACGTTTGCAATTGAATACGTGTTGAAGATGATTTCTTAAATGATCTGCATGCGAAATACTCGTGACATTGTTTGTCATTGACATTTAATGCGCTACCAAACTGGACCTTCCTTGATCTAATTATTTCAATGGGTATCATCTCTTTGCGGTTCATAAATATCATAATGGAACGTTGCTCCTCTAATGTGCTTGTTAATAACGGTAAGGTCATCTTTAAAGAAATTAAACTTCATCCGAATCATAATCAGATGTCTCTGAGAAATTGAAAATCAATCTCGGCTGAATGAAGGACAAACCATCATTCTTCCAATATTCCTCTTCCTCTTGTAACACATGGTTCTCACTTTTCTTCCAATAATCCCTGGCTATATTGGAGATGGCGGCTTTTATAAGTATTTCAACATCTTTTAATTTGAACGTTCTATTTTCTGTTGCTACCTGTTCCTTAATTTTAGCCCACACTAATTCTATTGGGTTTAAGTGAGAATGGTAAGGAGGTAATCTTAAACATCTGTGGCCATGTTCATGGATTGCCTTGTCTATGTGAAATATCTTTGTATGCTGTGTCTTTTTTTACAATTCCAAGTAATTCAGGTTCATGGACATTTCGTTGAATGGAATGTTGTTTATGGTCAGCCAAATCTTTATTACATCTTTAATACTTGGTGAATTAGAAACTTTATCTTCTGGTGCCACAACGTTGTGATATGAGGCATTGTCCATTATCAAACACCACGGTCTATCCAAGGAAGGAAGTACATGATTCACAATCCAATCTTGAAATATCTTGCCATTCATCTCTGCATGGTAATCCCTATTATCTGTGGATTTTGAAACAAATATGAGTTCAGTATTATTTAGAAGCCCATGATGGCTGCTTCCTGGATGTGCAATTATTAGGAGCTGTCCTTTGCTGCTTGGTACTAGTCTCTTAGTTGTTCCATCAGATGATTGCCATTCTCGTTCATTACTGTGGTGCGCATTGATCCAAGTTTCATCTAAATACACAAAATCATAACAATCTCTTCTCATTTCTCTGACCTCGCGTAAATATTTGCTTCTCATTGCAACTATATGAGGCTTCTCACAAATAAGGTTTCTACCACCAACATATTTTCTAAAAGTGAATCCCAAACTCCTAATAGTCTTCCATAGCGTAGATTTGGAAATATCAATGTCATTATTCTTTCTTAACCAAATTTTCAATTTCCTTAAAGTCACTGCCTCATTATTGTGAAACATATTGCAAATTTCTCTGCGGATCAATTCTCTGTCAAAATTATCCACCACTCTTGGCCTAATTTTCGTGTGTAAAACACTGGAATTAGACATTTCAGATGTCGCTATCCAGCGGGGCAATGATCGTTTGCTTATCCCCAAGGCGTGAATAGTCCTCTTTTGTGGGTTTGAAATAGAATGATATAGTTTTCCTCGAGTAGCTTCATTGCAGAAATACTTAAAAACCCTATTTGTGATTTGCTGTAATGTCATAAAATGTACTCGCAGACTCATTTTTCCTTCTTAACCACACAAAAATTTTTGTAGACACACCTCTGATTGACAATGTGTGCGTTGCAACGGATATAAACTGTTTTATGTTCAAGAAGTGCGATTTCACGCAATTTCACTCAAAAATCATGCCAATTGCTTGATAAACCAAAAATGTGCAAATGAGGTCGTATAATTTACTGTAGACATTTCAATATGTGTGCGTGTGATGTGTGTTGGCAAGTAGGATTTTATATTATATCGCAAAGAAACGAAAATTGAAACCAATGGCCGCATTTTAATGAAAAATTTAATTCATAGGGTCTATACCATTTCAAATTCACACACAAAATTTCACTTATATGCGTTATATATTCGCTGAGATATAGCATTTTGAAGTTGGGCAAAGCTAGTGAAACGTGCTATAGCAGTCCTTTTCAGAACTACGCCTTATCGGGGCTTCATCGTGCTGGCAGATAGACACTAGTAGTCCTATTCAGGTTTTAGTATTTATCAAGATTGCACTTGAGTTGACAGAGTTCACTTATTTTTAATGGTAATAGAAGGAGGATCCGTTACACGCCCATTGAGGCATATTGGGAATATGGTGTTAGGCCCATATTTTCTTGACCAATGGTAATAGAGCTTTGGTATAATCGGTGGATTTTTGTCTAGGTTGAAAGGACATGCCTTGTCATAATAAGCAGGCAAAAACGTCACACAAAAAAGGTTAAATTTTCTGCATTTATTATCACAATCTTTATATACGTTTCTTTGTTCATTATAACCATGACAACGGATAAATAGTATGAAAACATTTAAGTGTCGGTCTTATTTTGGTCAAATAATATTTTTGTTGAAAAGAAAAACATCGTATTTTGTGATGTTTTCGCTTGACCCTACATCCAAATTCTACATTTGTAATGTATCAGACACATGAAACAAAATAGCAAACAATGCCCACACACACACACATACACACACATAATGTTTAATTGTTGTATCCCTAACAGATACACCATTAAAAATTGTTGCATCCAACTCATACACTCGTACATACACGAACCAAACTTGTAGTGTTTCCCACAAACTCACACACTACCCACAAGCCTCAGTTCGAGACCTCACATACCCACAATGTTGATCAATCCAAACATAAGTCCTTGTTCGGAGACAATGGTGAGATAACCCCAGCCTTCGTTCCCATCCGGGCCTTTAGCACAAGACACGAACTCGAAGACCTTAGTCACGTGACCTAATTCATGTTAAAAAAAAGACATATTATTTTCTTTTTTAAATAAACAGATTGCAGCATTCATTAGCTCATTTTAAAAACACTTTTATTTAAGTGGAAACCTACCCACCACAAAAACATTTATAGAATGTGTGATTCCTGTATACAACACATTGGGATCCTCGTCGGTGCTACGGAGTTTGTGCAGTGTGCTGAGATCCTCCTTGTGTGATCTAAGGGAGGCGATCGAAGCACTTATAGAGTTGTCCGTGTGAAATGAAGATGTTCCTCTAACGCTAAACCAAACGAAAACAATTTTTATTAACCTGACATGTCCTTGGTTAGGATGTTTAACCTAGCGACAGGGTCTGTCGATTATATTAGAGCGCATGTTCAAATATAAAAGACCTCGTAGTCTGGTCATTTTAACTCAATAAAGCAAGAGTTTAATAGTAATGGAAACAATGAACTACGATATAAAATTGTATTTTTTTTAATGGGTTAGCTCGAGACAACAGATGGTAATGTGCTATTAAATAAATGTATTTTTTTTTTTAACAGCAAAATTAGTGAGTTTTTGTTTTAAACGTAGTTTAAGTGATGAAAAACATTCATGTGAGCTTTACGTTGCGTGTTTAAGCTTATAGAAATACGTTTAGTACATTGAACTATGTCACGAACGGTTTACAGAATGAATGTCAGTACTCATGCTCTGGTGGGAGCTATATATGTTTATGTAAGTTGTGAGTTGAAGTGAGTGAATGTTAAGTTTGACTGTAGGCATGAATGCATTAGTAGCAGTAAGCGCTAATGTCGAGTTCACGGGCATGACTGAGTTGTTGTGAACGAAGTGGGGGTGAAGACTGGTTAGGTGTGAAAAGGGTCATGTGTAGGAAAAAGGATTGGAGAGAGATTAGAGCGAAGAGAGATTACGTGGAGAGTGAAGGCGAAATGGTTGAAGAAAAATAGGAAAAATATGGAGACATTGTGAAATTCGTTCCATGAGATGCTGTTCTAATTATGCACATCATACACTGTGCTTTTCTTATGTGATGATTTATGGTCAAAGCGGCAGTCTGCCTGTGTTATTGTGTTATACTCAAGTTTGTGACATAAAGTCGTCGGATATCGTATCTACGTGTTGGAGTTTAGTGAATTAACCATTAGCTGTGAATAACGATCCATGTTTGTCGCTCCGTGTGTATGTAATACATATTTGTCAATGTGTACACACAGCAAGCACTTGACAATTTTGGGGGACTCGTAAGTGGAAGAGAGGACCCACCCCTAATTTTCTGCAGAATTTTTGACAATTTCGCCTTCTCATGAATTGTTGTTGAAAAATTATATCAAGCGGAGCAGAGAAGTAGGACTATTTCTTTGAATCAGGTCACAGGAACTTAATGTGCAAAATTGAAGTCTTCATTTCAGTGATAGTCAGCAATGGTATTGCTGCAGAAGGACTGAATATTTAAGAACGAAAAATAGTTTAATCACTGGCGGAGAGGCGAAACAACAGTTTTGAAGAAATCGACAGTGTTATTTTTTGTAAAGTAGCACGAAGTAAGAGAAGGCGGTAATCAGTCTTGTTTACCTCGGCGCACTGATATTGTGCTATTCCGCCCCGTGATGAATGTGATGATTTGTCGTCAGTTTATCTGTGCTGTGTAGTTCGGCATGACTGTTGATACGAAAAATATCGTCTGCTGGGTCTTGTAATGGAATACCAAGGCCATTGTGTTGCGGTTGATTGGCTGAAATCGTAAAATCTTGCCTGGAGATGGTGTAAGCAGTGAGAGAGGCATTTTCCTTTGCTACCCCTTGGATTAGTAATGAAGAAGATCCGGTTCACCGTGTACGGAGAGCTGAGGTGCACGTAGGAACTGATTTCGACTTTTGACTTGCTGTGTTGCAACGTGAAGTGTGTTGTTTGTGGTGTCCATCATTGAGCTGTAACACCATGACTCCAAGCCTGCGCCTATCTCAAGTGGAGCAGCGGACACAGGATATTGTTAAGTTAAGTTTATTATTAATTTTGTTAATTTCCAGTCTTCTGTTTACTTGACTTGTGCGTCTGTATATCTCCTTTTATATATATATATATATATATATATATATATATATATATATATATATATATATATATATATATATATATATATATATATATATATATATATATATATATATATATATATATATATATAGGCTATGCGTCTTTTAATTAATTAATTTGTTTATTTATTTTTTCCTTGATAAGGTTATTGCCCGGAACTAATAGTGGGTTTTTTTCCATTCTTTCTTCAATAGCATTTTTGCAGATTAATTAACGTTATATTTGAACCCTATGATCTGTTATATCTAAAGTATACTAAACTTAGTTTATTTTGATACTAGTTCCTTTTAGCACTTGACAATTTTGCTTCGTCATATCTAGACTTCCTTCTGTCTATCACTTCTACAGTGTACTCGAAACTTATGTTATTTTTATATTAGCTCTTGTTACTAGTTAAATATTCATATATTCATTCCTGTTTGCCCTTGATGCAGGGTGCACGAGTAGAGCTCTTGGGGTACTTCATTGTCCAGTGTTTTGTTTTTGTTTCGTTCATATTGTGTGGTAGTATTTAATTTCGATTTCTGTATAAGGGTGATATTGAGCGGTGAGCACAATCCATCTTTCTTCATTGAAGAAATTTGCCTTGTGTCGTCTTTAATAGGTTTTGTGAGACAATTTGCGTTGTAGGGAACCCAAACTGTCTAAGACTTGGGGAGTTGTGAAGCCTCGTGTAATTTGTGGAACAATTGTTGGAGTTAGTTGTTTGCGTTTAGTTTGTTTACTTATTGTCTTGTATAATAGTCTTTCTTTCGTGGTGTTTTTCTGTCGCGATTCTCAGTCCTTTGCTCTGCTATCCGTGTATATAAGTTATTTTACGATATTCTGTTTTTGTTCGTTTGATAGGTTTGGGTGTAAATATAAGGTCTATTCTTACTTTCTTGGTCTATAACTTCCTCTCCACTGGCCTATCAGTTGTTGTAGTGTCGTGTGTTCTGTGATTATCATTTCAATCATCATCATACCATTTGTGTTAACATAAGCAGACACATTTTATTTTGGTCTATTACAGTTTGTAATGCCTACAGACTGATACAAGAGATTGACCCAGTGTGTAGACCCAGTGTGAAGAGTTGTTCACAATCTGTTGTGTATGACAGACGTTCTTCATAGGTGGAGGGGCATCCACTATAGTTTTCCAGACACCATTTGGTGGTATACGTTTTTTTTTCCTCTTTCCTTAATTCATTTTTTCATAGTTATCATAGTTGAAAAATATTGCAGGATGACTAGCCACTTGGATTTTATCACCAAGGGACAGGCACTTGGTAAATCAGGGGATGAACTTGAATTATGGGCTGAGACTAAATTTGCGGATGCTGAGGAACGGAGGGTACGCAACGAGGAAAGAGATCTAAGGAAATTAGAAATTGAGGCTGAAAGAAAAGCAAAGAAAGAAGAAACAAGGAAAGCTGAAATTGAGGCTGAAAGGGAAGCAAAGAAGGAAGAGACAAGGAAAGCTGAAATGCAGGCGGATAAAGAAATTACTTTCAAGAAACTGGAACTTGAGGTTGCTAGTTCTAGACCAGCTACTAAGGAGTCTACTCGTCCTTTCAAGCTGCGACTCCCGTCCTTTGTTGAGGGCGTTGATATGATGGACGTGTATCTAGAAAGGTTTCAACAAGAAGCAGTATCTTGGAAGGTCAAGAAAGAAGATTGGCCATCTCTGCTCAATAACTTGCTCACCGGAAGAGGTTTACAATGTGTCTTTGCTTTGCCAGTAGATGATCGCATGAATTATGACACGGTCAAAGAGACACTGCTTCGAAGATTTAGACTGACAGCTCAAGGGTACCGTGAAAGATTTATGGAGGCTATTCCTACAACAAGCAATGACTTTAGTGAGTTTATTGCGGAAATAAAGTTGCTGTTCAATAGATGGATTGAACTATCAGGTATTGTGAAGGATTTTGACGGGCTATCTGACCTTATGCTACAGGACAAGGTCCTATCGTCTTGCAATCCAGAGTTAGTGGCTTTTCTAAAAGAGCTAAAGCCAAAAGATATCAATATTATGTCAGAGCTAGGGCAGCAGTATGTCAATGCGCACCCGGGGAAGCAGATTCACAAGCAGATAGTTGCTGAGACCTCTCCAGCTTGTGTGGCTCAAGACAAAACTGAAAAGAAGCCATACAGACATCCTCGAGCCCGCAGCTTAGACAGGTATGTTGATAAAGATGGTGGAAATAGAAGATGGAACGGGGACAGAAGATATTCTCTTAAGAGACAGTACCCTTCTTTTGGGTCAGGCTACAGTAGAAGGGGTTGTTATAAATGTGACTCAAGGCGTCATCTATCTTATCAGTGTGGGAGGGACCCAGAGAGGTGTCCCTTCAACCCACAAAGAAGTCCATATGCCAGCCCAAAGAAAAATTATAATGGCAGTCCAAAGAGAAGCCATTACAAGCGCCAAGAGACGGATTCCAACTGCCCCAATTGTAAGGAGAGAAGAAACAGTCGAAAAGAGAGCCCAAAGGAAAACACTGAGCATGCAAATTCAGCTACTGTCCTTGATACATTTAATAGCGAGGAGTGTGAGAGGTGCAGACTATTGTTCGAGCCTGATGGCAAGCCTATTTTAATATGTGGCCACACTTTGCATTGCCTTTCATCAGTTGATGGGAATGGCACCTTAACTTTACATAAGGGTTTTGTGGAGAATAAACCTGTATCTGTTTTGAGGGACACGGGCTATACAACCATTGGCATTAAGAAGACATTGATTAAGGATACGTATTATATTGGAAAGATGGCCAAATGCATTACATTTGGTGGTAATGTCGAGTACTATCCATTGGCGATTGTGCAGATTGACACCCCTTTCTTGTCGGGTAGAGTTCGAGTATGCGTCCTTGACTTGCCGTCGCTGATCTCATTATTGGAAATGTTAATGGGGTTCATGATTGCACCAGTCAGGATATTGAGGAGTGGGAAAATGGGCATGATTTGTTTGCTAACGCAGTAATGACGAGGGCTCAGACTAAGGCTGATGATGCCAATATTATGATATCGCAACCCAGTAATATTCCTTGGGTGCCTACGGTTGCTGGAATTACAGCATCTGATTTTGTAGACATGCAGAAGCAAGACATTTCACTTCTGCCTTTGTTTCGGTTGGCTGAGTCCAAGAACATACGGCATACCAAGTCTTATCGATACTGGTTTGAGGTTAGGAACTCCATTCTAATCAGATGCTTTGCGGAGCAACATTCAGTCATTACACAAGTGGTTATTCCAGTGGAATTGAAGAATACAGTGTTAAGGACAGCACATGATATCCCGTTTGCGGGTCACATGGGTATTGCGAGAACTCGCTGTAAAGTGTTGTCCCAGTTTTACTGGCGTGGATACAATAAGGATGTGAAGGTTTACTGTCGGTCGTGTAAAGTGTGTCAGAAGACAAGCCAGAAAGGAAGGACTCCCAAGGCACCATTAGTAGCAACAGATTTGGCAGTTCGCCCTTTTCAGAAGGTTGCAATATACATTATTGGGCCCCTTCCAGTTATGTCTGATCGGGGTTATAGATTTATTCTAACATTGGTTGATCTATGTACGAGGTGGCCTGAAGCATTGCCAATGAAATACATCACATCAAAGGATATAGCAGAGGCTCTAATGAGCTTATTTAGCAGATGACGATTTCCTGAAGAGATTTTGTCTGACAGGGGCTGGCAATTCATTTCAGAAGCGATGAAACACATATTTAAACTGTTAGACATAGCCCAAGTGTTCTCCACCCCTTATCATCCTCAGAGCAACGGGGTCTGCGAGCGGTTCAATGGAACACTGAAAAGAATGCTAGGTAAGGTTGCAGGAGATTTTCCACAATTTTGAGATAGATACCTACCGGGAGTTTTGTTTGCATACAGGGAGATGCCACAGGAGAGCACATAATTCTCACCGTTTGAGCTAGTATTTGGCGCAAATCCTCGGGGTCCCATGAAAATTTTGAGAGACTTACTGACCGGGAATTACGCTGATGATAGCGTCAGGTCAAGTTATGAGTATGTCGTTGACTTGCGAGAGCGCATAATTACATCCTGTTTGATAGCACGTGAGGCATTACAGACATCGGGTGCAAGGTATAGAGCATATGCCAATAGGAATAGCAAACTTGTATTCCTCAGTCCTGGCAGCGAGGTATGGCTGTTGCTACCTACCAAGGAAAATCACCTGCTAGTGTTACGGCGCTCTTCCGGGACCCCAGTATATTCTGGGTGCTTCGATGACTTCTAGTATTTGTGGATGACCAAGTTATTATATGCGTATTCAGTTTATTGAGTCAAAGTCCCTCGGGTTCTTATCACTTTTGTAGGATTCCGTAATACTGTCCGTTGGTATCGATAATGTCTGCTTTAACCCTTGTGATACATTATGTGCTGAACAAGTTTCATATTAAATATTCGACCCTTGACTGACCTGTATTAGTCTCTTGTCTTATTGATTATATTGGCAGTGTGAGATGCAGCGTGTTAAGACATTAATCATCACTGGTCATGATCAGTTGAATAATAATAGCATTTAACTCAACTCCGAATACGACAGTTGATAAGACCGTGATTTCAACGACTCACAATATTTAATTAGTAATTTCATACCATGTGCAGACACCAACTACATGGGAACAAAAGTCACATCACATTCATGTACGATCTGTAAGAGTTCTCATTATTTCATAAGCACCTGTTCACAATCTCTATCTAGAGTTCTGGTTAGAGGTCAGTTCCTTTTTAACGGCCAATGTCCTTTGGCATAAATTCAGAGGCTAACTAGACTTAACTATCCTGCTAGTTATGCAATACACTTATTATGCTAGGCTTACGTCTACTGCTAGTCGTTTAATATCCGTTACACTAGGCTTACGCTTGCCGCTAGCTGTACAATATCCATCTATACTAGTCTTACACTATTGCTAGTACCGTAATGTTCCTTTGGCATACCACGCCAGGCTAATCTGCCATAATTATGTAAACTGCCTTATTCATACGACGACTTACGTTTGGTTCAAGAAATACACTGCTCAATTGGCTTCCCAGCCACACAATTAAAAAGTGGATATACCACACAATATAAGTGGCAATGGCCACACTTCTGAAACACACTGCCGTACGGGTCAAAACCCACAAGTCGAATGACGTTATAAAGACATACGCGTCATGCATAGTGATATGCATACTACGTCGTTAATATATATTCAATTGCGATGTTCCACGGTGCAGCAATCCGAGTTGGCCAAACTCAAATGCTTGCACACATGCAACAATCATCGACATCGGTCGATGAGATATATCTCTATTCGTTTGAGGTGTTCCATGATACAGACATTCGGATCGAGCTCAAATCCAAATGTCAGTAAGCATGAAACAATCATCGACATCAGTCGCGTAGATATAATCATTTGAGGAATGCGCCATGCTGCAGACATGAAGCAATCCTCAACAGCTAGTGAGCTGGCAAGGCCCATTTCAATTAATGAAACAGATTACCGATGTGGATTATCTGATATTAGTCCGAGGGAAGGAGAAGATTTTCCATATTAATATGCTAAAACCATATGTAGTACGTCCAACTGAACTGGAACCAGTTGTGAACGCTGTTCTTGATAGTACAGTTACTGTAGCTAGTGCAGCAGTCATCGAGGAAGATGGAGAGAAAGGTGAGGAGATCAATCTCCGGATCCCACTATTGCCATTGGTTGCTTTAGAATCATGGAGAGATGTAGAGGTCTCTGCATATCTTCCACAGCATCAGAGGAAACAGGTGAAGTCACTGCTGTGCGAATTTCAAGATGTGCTCACAGATATTCCTGGAAGAACTGATTTAGTTGAGCATGATATTAAACTAACCTATGGAGAGCCCATCCGGGTGAGACCATATCCTATTCCACTACATTATACGTCTGCGGTTGAAAAAGAAGTGAATGATATGTTATGCTAAGGTGTTATCTCCCCATCTGAATCATCATACTCATTTCCCATGGTCATCGTGCGGAAGAAGGATAAATCCCTACGGATATGTATAGACTTCCGCCGCTTGAATAGTATCACAGTGATAGATGCAGAACCTATGCCCAACCAAGAGGTCCTCCTATCCCAAATAGCGTGGGCTAAGTGTTTTACCAAACTAGACTTATCGAGGGGGTATTGGCAAATTCCCTTAGCAGAAGGCGCTAGGAATCTTACAGCATTTTGTACCCCCCAGGGTCTTTTCCAGTTTAATTATATGTGCTTTGGACTGGCGAATGCCCCTGCAACTTTTGTGAGAATGATGAGAATGCTTTTGAGGGGACAGAAGGATGTTATGACATATATTGATGACATCTGTTTGTTTCATGACACGTGGGATGAACATGTAGAGGGATTGAAGTCACTGTTATCATGCCTTCGGGTGCATCACCTTACAGCAAGACCCAGAAAGATTAAGGTGGGGTTTCGGGAGTTAACGTTTCTGGGGTATGTGGTAGGACAGGGTGTTTTAAAACCAGTTGATCGGACAGTTGGAAGAATTTTGAATTTGCAACCTCCAAAAACAAAGAAACAAGTACGTAGTTTACTCGGTCTGATAAATTTTTATCATAAATTTATCCCCAGGTTCGCTTCATTGTCGGCAGCTCTAACATCACTCACTAAAAAGGGCACGCCAAACAGAGTGGTCTGGACTGAAGAGTGTGATAGAGCACTGAGGAACATCAAAGCTGTATTCTCCAGCGAGCCCATTCTTCTACTGCCAGACTTGGCTAAGCCTTTTGTACTGAGGACTGATGCTTCTGCAGTGGGCATTGGTTCGTCTTTTAAGCAAGAACATGATGGGTTTCTACATCCTGTCATGGATGTCAGCAGGAAGTTGCTTCCGGCTGAAACGCGATATGCCACTATAGAGAGAGAGTGTTTAGCTATTATTTGGGCTGTTTCCAAACTCTCTAGGTATTTGTTAGGATCTCATTTTGTGCTGGAAACGGACCATAGTCCATTGACTTTTCTTAAGTCATCTAGATCCCCAAATTCACGTTTGACAAGGTGGTCGTTGTTGTTACAGCAGTACAACTTCACTGTTTTTCCTATTCAGGGTAAATTAAATGTCCTTGCAGATTCATTATCGAGATTATGAACACTTGCTTGTAGTAAATGGGTGTGTTTTTTTAACCACCATTTCTATGTAGTATTTGATACTTGTACATGAGTAATGTTTTGTCAACTGTATTCTGCATGATTTTTGTATAAGCTAAGTTCTTATCATATGTTGTGTATCCAGTACAGGGTTATAGAATAGATATTCTCTGGTATACTAGAATTTGGTGAAATTGATGTAATTTTTATCAAATTTAATTTTGTGTGTAATTAGAGATGCATGATTTTTGCCATATGGTTGCTGTTGTATTTTTCTAGCAACTCGGTTCTATTATAATTTTTATTTTTTTTATTTTTGTATTGTTCAGAATGTTATTATTGATTATTTGTAGATGGCATGTTTTCACACTGATGCTATAGATTTTGCCCACATATGTAATCAGAGGTTTTGGATGGTTGGGTTCCTGATTTCTACCACCCATCCAGTGAAAAACTTATTTTTTCACTTGGAGAGGGAGGGGTGGATGTCACGAACGGTTTATAGAATGAATGTCAGTACTCATGCTCCGGTGGGAGCTAGATATGTTTATGTAAGTTGTGAGTTGAAGTGAGTGAATGTTAAGTTTGACTGTGGGCATGAATGCATTAGTAGCAGTAAGCGCTAATGTCGAGTTCACGGACATGACTGAGTTGTTGTGAACAAAATGGGGGTGAAGACTGGTCAGGTGTGAAAAGGGTCATGTGTGGGAAAAAGGATTGGAGAGAGATTAGAGCGAAGAGAGATTACGTGGAGAGTGAAGGCGAAATGGTTGAAGAAAAATAGGAAAAATATGGAGACATTGTGAATTTCGTTCCATGAGATGCTGTTCTAATCATGCACATCATACATTGTGCTTTTCTTATGTGATGATTTATGGCCAAAGCGGCAGTCTGCCTGTGTTATTGTGTTATACTCAAGTTTGTGACATAAAGTCGTCGGATATCGTATCTACGTGTTGGAGTTTAGTGAATTAACCATTAGCTGTGAATAACGAGCCATGTTTGTCGCTCCGTGTGTATGTAATACATATTTGTCAATGTGTACACACAGCAAGCACTTGACAAACTACAATAATAAAAGTGGAATTCCCAGAACAGTGATTTTGCAATTACTTTTTTGTTTTATAATTTGGAGTCGTGATCCGACACAAACGATCTTTGCCTGCCTACAATATTCAAGGAAATCAGTAGTAGCGAATGGCAGTGTGAGGAAAGGATTGTGAGAGGGTGAGTAATAAAAATAAGTAAGCTGCAAAACTGATCCTCAGTTTAGGATTAGGATTGGTTTAGTATGGTTTTAAGGACCATTTTCATTGCACACGAACAATTCAATCAGTGTTTCGATCTCTTCCCTTAGATCACACAAGAAGGATCTCAGCCCAGTGCACAAACTCCATAGCACCGGCGAGGATCCCAATGTGTGCATACAGGAATCACACACATTCTATAATATATTTTGTGGTGGGTAGGTTTCTTAATTTTTAAATTTTGTCAGGGCAGCGGCCGTATGGCCTACTCTTTAGGATTTCCAACTGCCGAAGGATTTTTAACGTGCGCAACTTGCTGTCACATAATTTTGTTAGCTCTTTTTTCCTCTCCGGCAGTATAGGATTTACCTTTATTGTACGTGCTAATTATGTAAACTATTCGATTGCTGGCACACTCTATTTTCCTACCTTTCGACAGTCTTTGGTACAGGCATACCTCGGAGATATTGCGGGTTCGGTCCCAGACCACCGCAATAAAGTGAACATCGCAATAATGCGGGTCACTCCTATTTTTTTGGCTTCCAGTGCATATACAAGCTAAAATCATGTTTGCACCATGTCTATTAAGTGCGCAATAGCGCTAATTATAAAAAATACAATGTAATGTAAAATTTAAAATACTTTATTGCTAAAAAAAATGCTTATCATCTGAGCCTTCAGCAAATCGTAATCTTTTTGCTGGTGGAGAGCCAAAATCTATCGGAAGAAGAAAGCACGTTCTAATAAATAAACATGAATAATTTGAAAAAAGTGCAATATAACCAAAGCGCAATGAAGAGAGGAATCCCTGTATTTTTGAGTCAATGTTTACATTCCTTCCATTCATTTGTGTCGTGTTTGTTTAACTGAGAGTTTGATACAAATCAGACCATATTGGCGGGCAAGGTCATTTTCGTGTAATGACACAGTGGTATGTTTCACAGGGAGCGCCAGTCAATTATCGGAACTGGCCACAGATTACAGACATACGAATGATGTAAGAAACTTCCGGACAGAATTGTTTGACGAAGATGTTGCTGGGGGTTTGCGAATGAAAACCTTACCGAGATTAGATGGATATAGCAACTCCTTATACGGAAAATTGACCATTTGAATTTTCTATACGCATGTCCACCAAAAGACACAGCGAGGCCCAGAATCTATACCTAAACACCAAGAAGACTAAAGTATTGACAACAGACAAAGTAAAGACCAAACCAGAAATTGAAATTGATAACGAAGAACTGGAAAGTGTTAATGAATTCGAATACTTAGGATCAATCATCAACAGCTCTGGCGACTGTGCAGTAGAAATTAAAAGAAGACTTGCAATTGCGTCACATAAACTAATACAGATGAAAAACCTATGGCAAGGCACAAGCAAAGAAACAAAGTTACAACTGATCAGAGCATGTATATTCCCAGTGGCAACATACGGCTGCGAGACTTGGACACTCAATAAAACAGTTGCAAAAAAGATTACATCATTTGAAATGAAATGCTACAGAAGGATGTTGAGAATACCCTGGACAGAAAAAAAGACCAACAGAGAAGTACTGCACTCACTAAACGTACAGGAACATTGGCTCCTAAATACCATTGCAATAAGGAAGCTGAAATTTTTCGGTCATATAAAAAGACATAATAGCCTGGAAAAAACAGTGATGGAAGGCATGGTCCCTGGAAAAAGGGGAAGGGGTCGACCTAGACGACGGTGGACCCAGGACATCACAGAGAGTCTGAACTTGTCTTTGGCTGATGCAGGTCGACTTGCCCAGAATCGTGATGCGTTCAGAGCAGCTGTAATGGAGACAACGTTCTGGAAAGAATACGTCACATGATGATGATACGCATGAGTCATGCAGAAAATTCCATGACGAAAGTCATCATAACACGAACTTTTGAATGTACTGGCTGGAATTTGAGGCACTATATACATTCACGTTGATTGGAAGTTTTGTCGGAAACGCCAGGTGTGAGCGTGGGCCGGAAAACTTCAATATAACGTGGAACATTTAGACATACAACACTGCATTCCAGAATCATCAAAGTAGACAGCTCGGACTGAAGCCAGGAAAAAGTAGAAGTTAGAATTCTGAGCTTATAGGAACGGAAAACAAGTGTTGGAGCACCTTTTGAATAATACAATAAGGAAACTCCACCTTTTAATACGGAAACCGAACTCCTACATGACCTTCTCACAAAGTCACAGGGGGATTCTATAATAGAAATAATACCCCAAGACGCGTGTTTGAGGCATCTGCATCAAGTTGCCGAGACTATTCAACTGAGAAAGAAATCTAGTTCCCAGCAAGTTATTGGGGTGAGTTGTTACATATTTTATATACTTTGGATCTGATATGTTTGAACTTCCTGGTATTTTTACAGGTCCTTACGAGGCTGGTAACCTCAGCAAGTGAAAATGATATATTCATGAGCCACCACAGCAAAGTGCTGGCGATTTCCTCGTGCTAGTTCTCTCAGAGAATCAAAAGCAGAGGTAAAGCCCAGACTCTAAGTGGAGAAGAGAGTGGAAGATGATGCCATCATATATATATATATATATATATATATATATATATATATATATATATATATATATATATATATATATATATATATATTATCATGTGTAATAAGGTAATAAGTGTATGTATATTTAAACATGTCTAACCAGGCACAAGCTACTTGCCGCTGTCCAATCGACATTAACTAAAAGAATGGTGATTTTCATCATATCACCTGAGTAATATGATATACGCCCAGGGAGAGTGAAAATTCAGAGAAAAGATTCGGTCGACTGACAGCGGGAAATGCGCCTGATTAATATCAGGAAAACAAGACTTAGCAGCGAAATTTGCTCTTTAACGGTATTCCCTCTAAAGTTTGAGTACGAGTTTACGAGACTATTTGAGGTACGATTCTACGATACCAGCTGCTCTGTTGTTCAAAGCTTGCGATCGATACTTGACACCTACCTTCAACGGGTTGTGAAGTTAAATGCCTTGACCAGGAGACGTATCTTCACCACAGAGACGAATTAACAGAAACGGCAGCATCAACACTTCAGTAGTTTGGAAGCTAAGTGGCATTTTTAGCAGGCCAACACAACAGAACTAATTGATCTATATTCCACAACTAAGCTTCCTAAAGCCGATTTCAATGACGAAACCTATTTTTTTATTAATCACCAGTTCATATTTACTTACGTTTGTTCCAAAGTAAGTGATCATTAAATTTGTTACATGTTGTTTTTTTTTTACAAATTCATAGTAGATTTAGTTAATACAGAGAGCGAAGTGCACACGGATGAACCAGCATCTTTAATATATCTATACTTAAATCTATAGAGCCAAATAATAAGAGAAATGTCACTGTTAATTCAGTTGGGGGTTTGTACGAGCTAACTTAAATTATATAATACTTCTTCACAAAAGTCATCGGGCAGATAAAAGTTCACATTGCTAAGAGATATTAACATTTGTTCTTGACTTCTGAAATATCTTGTGAATACTCCCTAGAAGTAAAAGCATCATCATCCTTCTATATGTCTCTCTGCCTAGAGTAGTCTTGTACGAAGGTAGATACCTTTGAAGACCCACATTAGATACTCTAAGTTGTGGCCATTGTTGTATCATCCCTGTGGAGCAAAGGGGAGGCAACCCGTGACATTGCACACGGGACTTCCTATTTCTTCGCCCTTATCCGAGAAGGCTAGCATCCGATCTCACCACCCTGGAGATCAGGAGGGTGCATGGCATTATTAGAAACCACTGGTTCTGAAAAAAATATTTCATCAATTATATTCCGTGTGCTGGAAACGAACCCGGTACCTCCAGAATTAGAGGCGGATTCCATACCTCATTTTATTTTTTTTTTTAATTTTTTTTTTTTTTAAAGGATTGTGACAGGGTGAGTAATGAAAAATATGAAGCTACAGAACTCACTCTCAGTTTAGGATGAGGAAAACCAAAAAGTAAATGAAGATAATACTATAATATAATATGTCTGTGGTTGTTGAGTGTGCATCGTGGGGTGAAGCAACCTTAAGAAAGTTATACTTAAAAGGATTGCTTCGCACCAAGATGAACATCACAAAAATGATAACACTGGTATACACACATTTTGGTGCCTTAAATTGTATAGCTGTTCTTGGATAATTTTGGGTTGCTGATTCCAAAAATGTGATCACATTTTTTCTATCAGCTCTAGTTTTTGAGATAACTAAGAATGACCATATTAGTAGGGCAATTGTTATGTACAATCCTAGAGTTAGGTGCTATCAGTGGCATTTTGACTTTAGTCTGCATTCATATTATATGTAATTACTGTGCATATATTACCAAAAATGTAATAAAACTTTATCACTAGCACTTGTTTAGTCAACACGCAAAAAGGATCTTTTCGAGGACTTCCTGGAATGTGATATGCCCGGACAGTCACGCTTAAGGGTCCAACAGTAATCTGCCATCATGTGGGCATCCCAAAGTCCCTGGTATGTCTCTTCCATAGTTTTTATATCTTGGTGAAATCTTTCACCTTGCTCCTCATTGAAGTTGCCAAGATTCTCCGGAAATAAATGTAAATGGTTATGGAGGTAGTGCAGTTTTATGCTCATGTTGCATCCAAGTTCACAAAAACTCGACAGCATGTTTCCAACTAATTCAGAATAATTGTCTGCTTTAAAGTTACCCAGAAAGTTTTGCACAACTAAAACAAATGATGACTAGGCTGTGGACTCTGTTTTGTTCATGGAATCAATAAAATTTGGATCGTTTATTAACTTTCTAATTTGAGGTCCATCAAAAATTCCAGCTTTAAGTTTGTCTATGCTCAATTCTGGAAACTTTCTGCATAAGTAATTAAAACAGGTACCATCTTTGTTCAGTGCCTTAACAAATTGCTTCATCAAGCCAAGCTTTATATGTAATGGTGGCAGTAGAACTCTTTTTCGATCAATGAGAGGCTTATTGACAATATTTTTTTCTCCAACTTTAAATTCATCCCTCAACGGCCACTGTTTCTTTGTCCAGTGCATATCTTTTGCCCTGCTATCCCACAAACACATAAAGCATGGATATTTGGTGAATCCCATTTGCTGGCCAAGCAAGAAGTTCATCATTTTAAGATCTACACAAACCATCCAGTTATGTTCTAAATACTTCAATTTTTCCAGAACTGTTCTTATTGTAGCATACTCCTCCTTCATTGTAGTAGAATGAGCAATTGAAATTGAGCAATATTTGTTACCATTGTGTAAGAGAACACCCTTCAAACTTCTTTTAGAGCTGTCAATGAAAAGTCGCCACTCATCTGGTGTATAACTTACACCCATTTTGTTAACAAGACCTCCTACATTAGAACAAAACACAAGCTTGTTTTCTTTACAAAAGAATGGAATAAAACCTTGCTCTCTGCTGCGATAAAATGTAACCTTTGTTTCAGCAGTCAGTAATTTTTTTTCTTTCAATCTTGAAGCCAAAAGTTCTGAAGATTCCTTGGAGAGATATAGATCTCGGATTAGATCCTTTAGTTCAAGCTGGTCGAAGCGTTGAGCATCTGAAAAATCATCTTCGAAATCACTATCACTGTCACTTGTCGTTCCACATGCCACTGCGGTCTCATCTTCTAGCAGGGAATCCGAAATCTGACTGAAAGTTGAAATTGGTATGTCATCTCCGTGTGGAACAGGTCGCGTAGCAGAATCTAAATCTGGATATTTCCACTTTTTGTGATTTTTTTCCATTAATTCCCTTAATATTCACAACACAGAAATAACAGTCATCATAGTGGTTCGTGGGCTCTCTCCAAACCATTGGAATTCCAAATTTTAAACATTTTCTTTTCCCACAAGTCCACTGTCGCAGGTGTTCAACACATGTTTTGCAAAAATTATGAGGATTCCAAGACTTGTCCTGGTCACCTAGTTTTACTTTAAAGTAGGCAAAGTATGCCTTTTTCACAAAAACAGTAATATGCTTCCTATGTTCTTCTTTGAAAGTGTACTCTCCACAAATATAACAAAAATAAATGCGGTGAAAGAAAACATGCTCTTCTTGAAGATGATGCCATTCTCTGTTAGAAGTGTAATAAAATAAGTAGCATACTAACATGCATGCAGTGGCTTAAAATCTAAAAAAGGCAATTCTGGGAAGATTCTTGGAAAACTGAAACTGAGAGTAAACAAGCAGTTTTTATTTGTAAAGGACTAGACAGCAATAGTTATTTTACATAGCCTTATATAGAAAATATTGTAATAATACAAAAATGTCTGTATCTCAAAAACTAGAGCTGCTACAGACAAGTAAATGTGATATTTGGATTGAGCAGGCCTCATTTATGTACAATCAAGAGTAAAATGTTTGGCACCAAAGTTTTTTTTTGTAGGGCTGTGTAATTATATATTAGTTAGATATGACGGCAGCGTAGAATGACATGAGGGGTCGGTGCCTACGTCAGAGAGAGAGAGATTCCTCAGTGTCCGCCAAGAGGGCAGGCTCCACTTTTCCATGTGTAGAATTTTCTACGTGTTAATCATGTATACGAGTCTAGATTGACTCCAGTATAGGCTTAACGTTACAAGTATATGTGTGTGGGAAACACATTTTCATAAGGATATGACATTCAGAATTGGATGAGGCATGTTTTGCCAGAAATATGTGGACAGATTTTCCCAAGGTTAGTAACCTTTGAATCAGTATAAACTTGTGTTGAGAAGAATTAGTGTCGATTAGTTATATGGTGTCGGAAACAAAGATTATACAAAGTTATATAATGCGAACGGAAGAATATTATAAATTATGTACAGAAATTCAAGATGTCAGTAAATGACTATGAATAAATAAATAGGCGGACTGAAATTTAAGATGTGTGAGATAAAGACAGAACTAAGCAGTTCTAGTATTATACAGGAACACTCTAGTATCAGAAACAGTACGTAAAGACGATACTTAAAGGATCGAAAACATCCATTGTGTATTATTGAAATGGGGCAGAGCAATGTGTAAAATACATGTGAGTTGTAGACGTTAATAAAAATGAGAGTCATTAACTAGCAATAGTCTTGAAAACATCTGGGAGAAGTTCAAATTCTTTATTGATTACCTTCGAATTACAAATTTAACAGTTTGGGAGTTGGAAAAATAATTACGTACTCAAATTTCATGAACGAGTACAAAACCTCAACAAGCCAGATTGCTGTTGGCAACAAGACGAATGAAAATTATGTCAAACCCAATGACGGAATATGAAAGAATAAACTTTTCACAAGTAATACATAACTAAAATATGGAATTAAATCGAGCCATAAACGAAAAACAAAGAGGTATGTAAAAATAACACTTAACAGTGGTACAAATAGAAATGCTTAAAACATATGACTAGTGAGTAGGTCACTAAAAGATCAAGTAACAGACAGATAGATTGACAGACATGCAGGTAGGTAGGAAGAAAGTAGGGAAGGAAGGTAGGTAGGTAGGTAAATATATAGGTAGGTAAGTAGATAGATAGGTAGGTAAGTAGGTATGCTGATAAATATATTGGTGGGTAAAAGGTAAAGGTAAAGGAACCCGTTACACGCCTATTGAGGCATATTGGGAATATGGTGTTAGGCCCATATTATCTTGACCGTCGGCACACGAGGGGTGATGTGGTCGGCATCACGCCGGCCGCCTTAACCTTCCCAGAGTAGCTCTGGTACCCATTTGGGGCTGGGTCGACCCAGGAGCCGTTTGTGGCCTAAAAAATTTTCCGCCTCATCTGGGGATCGAACCATAGACCACTGCGCTAATAGCTACCATATTGGTAGGTACTTAGTGTAAACTGAAAAATAGTGAGTCGTGTTTTTTTATGTCATCCAAATAAGTTGCCCACGTAATTAGGCTTAGGATTAAGGTTAGAGTTTAGGGTTAGGATTGTGACCGGATGGCCTCCGTTAACGCAAGCTATCACGTTAACATTACAAATAAGAATAGTAAAAGTATTTGAGCAAGACTCGCAAGTAACAAAACAACACTAGTCTAACAGAAGAACCAATGAAATCGTCTATGGCTATTTTTTTGGACAAACAGCAGTCAGAGCGGAGTTCAGTAATACAGTTCAGTTATGCAGAAGTGACTACGTGTCAGTCTTTGACCTTACTGAGTCCCCTTTTAGAAGGTTGTGTGATTAACCTTTGGTAGAAGTAAAACTGAAAGCTTCAAACAAGCTTCAAAGATATAACATTTTAGGCGATTGTTTTCCAGTTTTGACAAGTATTCATACGGTTTGTATGTTCTCGATTTATAGTAGATTGATTACTCAGCTATGTTATATATAATTGAGATTCTAGTAGAAGCCTATCCATATCTACAGAAGAGTTTGAGCAGACGTTATATTTATGCTGATGTCCCTTACAAAGGCATCCTGATGTATTTAACCAACAAGCGATCTGGCCGCTGGTAGCCAGTATATTGAGTCGTGTATTTGAACATTGCTGTTAGTCCCGTTGGACTCCATTAATAAACAGTTCTTTGTGACTTATGGCTATTGCTTACTCATGTGTGTTGGATATGGAAGCATTAATAGGATACGAATGATCACTGACAACCTGCTGTGAGTATAAAAGGATCTGGTCTCGAATAAAATTCAATTGAGTAATTACATCTCTGGCAGTCGCCAGTTACCACTCAAAAGATAGATCTATGAAATAATAAACACAACAATCACTTGGAAATTTATAACAAAGAAAAAAGATTCACCACCTGTCCCAGAAGGTTTTCATGGTGCCAAGGTTTGTCATGTAGACGTGGTAGATTGCTGTTACTGTGACTTAAGATTACATAATGCAGTGATAAAATCTTTAGTCCAACTGTGACAGGATTAAGATTCCTAAACGTAACCCTAACCCTTACATTCTTCTTTTTTTGTGCGTGTTTGGGCGTATAAAAATTACAGCCAACTTTTTTTCATTTCAACCGGTGCTTGTGTAAGGAAGTACGTAGGTACGAAGGAAGATACGTTGATAAATACGTACGTAGGTAGGTAAGTATAGATAGATATATGGAGGAAAAACATACATGCACAGACGAGATCAGAAATAAGTAGCCTACAATTAAAGGTAGGAAATGTAATAAAGAACAAGAAGAAATATCCAGGATAAAACAGACAAAGAAAACTATCACACGTTTCCACTCACCTAGAGCGTTCTTAGAGTCATCGCCATCATCCTCATACACTTTATAAATAAAGATGACAGCCATCGCATAAATTATAGCAGTGCTGAAGTAGCAGACATAAAATGTTGAGCCCAGTCCTCCGATGAATACATGACCACCGATAATAAAAGCGATGAGTGTCGTTGCGTACTCAACACTTATTGATTTGACCAGTGCTGTAATCACAGCTGATCCCCCTAAACAGTGAGATCAGAAAGACACATCCTTATACAGAGGTTCATTCCCAAGACAGGAAATTGGAATATGTAAACACTGTAAATTTTGTAAACATCTAATAAATGGTAATGAAACTTTTCTTGTTTTCTATCATGTAAGGACTTTGGCAAAAGAATAAGACATTATTCGTAATAAGTATACATTTATGTGGAATCTGAAATATTTATAAATACAAATTACTCAGTTGTAAATGGTATGGAAACAGAATTCGGCTTCGCTTGTGCCTCGAAAATATGCATTGTTGATTTCCTTCCATACATAGATTCTGGCAGTGTTTGTTTTGGGTTGTTTAATTTTTTTAATTCAGCAGTTGTGACAGTATTGCCTCCCCTGCTTTGCAGTAGTGGTCCAACAATGGCCAAAACTCAAGAGTATCTAATATGAGCTTCAAAGGTATCTACCTTCGCACCAGATTACTTTTAGCAGAGATGTAGATAGAAGGGTGATGACACTTCTATTACAAAGGGAGTCTTCACAAGATGTTCAGAATAAGCGAGAACAATACTGCTTTGGCTGAGTATGTTAACTCTGTAATTCTGCCGACGCTTTTGTGAAGGATTTAAGCACTTATTACTTTCAGCTCGTTTATGCCCCCACCCCTGATTTACTCAGTGGAATTCTATTATTTTAGTGTAGGTCTGTTTAGAGTGTATGTACTAATTTGACTGAGACAAACCATGCAGTAACTTTAAAATGATTAAATCGAAGTTAAATTTGTAACATTACAAATAACAAAATTTAATAATCACTTTACGCTTTAACAGGTAGAAATAATTTGAATAGTTATGGATCAAGAAAATGTTCCTCACAGTCTTTAGGGCATGTGAGATATTACAAGAAGTTCAAGTGGCAGCATATATTTGAACTTAGCTGCCAATGACGGTTCTGCTCCTTCTTATGGGTTGGTTCTTTTTACTCTGTTCACGCTCGTCTCTGATCAAGGTTGTCGGGGGTAGCTCGTTTCCCAGAAACGTCAAGGAGAGTCTACCACGTGCGTCCTTCGTCTTAAAGCTTAGGCCACGGTTCCCTTCTTGTTCCGGGGATAGTACTTTCTGCTGGTACCACCACTAACGCTCTTCTGAGTATGGCGTTTTCCACTCCATAGTTATGGGTTCCTATCTTCCCATACCACCATCCCAATTACTCAGACTTTACCCTCGATGAGAATTAAATTTAATCCCTCGGGATAAAACTTTCTTTACATTTAAATAGAGTAGCTTTCATAGTTACTTTATATTTAAATGAAAAGGTTAATAGTACAGATAGAGTCTGTTTACATATATATCTCCACTGATTGAAAAGTGTTTACAATATAAATTGAAGATGTTTTCATTTATGGTTTACACTGATTGAAAAGTTTGAAACTTCCATTACTTTAAAATGAATATTTTCACATAGACATTTACACTGGTTTAAGCTTGAAAACTTACATTAATTTTAAAGTGACTATGTTTATAGGGACATTTACACTGCTTTGAAAATGTAAGTATTATACTTAGAATGTACATCATTTCTTTCATCTTTCCCTCCCTGCTCCATAGGGAACATGGAACTACTTTATGCTTTAAGTTCTCTTTACGATACTATCAATAAAGCAATCACCAGCCCGTGCAGTGGTGGTTCATGAATCATCATTCTATACGCTGAGGTTGCCAGCTTCAAATGACTTTGACATCCAATAGCGTGTTTCACACATTAAACTTCACATGGTAATATATACATATATATGATAGTTCACATGTTAGTAATAAAATATGAAATGTAAATCCCAACTTATGCCAATCCTGACTCACAGACTTTTTGCTCAGATGAATAAAAGAGACGAGTCGGTCTCTTACACGCGTATGGCGTGTCTTTAATTTGACAATAGATTCCCTCTATGACTCCGTGTGTTTCTTCAGTTTCCTAGTCCCGATGTTCCTTGTTAAAGTGTAGAGATTTCCTGTGCTTTGTAAGTCTTATTTAGTTCTCCAATAAAAGGTTCGGTTTAAAAAAAAGGAATTATGAATCTAGTCTTCACTCTGGCGAGGTCTGATGTTGTCTTAGCGAGCGTGAAATTCCCAGTGAAATAAAACTTTGAAATGGTCAGACAATATTCCTACCTTTCCACGAATTGTTGTTATGAATCTAATCAGAAAGATCCAATCATTTCATATCATGCAGATAGGGTGTGATGATTTCAAAAATATTCCGACATCGGATAATTCTAAACGTAAGGTCAACTCTCCCTTATATGGTAATATGATGTCCGATGCCCTTGTGTACAAACTTACAGACAGATCGGGGAACTCTCATGACAACATGTGTATGCTTTAATGCTTATTACTTTATTAGAAAGTAATGTTGTCATAACAATTCGGCCCGGAAGCGATTATGTCTCACCTGTCTGCCCACACGTGTCACACAGACAGTAATCTCGTTATCTTTCGTTTGAGTACGCAAAAACTCCGTGTCTGCCCATCTCGGTTACCAAACGAGTCGTCTTATCAGCGGTTGTATTTAAACACGCCGGCGACTATCTTATCTCAGCTGCTCACCGCAAGCCATGATGACCGGGTAACAAACAAGTGACATCACAGAGAGGAGTGTCGAATGATTTGATAAAATCAAACATCTGCTACTTTGCAGAAAATAACGACGAAAGAAAGAAAGAAAGAAAGAAAGAAAGAAAGAAAGAAAGAAAGAAAGAAAGAAAGAAAGAAAGAAAGAAAGAAAGAAAGAAAGAAAGAAAGAAAGAAAGAAAGAAAGAAAGAAAGAAAGAAAGAAAGAAAGAAAGAAAGAAAGAAAGAAAGAAACGTGCGATACTTGAGAGCACATAATAAAAGTCAGTACCACAAATGTACCAATACTGTCGGAGAGAAACAAAGATCGATAAGGGCCGCCAAGTTTTGTCACAGCAATAGGCAATAAACACATGCTAATTCCAGCTTTCATCATTAGCTCCTTTCTATTTCTATAAAATCATGATGGATTCTCGTGTCCCGCTCTTTGTTCACTTTTCCGAGAAAATAATTCAAATGAGAGTGTAGAAAATGTAATTTTAGATTCATGGAACAATCCAATTTTCTAAATGTGCTTAGCGTGTTATTCAAAATATTTTCGAAAATTGAGGACACTTTGTAACAGGGTAGACTATTAAGTAGCTACAACTGTTAGCTTTATAGTAAAGTATTTTATGAATGACTAGTTAGATAAATAAACTACTAGTCAAGAATCAATGACATCATCAGTCATGACACACATGAACCCATGATGTCATCAAACCTTGTGTGGCCTCCATACAAGTCAGACCGGAAAACATTTAGATTAGAGAGAACTTTAAACAATGGTTGGTTATCATCACATAGAAACAATAATTTCAGACTAGAGGATTCGTAGTTAGTTAGGTTAAAGATTATTTCAACAGTCCACTAGCCCCCAAGACCAATCATTAGAAAGTTTCCGGTCTTAACTCCAATAAGAAATACTTCCTCTGGCGAGCCATAGCACCAGACCAGTATAAAGACTGATGCATCTTAGTAACCAGTCAGAGCTTGAGACAGTTATCTCAAAGCTAGAGTCAGACCATCATAGGGTGTTCTTTAGTTTAGGTTTGGAGCAACCTGGCGCTACGACTACTATTGAACAAAAGCCCTTGACTCCTACGTTTTGCTGTTCTTTCCCGGACATTAGTGTTAGCTTAGCTGTTAGCTAGGCTAATCTTGTGACTTTTGTTTGTACTAATTTGGTTTTATAACCAAGAGGTAAGAAAAAATGTCAGCACCTATTGTGCCAGTTATTGAAATAAATACAGATGAAGATTTGCAAGGAGGAGTCCTTCACAAACCAGGGACACTGATAATTACTGTTACCGGCCCACAGGCCAATAGAGCATCTTATTCGTTGTTAGCGAGTATCCTGGCAGGGCCTGCAGGAGTGGGACTGAGTGGCATTGCCACACTATACAGGTTTTCTGGACCCTTTAGGTGGTACGCCACTTTAACTGCGGCAGCGCAGATCAAGCACTATCAAGGCCTACATGGCAAAAAGCTAGAGTGGTCCAATCCACAGATGACCGTGCATATCGAGCACCTGGACAAAGAAACGTCCAAGGGTATCCTGCACTGGATACCGCCAACAATGAAAGCAGAGGCGGTGAGGAGGATCGCTGCGGAAGTGACCGGAGATAAGAATGCTGAAGTCAGCAGAATTAAGACGGCATACGACATGTGGAACTTTTCCTACAGGCCGTCCAAACAACAGGTACCGCACTTCGCGCACTTGAAGATGACGGATGACAGAATACAGCGAGTGTGGGTGGCCCTGCCCGGGCGCAGAATTCAATGTGCGATATGTGGGCTTGATACGCACTGGGTCAGCCAGTGCCCAAAGAAGCGGGCGGCCCCCACTCAAGCCAAACAAACAAGAGAAGAAGAGGCAGTGGCAGACAAAACTCCAGCGGAGCAGAGTAGGGCAACTGACTCCCCCGCCCCAGAAAATACTGAATCGGAGTCTGAAAGTGAGAAGAACACAGAGGCAGAATTTACAGATGTGCTGTCTAGAAGGAATGCGAAGAACAGGATGAGGATGCTATTGCAGGCAACAAGGGCTGTAAAGACGAAGGAGGTGAGGTTAAACTCCCCCAGCAAAAAAACCTTGCCCCCATCACCCAAGGCGTCGACATCAGAACCCTCCCCCAGGAGCGTGTCAACACCAACAATTGATGAGCCGAAGCAAACTGAGTCCGAAGATAAAGAGTACCCCGATATGACAGAGGCGTATCAGATGGAGGAAGAGGCGACGCTAGAAGAACCCCAACTCACCTGGGCGAGCATGACAGAAGACATTGACTTGATGATGCCACAAGCCAGTATATTTATAGACGGGCAGGAGTTTGAACCAGTAAACGCATGAGCTTACACCCACGAGTCTTTTTTCCCTGCGCTGGGACCCAGCGTAAGATGTCCAGCGTCAAGCGAGCAAGAGGTGTGTGCTCCAGATGGCAGATGACAAATGGTGCATGTGAGGTCAAGATGCATCCCGTGGTCATCCCCCCCCCTGTGAGTGTACTGACGTGGTGGACAAAAATATACCAATGCGTGGGAGAATGCACTTTTTCCAGTCGGCAAGAAAGAAATTCGCAAAAAGCAATGTAATTTTAAAAGTAAATGATATAAATAACTATAGTTTAGGTGCTTTTTTACAGTGTATTTTAGGAGTTGTGTTGATTGTAAATAGTTTTTTGCTGTTTAGTTTTTACATAACACGGCACACACATTTACACTTTTTAAATGCGCACAGTTTTAATTAGGCAACCAACCCTCCCCCCTGTCAGGGCGAGAGGGACTGACAACGCAGCGTTGCCTGCGTTGGGCCCTAATCAGCAGGGCACAACGACCTTTAGCCAGCGACCAGTCACTAATGTGTCGAGTAGTCATTTTACAGACAACGGTCAGCCCTTATGCACCGCTTTGTCAAGAAGTGCAAACATGAATGTGTTGAGTGGTTTAGTAATGACAGATAACGGTCAGCCCTTATGCACCGCTCTGTCGAGTAAACTACGTGGAACAGGTACACCCATTACAACATGTGATAAATCTTTAGATAGTACTTTGCTACCGAGTAATTCATCTACGGCATGTAGCCAGCCCCAGACCACTACATTGCCTTGTAGTTTAGATATGGCAAGTGCCCACTCTGCCACTTTGCCAGGAAGACAGTTTGCAACAAGTGGCCAACCCTCAGATACCACTTTGTCAAGCAGCCTAGTTCTAATATCCCTCAATATCAACGGTTTGAGGAATAAGCTAGAGCACATTATCAAACTGATTAAAAAAGATAAACCTGATTTTTTGTTCTTGCAACAGGCAGGTATTACGTCCGACCTTTCTGCCAGTCGGATTGTAACTAGGTTAGGACTTAAACACGGCTGGTTCGCCCTAGGCCCCAGGCATAGCAGTGTCGCCATCTTACAAATTAACGAAGATTGGGACACAGTACATTATAGGACAGACGGTTGTGGCAGAACCGTCATAATTCAAATACAGAGCAAACACAATAAACATGACACGCACACGCTCATTAATATATACGCACCCGCAGTAGACACTGACCAACCCAAATTTTACGACGGACTGTATGACACTATAGATAAGCACTACAAAGGAACTAGAATAGTGTTAGGGGGAGATTTTAACTGTGTTTTGGCCAATTTAGACAGTAGTTCCTTAGGCCCCGTATCTCAGAGAAAGAAAATTCAAATACCCCTATCAATACGACATTTACAACCCATTCTTGACAAACATGACCTAGTAGACGTTTACAGAAAACTACAACCGAACACACAAGCTTTCACATTTCACGACAAGACAAACCCATATTTTAGACAGGCCTCAAGACTGGACAGGTTCTACGCATCCAATAATTACAATATACACAAAACTTACCATATAAAAAACACGCTTAAATTTACAGATCACCAAGCAGTATACACAGTTCTAAGTACGGGACACACATATACAAAATTAAAGAGATCCCCGCATTGGAAATTCAACAATAACTTGCTAACAAATACCTTCTTCACAGATACAATAACACAACTCATTCAGGGTTACACACAGGATATCCCCAATAACAACATTGCAGAATATTGGGACCTGCTAAAAAACACAATAAGGGACAGAACACAGACTTTAGCAACAACAATACACAGGGCTTTTAAGAGGGAACAAAATATATTGGAAGACGCAATAAGTTTAACTAAACAGATAGACAAATCTAACCCACACATTCATACTTTAGAAGAGAAATTAGACCTGTACAAACAACACACATACCAAGGGGCTCTCCTTAGGTCAAAATTAAATACTATTACACAAGAAACACCCAGTAGACAATATTTAGCGATTGAACAAAATGTACAACACAGTAGGCAGATCCAGGAAATATTTGACATGAATGGGAAACAACAGACAGAAGACATTAATATTAGACACGCTTTTTTTGAATATTACACAAAATTATACGCTAAAGAACCAACTAACGTAAACATACAGGATAAATTTCTACACTACACAAAACGTTTAAGTGATGATGAGAGCAAGAAATTAGACGAAACTTTAACTTTAGAAAACTTAAGGGAAGCGATCAGTACTTTCCAGAAAAATAAATCACCCGGCCCAGATGGGTTAACGGCAGAATTTTACTTTTTCTTTTTCCCAATTTTAGGCCCCCTTTTAATTAAAGTATTTGAGGAAGCCTTCCAGAAAGGAGAGCTTCCGAATAGTTTAAATGAATCCTTTATTACTTTAATACCTAAAGATAATGCTGACAGAAAGTCAATAAAAAATTACAGGCCTATTTCGCTTTTAAATACTGATTATAAAATCTTGGCCAAAGCTCTTACTCTGAAACTTAAATTATTCATGAAGAATTTGATACACGCTGACCAACAATGTAGTGTACATGGTAGGAACATTTGTAGACATACACACTTCATAAGGGATTTCATTACATACACGCATGATAGACAGTGTCAAAGTGCAATACTATCACTAGATCAGGAAAAAGCCTTTGACAGGGTATCACATTCCTTCCTACACAAAACTTTACAAGCAAACAACATGGGTACTTATTTTAGAACATGGATAGAAATCTTATATAAAAAACCCCATAGTAAAATATTAATTAATCACAGTTTAAGTGACCCAGTTAGGCTGACACGATCAGTGAGACAGGGTTGCCCTTTGTCTCCCCTGTTATACGTTTTAACACTAGAACCAGTGCTGGAAAAAATAAGACAAGATGTAAACATCGCGGGGACTTTTATACCCGGGCAAGGGGAAAGGAAATCATTAGCGTATGCTGATGATACTTTATTCCTTCCAGCAACTGTAGATTCCATAAGAAAGATATTAGAAACCTTTACAGAGTTTGGATACGCTAACGAATCCAAACTAAATATTCAAAAATCTAGTTTAATGGGATTAGGTAAATGGGCAAATAAGACAGATTTCCCCTTTCAGTTAACGCAAGTTAACAGAATCAAAATTTATGGGATAAACTATTCTTGTAGCCCCCACGACCCTAATACAGAGACATGGGTAAAGTTAGTAGATAAAATTCAAAACATGTTAGAGAAATATAAATACAAGACAGCTACTATTTTTGGGAGAATTATCATAGTGAACTGTTTCATTATGCCTAAAATAATATATACAGCAAATATCCAGATTATGCCAAATTCAGCGGTAACTAAAATAAATGTACTAATTAGGAATTTCATTTTTAAGGGCACCTTTAAAAGCATTAAACATTTAACCCTAATACAGCCCAAACATAAAGGGGGGATAGCTTTACAAGATATCAACACTAAAATTAAAGCTTTAAGGATTAAATATATAGGGGAGATAATTAAAAACCCAAGCTTGTACCCCCTAGCACATTACTATATCGGACTTAGGCTAATTAAGTTACACAAACTAGAAAACAACCAACCACATTCCTTTGACACCCCACCACCTTTTTATAGGATATGCATAGAAAATCTAAAAGGGAATGAACAGTTAATAAAACAAGACACTAAACTCATATACAAACTTTTAGTAGGAGCACAGGAACCCCACTTAGGTACACGAATAAAACGAGGGTACAACCTTTTCATAACAGACTACACACAAAGCTTCACAAACATCCATGCAATAGACGTCAAGCCAAACAAGTTACTTTTAGGTTACTGTACGGTTTAACACCTATCATGAGTAAGCATTCAGCAATGAAAGCAGGCAAGGCGCCACCAAGGTGTAAACTGTGCAGTAACAACACAATAGAAACAGAGGACCACTTGTTTTACACATGTAAAACAGTGGCCCCTACATTAAATAAACTAAGAACACTGATAGCTTCCAAAACACCGCAATCACTCAACATGTATCAAGCGGTCATGTTGAATACTTTACCGACTTTACCGAGACAGACGGAGCTTAAACTCTTAACTTTATTAGCAGAATTTAGATACTTAGTGTGGATATGTAGAAATAGGGCAGTACATGACGGCATACATTACGACAGTAGAATATTTTCACAGATATACGAACAAATAACAAAAAACATAACAGAACAACTTTAAAAATATTTCTTGTTGCTTAAATACTTCGTTGTTTAACTATACAATGTGAAGCAAGTAGCTTTATTTATAAATACTTCTGTAAATATCAAGCAATATAAATATCATTTATCATTTATGTCTTCACTAATCACCTCATGGTAGAGTGTCATCATCATTTAGTCAATGTACCATCAATCATTTCACCTCCATTCATCATCCATGTGAACATTGACTTGAATAAATGTTATTTGGGGGAGGGGGAGGGGGGAGGGGGGAGGGGTTTATCGTTAGTATGGTTTATTATGTGATATTGTTTATAATTTGGTATATTGTTTTTGATATTGACTTGTTGCAATGCTAGGCTGGGGGGGGGGGGGAGGGGGGGGGGGGGGGGGTTATTAGTCTTTGTCTTTTATAACATGTGATAATGTAAAAATTCTTTGTAAATTGATATATTGACCTGAATAAAGGTTTTTTAAAAAAAAGTTCTTTAGTTTAGGTTTGGAGCAACCTGGCGCTACGACTACTAAAGAACAAAAGCCCTTGACTCCTACGTGTTATCTAGAGACCTCCTACCGACCAGGAAGGTTAGTGAACCAGCGCTAACCCCTGCCACGATTATGTGAGTGGTTCATTCCACTTGAAGTAAGTTCGAACTAGTTTTGATTGAAGTCTCGAATCGTATTTTATTTCGCTAGGATTTCCACAGATCATAAAACGACTAGAGTATTGAGGTGCCGTAAGCCTTTCGCCTTGGAGGCTAAAGCTGGCAGTTTTCATTTTCCTCCCCACCAGAAATTTATCTCGAGCTGCCACTGTTTATTTGAAATACGAAACGAAAATAAAAGAACATCTTTTATAACCATTTGGACTTATCAAATGCTTTGCACCATTGAAAGTTTCCATTGACTGTTCGAGTTGCTAATTACTTACTACCCGTTTAAGATCAATTTAGAATCCATCAAGGCACTTATGAGATCCACCAATTACCTGGGTTGTTCCTTCCTTCTGGAATTACTAACTCTGGTGATTAACCAGTATTTACCAGAAGAAACGCAACAAAAAAAGTTCTGGGATTATTTCCCTTATATCAAGTAAAATACGTAATTACATCCCTTTCACAAAATAACACTATCACGATCTTCACCCGGTCACATAGATTGACTTTTGGTGCCCGTGACCTTTCACACACCAGAGATTGTCATTTTTGGTGTGGTACAGCCTATGCATGATGGATCCAAATATGCAACAGCAGTTTGAAAATCAAGTACAATTGCTCCAACAACAAAATCTGTTATTACAACAGCAGATACATGACATGCAACAACAGCATGCGTTGAGTCAACCATTGCCAGATAACGCTGAAGTTCCTAATAGTTCTTCACAAGCTATTGCTACCACCCTTAGCTTGGTTACACAGAGTGCAAATCTGCACAACATCAATAACATTGTTAAGCCTTTTTGTGGCGATCCGTCCACTTTTCGGCAGTGGTTACGTGACATTGAGAAATTTACTTCATTTATTCCATCAGCCACTGATGCCGATCGCAAACGTGTTGCCTTCTTGTCATCTCAGTCACTTGTCACTGACTATCTACGTCGCCGGGCACAGTTATTTCCAGACGAGACCTTCGCCTCTCTACAGAAGGAGCTCACCCGCCGTTACTCTTCCGTTAAGGACCACCAACACGCTTGGACTTTGCTTCGCGGACTCCATCAGGACCGTCACGAGTCGGTTCAGTTTTATGCCGATAGGTTGTTAAACCTGGCTGAAGATGCTTTAGTGGAACCTTCCTCTGCATCTACTGATACGGAAAACCAACTTGTTGGCATTTTTATCGATGGTCTCCAGTCAGATGCGCTGAAACTTCATTTAATAAGGGAAGACCCACAGACAATCCTTGATGCCATACAACTAGCAATAAATGAAGACAATGTGAAGAAACGGTTTGCAAATAGACTTGGGCGTGAACCTCGTGAACACGATCACACAGATTGTCGTAAAATTAACAGAGATACAACGTTAAAATACCTCCAAAGATAACATGTAAGGATAAAAACATAATGCGTAGGCTGCTGATAGTACATGATCGCCCTGACCGCGGGTCATCACCCTCCATAAAAATTGACTTGCTAGACGGGAAGTCAAAACGGTTACCATTTGAACGGGATGAGAACGGCGGATCAAAAGGAAAAAAATATGACTGAAAAATTGCGTGAGACTAGCAAGGCTAAGGAGACGCAATTGGGGGGGGGGGGAAGGAAAAATTCACGTCCCCAAATTGACACGAGGTACGGAAAGGGACGCTTTTGCGATACCAAGCCTTTGATTTGAATTCAGCGGCTAAACGCAGATGCTTGAAATATTACAAAATTTAAAAAGTAACTTTTTCTTAATATTAATGTTAGGAATATAAAAATTAGGTGGCCGGATGGCCCATTCTGAGCAGTGAAATAATATGCTTTTAATTATACAGACGGATAGATACTAATGAAGACATTGACAAAAGACTGTGTTGTTCACATCAGCGAAAGACTGCATTGAATCAAACATGTCACTATTTGCACAAAAATCGCGACCTTGAAGACTCAAGTGTCCAAATCTAGTTAGAATGAAAGAGAAGGGGAATTGGTGGAAGCTGTGGCTAAAAATAACTTTTCAGGCAAAATTGTAGAGTGGATGAATAGGTTGGTTCAAAAACCAAGTACGTTTTTGTGAAAACGCAAGTAGAGACGGACGGACTAACAGATAAAAATCCATACTTGACTGAAGCATGACTGAAATGACTTTAGTGTAGGAAATTTGAATTGAAAAACACAAGGCAGTGATTGGCCACAGACAATCATATTATCGGCGCTCAGACGCGCATTTGGGGTCATTCCTCAATAGTTGTCCAGTGATAGACACAGTAAATTTCAAGTGTGGTGATTTCCAAATGAAATAAATTGAAATAAGTTCAGGGACGCCATACTATAGCCAGCATCTCAGCTGAGTTTTGCTAGCATTTCTGTGTTCTTTATTCATAATCTGGTAAGATTGAAATTATTTCTTTGTATATTTTGAATATTGTTTAATGTTTCGAGTGATTTGATACTGCCATATCGAAATCTAGCCTTACAAACAAGTAAGGATTTGCTCTAGACCCCCCGCCCTAGTTCAGGGTCTAGGGACAAACAATATACATAAACTCCAGCAAGGGTTAGGAAGGACAGATCAAGTGTTGAGAACAATGAAACATATTACCTATCCTATTTTAGGGCAGGAAACTAATGAACCTATTTCAGAATCTGTAGTCTGGGAGGACTTATCCGATGTGAAACCAACATGGTAAAATGTGCTGTATGGTCAGAGAGATCTGACCCGTCTATATGTTGTTGTTGTGTAGTGTGTGTCCAGTCATGGTTAGAGAATGGAATTTGACACATAAATAATACTTTGATTGCAGAGCTGTGAGTTTCAGTTGGCACCCAAGCGGTGTCGAATGAGTTGGTGATTTTACACGAGTGGATCCGTGCAGTAACGTTGTGTCAGAGCATTTTCTTATTGCCCCCAAGCACGGAGAGGTGGGGCCACCATAAGTCTTATATTGCCCCCAAGCACGGAGAGGTGGGGCCACCAGATCTCAGCACCAGAGCTACCTATTCAAAGTTGAGTGAGCCTCTGGTCTGCTGGAAATTCACCAACTCCATTTAGTTACTAACAATCCCATAAAAATTCCTGCCATTACTGGACAATGTGTAGTCACTATAGATCGGGAGTGATGAGGCCACCCCAACAGCACAACCATTAACTATCCTCCCAATTAGATGACTGCTATAAACATTAATAAAACTAAATAGTCTAGTAACATACATATGTACACCCTTGCATTTATTATGTAATATTCCATGCATTTCTTTCAAAATTTCTAAATCTTTCATAAGTTCTGGTCAAAATAAAACTTGGTCCAGAACGAAAAAAATGTAAGAAAATTTATATCAAAATTTTTACACACTTGAGTTAGTTCAGTGTATTATAACATTTGTTAATATTATTAGACTTCTTAAATATCTGTGTGTGTGTCTATAAACTATCACACCACATTACATATCATTACCCTAGACATTTAACGTAGCCACATTCATTAGAAAAAAAAAAGATAAGTGTGAGGTCGTAGTGGTAGCGAGAAGGGCCTTCTGACAATTCACAGTTACATATTATCTCAGGAGCCTTCACAGCTGACCTCATGCATCACACGTAGTACTATCACCATCATATAATACCATCAAACCCACTACATATATTGGGGTCTCTTTGTCCCGGGATCATTAGCCCAACAGTAATATTAGGATCTCCTGGTGGGAGAAATAAAATTAGGGGAACAAAATTGTAAAATTCCCTTTAAAATTAAAAGTGTCCCTGCAGATAAAAGTTGGTGAATCTTCACAGCCAGTAATAAGTAATTAGTTAATTAATTAATTAGAATTATTTAGACTATAGTAATTAGAAGTAATTTAGTGGTTAGAGATTTATCTTGTATATTATTATATTGTCTAAAAAGTATGGCGGAGCTAGCAAAATTCCGATCAGCTGCTGTGCTGACCGCAAAGGAGATGGGAATGGATGGTCAGATTTTAATTCAATATGTAACGGCTGAATGTGATAAATATATTGAAAGGGAAGATAGAAAGGTAGCTGAAGAGAAGAGGTTACAAATTGAGGCTGATAGAGAAATTAAGAGGCTGCAGATTGAGGCAGAAGACAAACGACAGCAAAGGGAGGCAGAAGATAAAAAGGCCGAAAGGGAAGCAGAAGATAAAAAGGCCGAAAGGGAGGCAGAAGATAGAAGGTTGCAAAGGGAGCACGAATTACGACTAAGGGAGCTGGAATTACAAGGCCAGGCTCCTGAAAATGGTGCCAGCCCTTTTGCCTCAGATGCTACGCCTAGTCTGGGAGCCTCAAACTCAGCTATGGGGTTTCATTTAGACCATTTTGTTGAAAAAGACGATGACATAGAGGGGTACCTAGGACGTTTTGAGTTATTAGCTACTACATATGGGTTAGAGAGAGAGAGGTGGAGTTTAAAGCTATCACAGGGACTGAGAGGTACTTCTTATGAAGTATTTGCTAAAATGAACAGGGAAGACCAAGACAATTATGACATGTTAAAGCAGGCTTTGTTATTAAGGTACGAGAAGAATGGTGAATTTTATCGTAAGAAATTTAGAAATGCCAAACTGTTGTCTGGGGAGACATACCACCAATTCTCTGCCAGACTAGAAACCTATTTGGAGAAATGGACTGCTCTGGGGAAGACCCAAGATCTTAAAGAAATGATCATGATTGAGCAATTGAGAGAGTCCATGGCTCCAGACATGAGAAAATTTCTCATGGAACAAGGTGCAGAGAAGTTGGGGGAGGTTTTAAATGTTGCTGAGAGGTATCAGGCAGCCCAGGCAGAGGTAAGTGGTGCTAAAAAGAAGCACATAGACAATTTTAAAGCTCCACAGCAATTTAATAAATTTGATAGTAGAGAGCAGGGAAATAAAGGTAGGACAAACTTTGAGCGGCCAAGAAATGACTATCGCGACAGAAACTCACAGTTCAATGACCAAAAGTTCAATGAAAGAAAACCGTTGAACCAAGGAAAAAGATGGTGTAAATGGTGCAAGAAGGATAACCATAACACCGAATTTTGTAGAAGGAAACCTTCAAACATTGCTGCAATGAAGTCGGGGACGCAAAGATTAAAGGTTAATCCTAATGGACAACAGGAACCTTATCACCCCCCAGTTTGTGAGGATGTTATTTGTAATGGGGTCACCATAAGGTGCCTTTATGATACAGGTTTGGATTATGATTCAGTTGTGAAGTCTAGCCTAGTGGACCCAAGTCAGTATACCACAGAAACAGTGGAAATACAAGGGGCGACTAAGGACATACCACTCATGACACTTCCCATCGCAAGGATAACGGTGAAAACTCGCTATGTGGAAGGAGAAATCAGAGCAGCAGTGATAGATGAACCAATCTACCCTCTGATATTGGGGTGTAGATACGTCTTCTTGGGGAATCCCGAGAAACCTGTGATCATGGCGACAGTGCAGACCAGGTCACAGAAGAAGGAGGAAGAAGGTGAACCTATAAATGCTCATCCAGAGGAGATGAGGAAGGCGCAGGCTGAGGATAGGACACTCAAGCCATGTTTTAAAAAATTGCCCAAATGCCACACACCTCCGAGCAAGGGGGAATATTTCATGAAGAACAAACTCTTATACAGGAAGGCCGGAACTGGAACAAATGGTCACAACCAGCTGGTTCTTCCCACTTCATATAGAGATAAAGTGATGGAACTCGGGCATGCGATTCCCTTCAGTGGTCACATGGGGATCAGCGCCACAGGACAGCGTATAGCTTGTCATTACTTCTGGCCAGGGATAACGGAGGATATAAAAAGATATGTCAAATCCTGCCCAGAATGTCAAAGGGTAGCTCCAAAGCACTGGACTGCTCCTGCAACTCTAGGGGAAATGCCCATAGTGGGAACACCTTTTGAGAGGGTTGCAGTGGATATTGTAGGACCTCTCACTCGGACCAAGAGGAGGAACAGTTACATCCTTACTCTGGTGGACACTTGTTCTATGTGGGGAGAGGCGGTAGCCCTGCCATCAATTGATTCAAAACATGTAGCAGAGGCACTACTTACAATATTTACCCGATTAGGATTCCCGCATCAAATCTTGACGGATAATGGTTCTCAGTTCAAGGGGAAACTAACGGAAGAAGTTTTTAAGCTATTTCAAGCCAGACACTTTCATTGTAGTCCGTACCATCCACAAGGGAACGGCCAGGTAGAGAGGTTCAACGGGACTCTCATTTCTATCCTGAGAAAGCTGGCACACGAAAAACCGGATCTGTGGGATCAATTCCTGCCCGCCGCATTGTTTGCGTACCGGGAGGTACCACATAGTTCAACCGGGATGGCTCCCGCAACTCTGCTATTTGGGAGGCCAATAAAAGGTCCATTAGAAGCCCTATTAAGGACCTGGACAGATGAGAAGGCGGAAGAGACTGTTACCTCATCTTATCAATACGTGAACGAACTGACCACTCGTTTGAAAGCTGGATGGAAACTGGCAAATGATAATTTGAAACAAGCCAGGAAGAAACATGCAGCATATTTTAATAGGAAGGCAAAGGACAGGGAACTGGCAGTCGGAGAGAAGGTGCTGCTTCGACTACCCGGAAGCCAGAATAAATTACAAATTGGTTGGCAAGGTCCATATACGGTTCTAGAGAAGGTGTCTAGAACAAACTATAAAATTGACAAAAAGGGGAAGGAGAAAGTTTATCATGTCAACCTGTTAAAGAAGTATCTGGACAGACCACTCCAGGAAAGCACCCCCTTATTGACCTTGGCTATTGCAACCCAGATGCAAAAGGAACCACTCACCTCACATGAATACCCATTACATCCTTGTGAAACAGCAGCACAGGTAAAAGTCAGTAAGCACCTGACTAAAAACCAGAGGGAGAGAGTTCAACAGGTTCTGGAGGAACATACAGATGTATTAACAGATAAACCAGGCCATACAAATTTGCTACAGTATGACATGAAACTGGTAGACTCAAACCCAATCTGTATGAGAGCCTATTCTATTCCGTTCGCGAAGGAGAAGGCATTGAAGGAAGAAATAGATTATTTGTTGAAGGAGGGGATTATTTCGCACAGTGAATCATCTTTTAGTTCTAGTGTCGTTTTGTTGAGAAAACCGTCTGGGGAACACAGACTGTGCATAGATTACAGGAAACTGAATGCTGTCACAGAAGGACAAGTGGATCCATTACCAGACACAAAACAGTTATTTGCCAGACTGAACAAGGCAAAATACTTTTCAAAGGTGGATCTTAGTAAAGGCTATTACCAGATCCCAGTGAAGCCTGAAGTGAGACCTTATTTGGCTTTTAGCACTTCGGATGGACATTATGAATTCAATATGCTACCATTCGGACTGAAAAATGCTCCGAGTGTGTTTTCAAGGATGATGCGCAAATTGTTGGATCCCCTGAATAACCCATGTATCACGAATTTCATGGATGATATTCTCGTCGCCACAGAGACATTTGAAGAACACATTGAAGCTCTGGAGATGTTGTTTGATAGACTTCGGGAAGCGAACTTAACTGCTAGGCCAACAAAATGTTGTATTGGATGCAAAGAGTTGGAATTCTTGGGACACACTGTATATCAGGGTAATATGACCCCTGATCCTAAGAACTTGGAAAAACTGCAGAGAGCACCTAGGCCACAAACAAAAAAGGACGTGCGATCATTCGTGTCGTTATGCGGATTTTATCAGAAATACATCAAAAATTTTAACGCTATTTGTGCTCCTCTGACTGATCTGACTCGCAAGGGACTTCCAGATAAAATTATTTGGACTGCACAATGTGAACTAGCGTTCCAAGAGTTAAAGGAAAAACTCACTAGCAAGCCTATTCTCAAACTGCCTGATTTGACACAGGACTTTGTCTTAAGAACCGATGCAAGTAATGTAGGACTCGGAGGGGCTTTGTTGCAAAGATCATCTTCACCTGATGGGGAACTGAAACCAGTCGCTTATGCAAGCCGCAAATTGAATAAGGCGGAACAAGGATACTCCACAAGCGAAAAAGAATGTTTAGCGTTAATCTGGGCAATAAAGAAGTTTCAAATCTATCTGTATGGTAGGACTTTTGTGGTGGAGACGGACCATCAGCCTCTCGTATTCTTATCTCAGGCTAAGCATGAAAACGCAAGATTGCTGAGGTGGTCTTTATTGCTTCAACCTTATCAGTTTAGTATCCAATATATCCCAGGCAAATTGAATGTCGGTGCAGATTTCCTCAGTCGGCACCCCTGTGATCAAAATTAGAGTAGTGGCAGACGTGAGGAGTAATTTTACCTATGTGTATCGCTGGTTTTGGAACTTGCCATAGGCATGTTTTCAAGTGGGGAGATGTGTCGTAAAATTAACAGAGATACAACGTTAAAATACCTCCAAAGATAACATGTAAGGATAAAAACATAATGCGTAGGCTGCTGATAGTACATGATCGCCCTGACCGCGGGTCATCACCCTCCATAAAAATTGACTTGCTAGACGGGAAGTCAAAACGGTTACCATTTGAACGGGATGAGAACGGCGGATCAAAAGGAAAAAAAATGACTGAAAAATTGCGTGAGACTAGCAAGGCTAAGGAGACGCAATTGGGGGGGGGGGGGGGGAAGGAAAAATTCACGTCCCCAAATTGACACGAGGTACGGAAAGGGACGCTTTTGCGATACCAAGCCTTTGATTTGAATTCAGCGGCTAAACGCAGATGCTTGAAATATTACAAAATTTAAAAAGTAACTTTTTCTTAATATTAATGTTAGGAATATAAAAATTAGCTGGCCGGATGGCCCATTCTGAGCAGTGAAATAATATGCTTTTAATTATACAGACGGATAGATAATAATGAAGACATTGACAAAAGACTGTGTTGTTCACATCAGCGAAAGACTGCATTGAATCAAACATGTCACTATTTGCACAAAAATCGCGACCTTGAAGACTCAAGTGTCCAAATCTAGTTAGAATGAAAGAGAAGGGGAATTGGTGGAAGCTGTGGCTAAAAATAACTTTTCAGGCAAAATTGTAGAGGGGATGAATAGGTTGGTTCAAAAACCAAGTACGTTTTTGTGAAAACGCAAGTAGAGACGGACGGACTAACAGATAAAAATCCATACTTGACTGAAGCATGACTGAAATGACTTTAGTGTAGGAAATTTGAATTGAAAAACACAAGGCAGTGATTGGCCACAGACAATCATATTATCGGCGCTCAGACGCGCATTTGGGGCCATTCCTCAATAGTTGTCCAGTGATAGACACAGTAAATTTCAAGTGTGGTGATTTCCAAATGAAATAAATTGAAATAAGTTCAGGGACGCCATACTATAGCCAGCAGCTCAGCTGAGTTTTGCTAGCATTTCTGTGTTCTTTATTCATAATCTGGTAAGATTGAAATTATTTCTTTGTATATTTTGAATATTGTTTAATGTTTCGAGTGATTTGATACTGCCATATCGAAATCTAGCCTTACAAACAAGTAAGGATTTGCTCTAAACCCCCGCCCTAGTTCAGGGTCTAGGGACAAACAATATACATAAACTCCAGCAAGGGTTAGGAAGGACAGATCAAGTGTTGAGAACAATGAAACATATTACCTATCCTATTTTAGGGCAGGAAACTAATGAACCTATTTCAGAATCTGTAGTCTGGGAGGACTTATCCGATGTGAAACCAACATGGTAAAATGTGCTGTATGGTCAGAGAGATCTGACCCGTCTATATGTTGTTGTTGTGTAGTGTGTGTCCAGTCATGGTTAGAGAATGGAATTTGACACATAAATAATACTTTGATTGCAGAGCTGTGAGTTTCAGTTGGCACCCAAGCGGTGTCGAATGAGTTGGTGATTTTACACGAGTGGATCCGTGCAGTAACGTTGTGTCAGAGCATTTTCTTATTGCCCCAAGCACGGAGAGGTGGGGCCACCATAAGTCTTATATTGCCCCCAAGCACGGAGAGGTGGGGCCACCAGATCTCAGCACCAGAGCTACCTATTCAAAGTTGAGTGAGCCTCTGGTCTGCTGGAAATTCACCAACTCCATTTAGTTACTAACAATCCCATAAAATTCCTGCCATTACTGGACAATGTGTAGTCACTATAGATCGGGAGTGATGAGGCCACCCCAACAGCACAACCATTAACTATCCTCCCAATTAGATGACTGCTATAAACATTAATAAAACTAAATAGTCTAGTAACATACATATGTACACCCTTGCATTTATTATGTAATATTCCATGCATTTCTTTCAAAATTTCTAAATCTTTCATAAGTTCTGGTCAAAATAAAACTTGGTCCAGAACGAAAAAAATGTAAGAAAATTTATATCAAAATTTTTACACACTTGAGTTAGTTCAGTGTATTATAACATTTGTTAATATTATTAGACTTCTTGAATATCTGTGTGTGTGTCTATAAACTATCACACCACATTACATATCATTACCCTAGACATTTAACGTAGCCACATTCATTAGAAAAAAAAAAGATAAGTGTGAGGTCGTAGTGGTAGCGAGAAGGGCCTTCTGACAATTCACAGTTACATATTATCTCAGGAGCCTTCACAGCTGACCTCATGCATCACACGTAGTACTATCACCATCATATAATACCATCAAACCCACTACACAGATGAAGAGCCAATGGACATCAGTCATTACCGACAGTCTTGGCAGCAACCATCCATTTTACAGCCGTGCGATACTCCATTGCCGGGATCTTATCGTCAACGGTTTGTTCAGCGCACTCAACACCGACGTCACCCATCCGCACTACAAGTTCAACAAGTAGCTCCAGTCATATGCTACTTTTGTGGTTTGGCCGGACACACATCAAAAAGTTGTGTACAGAATCAACATAATCTTAAAAGGACCTTGAACCACGCTAGATCACAACCTCAACACCCGGTGAATGATCAACGTCAGCGGCACCAACTCTCATGGTTACCATCCAACCCCATACAACCACCTCGTGTCCCTCCACGTTCATTCAACCGTGGACAGTTCCGCCCCCAACCTCTCATGGGCCAGGGAAACACATTCCGCCACCCGGTAGATAGGATCGCGTCGTGTGGCTTTATCCCACCTCTTTTGGGCACTAGATCCTCTAGCAAAACAAACACATTTCGTCACTTTCACAAGTCCTGTGAAAGTCCGAAAATTTTTTCTTCCTCTTCTACGGTCTCTGCGACTTCCATCTCTTATATCTCTCCTCCTTCGGTCACTCCTGATCCTTCTTCTTGTCTAATTGCCATTAATAAAAAGAATTATCGCGCTCTTGTGGATACTGGTGCTACTGTTAGTTTAATAAGAGAACAGTTATTTCGCCAGATCCGCAAACACGTCCAATTCTTTCCTTCTTCCACTTCTTTAACTTCTGTCACTGGACAACCTTTGCGTTCTATTGAAACGGCTATCATTCGCCTCCAGATTGGATCTTAATCTCTTGCGCATCCTTTTATTGTTGCTCGTGGGATGACTAGGAATTTCATTCTTGGTCGTGACTTCTTTCTTCATCACAAAGTGCGCATTTACTTTGACTTGAAACAGATTCGCGTCAATGGTGAATTCATCCCTTTTCAGGATGATATCCACATTGCGTCTCTTGTTAGAGTTATTGCCCCTGTCACCTTAAAACCTCATTGTCTTACTATCGTTACTGGTCGGGTCAAACGGTCCGACTATATACCCTCAGGTCATTCTGCTTACGTGGAACCTCTGCCCGACTCAGACATCATCGATGATCCCTGTATCCATGTCGTCGATGGCATTGTCACTGTGTCCACGTCACGTGACTTTCCCCTTATGCTCCTAAATTCTTCAGGAAAACCTCTTACAATACCCAGAGGTACTATTGTTGCCCGTGTTACCAACCACTCCCAACTGTCTTCTAAACTCCCAACCCCCATACATGTTCTCTCAATGCTCCCCCCCCCCCCTTCTGCATACCTGTCCTCCGCTGGGAAATGATAGACGATCTTCTTCCTTCAAGAAGCCTTCTCCTTGGAGTTTGAATACCATTAATGCTGTTACACATGCGCGTTTACCACATGGTAACTACCCTCCTCAGCACTACTTATCTTCCTCTCCTACGTTTTCTACGCCACCCCCTCCTTCACATTGGATGAAAGAAACGACATCTTCTCCTCCACCTCTCCTTCCACAAATTTCTCCTTCTCTCTCCTCCTCCATGAATGTACCACCCACACGCCTTGCTCAATTAATGGAGCAGGTGACAACTGACTCCCCACATGCCAGTCGCATTCGTCAGTTCGTCAAGAAAAATCATGATATTTTTGCTCTCTCAGACATGGAACTGAAGAGAACCAATACTGTAACAATGGAAATCCATACCACCACTGAAGAGCCTGTCTCACTTAAGCCGTATCACACTCCACTTAAGAATAGGGAGATCGTGGAGAAATCGATTACGGATATGTTAGCAGCAGGTATAATTGAGAGATCCCGATCCTCCTGGTCTTCCCCCATTGTAATAGTCACTAAGAAGGATGGTACTAATCGCTTCTGTTGCGATTATCGGGCCTTAAATGCCATCACCAAAGTTATCTCATACCCCCTTCCTCGGGTTGACGATATCTTGGCAACCGTTGGCAAATCTAAGTGGTTTACTACCCTAGATGCCCGTTCTGGATTCTGGTGCATTCCGATGTCACCGGAAGCCAAAATGAAGTCCTCTTTTACTACACATATTGGGAGTTACCAATGGAATGTCATGCCATTCGGTCTAAAGACCAGCCCTGCCACGTATATGTCCCTCATGGACGAAGTACTGAAGGGCATGCAATCTTACGCCTTGGCTTATGTTGATGACATCCTGATTCACACTCCAGGAACCCTTGAGGATCATTTACTCCATGTGGAGAAAGTTTTTAACCGATTGAGAGCACATAATGTTATGCTCAAGTTAAGCAAATGTGCCTTCTTACAGACCGAAGCTAAATATCTTGGCTTCATAATCAACCAAGATGGTGTCCGTCCGGATGATGCTAAAGTGCAGGCCATCCGTGATATGCCTCCTCCTACTTCTGTTCGCCACGTTCGCGGTTTCTTGGGCAGTTGTTCTTACTATAGAAAACATATAATCAATTTCTCTCGAGCTGCTGAGCCTCTTATTGCTCTAACTAAAAAGTATGCTCGTTTCCGATGGACTGACGCCTGCCAAGATGCTTTCAATTATCTTAAGTCTTCCCTCACTAAGATTCCTCGTTTAGCATATCCAGACATTAGACGTCCTATGATTTTGTATACGGACGCTTCTTTTCGGGCCGTTGGTGCTTGCCTTGTCCAGGCCAACGTTTCGGACTCTCCTCCGATTATTGCCGAAGTCCCAAACGAGATGCCTATTGCGTTCCTCTCTCACGCACTTAGTCGGTCTCAACAAAAATGGACCGTTACTGAGAAGGAAGCTTTTGCCATACACTATGCGTTGCAAAAGTTAGACTTCTATCTACGTGGTACAAAAGTTTTAATCCGTACCGATCACAAGCCTTTGCTCACTTGGCTATCCAAGACGTCTGAGCAACCCCGTAAGCTACAAACCTGGGCTCTGAATTTACAGAGTTATGATGCTACCATTGAGCATATTCCAGGAGAACATAACACTGTAGCTGACCTTCTGTCTCGCATACCATATGATACTTGTACAGATCCCTCCTATTCTTCTCGGCCAGATCCTAAGGCGTCATCAGACCTTGACGATAACGCTAAAGAAATACTTGTCATTAATGCTGACTGTCCTCCTCCTGTCATTTCTACTCATGACACTTCTTCCAGCTCTCCTGATGAGCTCCTTTTTCCTTCTTTTACTGCGAAGGAACAACTTCGAGATCCTGCGCTCCTGCAGATTCGCTCTCAGTTTCAGCGTGACCCAAAATCCGTTTCCAATTACACTATTCAATCCTCTGATAACGTTCTTTACTGGATTAACCCTAAATGTCCAGATAAACTCCTCATCTGTCTTCCTAAGCATCTTATCCCTCGTGTTCTCCATGATTTCCATGACTCTAATGGACACATGGGGCGAGATAAAACACGAGACATTATTTCTAAACGATATTACTGGTCTTCTCTCTATAAGGACGTTGCCGAATATGTTGACTCTTGTAGAACATGCAAGCAGCGCAACATGCGTCCTCTGCGTATCCCTACCCAACTGATGTCTCTGACACATTTCCCTATGGAATGCGTCAGCGTTGATCTATCTGGTCCCTATCCTCTTTCTCAGTCCGGTAATACCCATGTCTTGCATTTTGTAGACCAGTATTCTGTCTGGCCCGAATGTTTTCCACTTTGTGGCTCTTCCTCTGAAGAAGTAACTGAAATCTTCCTTAATGATTTTGTGCCTCGCCACGGCTATCCTAAGACTATTCTTTCCGATAATGGGAAGCAATTTACTGGTCGACCTTTTCATTCTACTCTTGCAGCCCTTCATATAAGACATAAGATGACCAGCTTCTATAGGCCCCAGTCAAATGGTCGCAATGAAAGAATGCATAAGACTCTTCATGACATCCTCTCCAAATTCACAGCTGATAATCCGCAGTATTGGGATTTTTATTTACCCCAAGCTCTTGAGGCTCTGCGTGTCAATGTGAATGATACGACTGGTTTCTCGCCATTCTACCTTTTGTATGGCAGGGAACCACGCCTACCTTTGGATAATCTCCTTACTCCTCAGCGGAAATATATGGGTGATAATCCCATTGAGATTATCCTACGACAAAAACGTTTCGCCCACCAGCAAGTTCACCATAACGCTCTCAAGGCGTTTAAGAAGCGACAGCGTTTACTTGATAAGGGCACTAACCTACCCTCCTTCCAAGTTGGTGACTTGGTCTGGTTTAAGAAGCATGTCCGTAGCGATAAATTTGATCATCGCTGGCTTTCCGGGTACAAGATAGTTGAACAGACATCCCCTGTTACCTTCGTGATTTGGAATGAAGAGCGACACCACGAAACCAAAGCTCATGCTACCCAATTGCGACTAGATGAGCAACGCCCCTACACTGTCCCTCCTCCCGCTCTTCCGTCTGGCCGCCCAGTGCGAAATGCTACCCTCCAATATAACCATTCAAACTCTCCATCCATGTCTGAACTTTCATTTAGTCCTCCATCAGACAACATCAGATCTGCCCCCGTCTCACTTAACACCCCCCCTGCTCCGCTTACACCTGTCCAACCCCATGATTATGATGCTTCCTCATCAGATAGTGATAGTCCTACCAGAGATAATGCTTTACACAGACTCCGGTCTAGAGTAGTCCGTCGAGCTGCTGTTCCCTCCACCTCCAAGGTACCTTCTCCTTCTTCACCCTCCCATATGGTTGATCGTACGAGACGTTATCGTTCTTGTTCCACCTCTGAAGGTCCTATCCCTCCTCCTGAACTGTACTCCCGTATCCACGCCCGTGACGCGCGTTTAGCTGAGTTACCCTCCATTACTCCGGGCCCCTCTCATGCTCCGCCTCAGCATGATGTTATTATACCTCCAGTTACAACAACTCCTGTCGTGTCCTCCCCTCCTCCCTCTGCTCATATCTCATCTAACCCCGCTCTTCCTCCCTCTGATTATCTTCATCCACCTTCCTCCGACCTTGATACCGCCCTTGATTCCGACTTTTTGGAAGTTGAACCTGCTCTTCCAACCTCTGATTGTTTTCCTCCCCCTCCCTCAGATCTTGACAGTTACCCCGATTCTGCTTCTTCCGATACTGAACCTGATCTTCCTCCTACCCCAGCTCGTTTTACTTCTAAACGTCGTCATTCGACATCATCTGGCGATTCTGCTCCCCTTCCTAAGTACCTTCTCCAGCAGGCCGCCCATGTGCGTCCCCGTATTCGTCACTCCCGTGGTTATGTTCATTCTCCTCACCGTAGTCCCTCCCCTCCGCCTCCACCTCCACCTGTCACACCTCCATCCCGTAGATTACGCATTCCCCGCCGTTGTCCACCTACCATTCCACAGCCTCCACCACGAAGCTCTGTCCCGTCCACTCCTGTTGTCCATGCCATTGTCCCTACACCCCAACCTATACAGCACGATCCTCGCCTGTCATCGCAAGACATCGTAAGATTAGAAGCGATGAATATTTTAGCGAAGTTGATTACGAATTGAACTGTACATACTTCAAGATGCCAGTTCCTGTCATGTCGACATTTCCAGCCCTGAAATCGTTTTTTCGTATGATGTCCTCCCTGATTCTCATGTTTTACGAAGCAAGTCTCTTGCCCAATGCTTCCGCTGCTGAATTGTTTGATCCTGATGTTGCAGTGAAGACCAACTGTTGTGCATCCCTGGACATCTCGGTTACGAACTTTTGTCAGGTTTGCAAGTTCTGCCATAAAGTCCAGGAATTTCTATTTATGGAGAACTATTACATTTTAGTCCGCAAGAAAAACATTGATGAATCTCCCAGTACATGAACAGTTACCCTTGCGGCCTCCTTTCAAACATTGATGATGGATATCCCGATTCAAAAGAACAGTGTAGTCCTCATATATTGCTGATGTACTTCCTTTTACACGCGTAGTGTTATGAAGTCACGTTAGTTTTGACTAAATTAATGTTTGACTATCTTTTATCTCACTTTGTTTTTTTTTTCTGTACTTTTGACCATCTTTTATGTCCCTTTGTTATTTGCTATGCTTCTGAAGCAAGATTTTGCTCAGATTTGAGTGTGCTGTTGTCCTGTTGTACCTAATAAAAGTGTTTAACTAAAATACATTTTCACCCGCCACTAATGTTGGCATCATCCATGACTTATTATAATATTGACTCCATTTTTGCTTCATGATTGTTTGAAGTTCCAGTTATTGTTCCACTAACATATGTGATTTAACTATTTGCCATTTCTCCATTGAGTACCTTAGTCCGTTGATTGCCATGTTTCCAATCCTTGCATTATTTCCGGTTATTGTTATACCGGTACAGTCATTTTTATTATTGAGACTTACCCATGTTTCCCATACCTTACCACCAAGTTTCGTGGTTCCATTTTCATTTTGTTCCATTATTTTATTTTATCACCCACTTCAGTTGAAGTGTAGGGTGATAGCCATATTTTATGGGCACCCGCCATTTTTGTTTCCAGTTCTCCTTTGCGACGTTAACTCGCTTGTCATGATGTATTATGTTTTATAATGTATTTTGAGAGATATTTGATAACTATCGACCCATAAAAGCGGTTTGCTAGTTGGTTGATGATTGTTCAGTTCCATTACTGTTATATTTTTGCCCATTATTATTGCTAATGGTTCCTACCATGTCATCCCCTGTCATTACATATGTGCATTAATTATGTCCATCAGTCCCTACTTATGTCCCTTGATTATGTCCATCAGTCCCTACTTATGTCCCTTGATTATTTCCATCAGTCCCTACTTATGTCCCTTGATTATGTCCATCAGCCCCTACTTAAATACCTTAACTATGTCCCCACCACTAACAATTAATTCTTAAAATGTTAATAGAATTGATTCATCCATCAGTCCATATATTGATTGTTGTATTCCATCCGACACGATTTCTGGTGGGATACCTGAACCCCGATATTTTTTTAGGGATTAGTCATTTTTTTAGGGACTAAAGTGTCTCCCAACGGGATACACTTTGGCGGCCCCCGGGCGTATGTAACAGGGTAGACTATTAAGTAGCTACAACTGTTAGCTTTATAGTAAAGTATTTTATGAATGACTAGTTAGATAAATAAACTACTAGTCAAGAATCAATGACATCATCAGTCATGACACACATGAACCCATGATGTCATCAAACCTTGTGTGGCCTCCATACAAGTCAGACCGGAAAACATTTAGATTAGAGAGAACTTTAAACAATGGTTGGTCATCATCACATAGAAACAATAATTTCAGACTAGAGGATTCGTAGTTAGGTTAAAGAGTATTTCAACAGTCCACTAGCCCCCAAGACCAATCATTAGAAAGTTTCCGGTCTTAACTCCAATAAGAAATACTTCCTCTGGCGAGCCATAGCACCAGACCAGTATAAAGACTGATGCATCTTAGTAACCAGTCAGAGCTTGAGACAGTTATCTCAAAGCTAGTGTCCAACCGAAGGTGTTATCTTTACCCCTTTGAGACGTGAAGACGTGTTTTTACCTCCTGCTGTAACTTCTCAGGTTTGTGGTGTTAGCCTTAGCTGTTAGCTTAGGCTAGCCTTGTGACTTTGTTTAATCCAATTTGGTTTTAGTACCAAGAAAGATAGAAATAAGAATGTCCGCACCTATCGTGCCCGTGATTTTAATTGATCTAAACGAAGACTTAGAGGGAGGCATGCTACATAGACCAGGGACACTGGTAATTACGATCTCAGGGCCGCAGGCCAACAAGGCATCGTATTCTTTAATAGCCAGCATATTAGCTGGACCAGCCGGCGTCGGCCTGAGTGGCATCGCCACATTGTACCGCTTCGCGGGCCCTTATAAGTGGTATGCCACGTTAACAGCAGCAGCTCAGCTGAAGCACTACAAGGGCCTGCACGGAAAAAGATTGGAGTGGACCAACCCTCAGATGAGCATTCAGATTGAGCATCATGACAAGGAAAGATCCAAAGGCGTGCTGCATTGGATGCCGCCCACGATGAAACCCGAGGCAGTAAAAAGAATAGCGGCGGAAGTGTCGGGAGATAAAGACGTAGAAGTGTACAGGATCAAAAATGCCCACGACATGTGGAATTTCCAATACCGACCATCCGAACATAGGATACCGCACTTTGTGCACTTGAAAGCAGCCGAGGACAAAGTACTAAGAATATGGGTGTCCTTGCCCGGAAGAAGAATACAGTGTGCGGTGTGTGGGCAGGATGACCACTGGGTCAGCCAATGCCCTAGGAAGCGGGCGCCACCCCACCAGGTCAAGAAAATGAGGGAGGAAGAAACAGCTGTCGAAAAAACACCAGCAGAGCAGACGAGCTCCCTACCCCAGATAGCCCAGATGCCAGTGAGGGTGATGGATATACAAAAGTTATAAATAACAAGAAAGAAAAAAAAGAAATCAATAGAAAAAGATTCCTGCTCCAGGCAACAGAGCCTGTGAGGTCAAAAGAAGTAAAACGTAGTGACAGCAAGTCGCCGAGCAAGCGCTCCCCTAGCCGAAGAGACTTGCCACCATCACCCAGGGCGCCTACGCCAGAGCCCTCCCCGAGAGAGAACTTGTCGACACCTGTCGCCGACGAGCATGTGATGTCAGCACCTAACAGCAGAAGATCATCACCAACAAGACATGAGGTTCTAGAGGCGCCGACGCCGTTCAATACGCAAGCCCCCTCCTGTTGGGCGGCAACTACAGAAGAGGACGACATGGAGGCCATGTTGTCCCAAGCAGATATCTTCATAGATGGACAAGCCTTTTGAACATGTGAGTGAATGGGTTTACTACTAGAAGTTCTTTCCCCGTGCACTGAGGCCCAGTGCAAACAGACCTGTCCAGTTCCCAAGTATAGGAAAGCCTTGGTTGCACCTACAACAAGAACAGACAGTGAGCTGCCGGTGTCCGGAGAAATGAACTTTTTTCCTTTATTTCATAGTGATGTAATTTTAAAAGTAAAACGTGTAAACACCTATAGTTTAGGGAGTGTGTATTATTATTATTATTATTATTTAAGAGTTGTGCTTAATGTAAGTAGTTTTTTGATGTTTTTGCTTTTACACACAAACACACACTGCACTCACCCTTAAATGCGCACAGTTGTAATTAAGCCGCCCCCCCCCCCCCCCCCCCCCCGTCAAGGCGGGAAGGTCTGACGGTGCGGCTTTGCCTGCACCTGGCCCGAACTATCAGGGCAATTTGACGAATAGCCAGTCCTCAGTCACTATCCAGTCTAGCAACCAAGAATTTAGGTTAATCGGTCAGCCCTCATGCACTGATTGGTCTAACAATGTAAACACGAATGTGTCGAGCGGCCTAGTTAAGACAGAAGGCGGTCAGCCCACAGTCACACCTCTGGTGTGTAAACCATGTGCAAAAAGTGACCAGCCTATCACTTTGCCTATTACAACCCCTAAAACACATGATAAACCATCAACTAGCGCTTTGTTGAATATTTCACCTGTAGCGGGTAGCCAGCCTCAGAACACTACTCTGCTTTGTAATTCAAAAAAGACGAACGGTCCAGTCCCCGTTTTGTCAAATATTTTAGATATGGCAAGTGCCCACTCTGCCACTTTGCCAGGTAGACAGTTTGCAACAAGTGGCCAACCCTCAGATACCACTTTGTCAAGCAGCCTAGTTCTAATATCCCTCAATATCAACGGTTTGAGGAATAAGCTAGAGCACATTATCAAACTGATTAAAAAAGATAAACCTGATTTTTTGTTCTTGCAACAGGCAGGTATTACGTCCGACCTTTCTGCCAGTCGGATTGTAACTAGGTTAGGACTTAAACACGGCTGGTTCGCCCTAGGCCCCAGGCATAGCAGTGTCGCCATCTTACAAATTAACGAAGATTGGGACACAGTACATTATAGGACAGACGGTTGTGGCAGAACCGTCATAATTCAAATACAGAGCAAACACAATAAACATGACACGCACACGCTCATTAATATATACGCACCCGCAGTAGACACTGACCAACCCAAATTTTACGACGGACTGTATGACACTATAGATAAGCACTACAAAGGAACTAGAATAGTGTTAGGGGGAGATTTTAACTGTGTTTTGGCCAATTTAGACAGTAGTTCCTTAGGCCCCGTATCTCAGAGAAAGAAAATTCAAATACCCCTATCAATACGACATTTACAACCCATTCTTGACAAACATGACCTAGTAGACGTTTACAGAAAACTACAACCGAACACACAAGCTTTCACATTTCACGACAAGACAAACCCATATTTTAGACAGGCCTCAAGACTGGACAGGTTCTACGCATCCAATAATTACAATATACACAAAACTTACCATATAAAAAACACGCTTAAATTTACAGATCACCAAGCAGTATACACAGTTCTAAGTACGGGACACACATATACAAAATTAAAGAGATCCCCGCATTGGAAATTCAACAATAACTTGCTAACAAATACCTTCTTCACAGATACAATAACACAACTCATTCAGGGTTACACACAGGATATCCCCAATAACAACATTGCAGAATATTGGGACCTGCTAAAAAACACAATAAGGGACAGAACACAGACTTTAGCAACAACAATACACAGGGCTTTTAAGAGGGAACAAAATATATTGGAAGACGCAATAAGTTTAACTAAACAGATAGACAAATCTAACCCACACATTCATACTTTAGAAGAGAAATTAGACCTGTACAAACAACACACATACCAAGGGGCTCTCCTTAGGTCAAAATTAAATACTATTACACAAGAAACACCCAGTAGACAATATTTAGCGATTGAACAAAATGTACAACACAGTAGGCAGATCCAGGAAATATTTGACATGAATGGGAAACAACAGACAGAAGACATTAATATTAGACACGCTTTTTTTGAATATTACACAAAATTATACGCTAAAGAACCAACTAACGTAAACATACAGGATAAATTTCTACACTACACAAAACGTTTAAGTGATGATGAGAGCAAGAAATTAGACGAAACTTTAACTTTAGAAAACTTAAGGGAAGCGATCAGTACTTTCCAGAAAAATAAATCACCCGGCCCAGATGGGTTAACGGCAGAATTTTACTTTTTCTTTTTCCCAATTTTAGGCCCCCTTTTAATTAAAGTATTTGAGGAAGCCTTCCAGAAAGGAGAGCTTCCGAATAGTTTAAATGAATCCTTTATTACTTTAATACCTAAAGATAATGCTGACAGAAAGTCAATAAAAAATTACAGGCCTATTTCGCTTTTAAATACTGATTATAAAATCTTGGCCAAAGCTCTTACTCTGAAACTTAAATTATTCATGAAGAATTTGATACACGCTGACCAACAATGTAGTGTACATGGTAGGAACATTTGTAGACATACACACTTCATAAGGGATTTCATTACATACACGCATGATAGACAGTGTCAAAGTGCAATACTATCACTAGATCAGGAAAAAGCCTTTGACAGGGTATCACATTCCTTCCTACACAAAACTTTACAAGCAAACAACATGGGTACTTATTTTAGAACATGGATAGAAATCTTATATAAAAAACCCCATAGTAAAATATTAATTAATCACAGTTTAAGTGACCCAGTTAGGCTGACACGATCAGTGAGACAGGGTTGCCCTTTGTCTCCCCTGTTATACGTTTTAACACTAGAACCAGTGCTGGAAAAAATAAGACAAGATGTAAACATCGCGGGGACTTTTATACCCGGGCAAGGGGAAAGGAAATCATTAGCGTATGCTGATGATACTTTATTCCTTCCAGCAACTGTAGATTCCATAAGAAAGATATTAGAAACCTTTACAGAGTTTGGATACGCTAACGAATCCAAACTAAATATTCAAAAATCTAGTTTAATGGGATTAGGTAAATGGGCAAATAAGACAGATTTCCCCTTTCAGTTAACGCAAGTTAACAGAATCAAAATTTATGGGATAAACTATTCTTGTAGCCCCCACGACCCTAATACAGAGACATGGGTAAAGTTAGTAGATAAAATTCAAAACATGTTAGAGAAATATAAATACAAGACAGCTACTATTTTTGGGAGAAGTATCATAGTGAACTGTTTCATTATGCCTAAAATAATATATACAGCAAATATCCAGATTATGCCAAAGTCAGTGGTAACTAAAATAAATGTACTAATTAGGAATTTCATTTTTAAGGGCACCTTTAAAAGCATTAAACATTTAACCCTAATACAGCCCAAACATAAAGGGGGGATAGCTTTACAAGATATCAACACTAAAATTAAAGCTTTAAGGATTAAATATATAGGGGAGATAATTAAAAACCCAAGCTTGTACCCCCTAGCACATTACTATATCGGACTTAGGCTAATTAAGTTACACAAACTAGAAAACAACCAACCACATTCCTTTGACACCCCACCACCTTTTTATAGGATATGCATAGAAAATCTAAAAGGGAATGAACAGTTAATAAAACAAGACACTAAACTCATATACAAACTTTTAGTAGGAGCACAGGAACCCCACTTAGGTACTCGAATAAAACTAGGGTACAACCTTTTCATAACAGACTACACACAAAGCTTCACAAACATTCATGCAATAGACGTCAAGCCACAAGCCAAACAAGTTACTTTTAGGTTACTGTACGGTTTAACACCTATCATGAGTAAGCATTCAGCAACGAAAGCAGGCAAGGCGCCACCAAGGTGTAAACTGTGCAGTAACAACACAATAGAAACAGAGGACCACTTGTTTTACACATGTAAAACAGTGGCCCCTACATTAAATAAACTAAGAACACTGATAGCTTCCAAAACACCGCAATCACTCAACATGTATCAAGCGGTCATGTTGAATACTTTACCGACTTTACCGAGACAGACGGAGCTTAAACTCTTAACTTTATTAGCAGAATTTAGATACTTAGTGTGGATATGTAGAAATAGGGCAGTACATGACGGCATACATTACGACAGTAGAATATTTTCACAGATATACGAACAAATAACAAAAAACATAACAGAACAACTTTAAAAATATTTCTTGTTGCTTAAATACTTCGTTGTTTAACTATACAATGTGAAGCAAGTAGCTTTATTTATAAATACTTCTGTAAATATCAAGCAATATAAATATCATTTATCATTTATGTCTTCACTAATCACCTCATGGTAGAGTGTCATCATCATTTAGTCAATGTACCATCAATCATTTCACCTCCATTCATCATCCATGTGAACATTGACTTGAATAAAAGTTATTGGGGGGGAGGGAGGAGGGGGAGGGGGGTTTATCGTTAGTATGGTTTATTATGTGATATTGTTTATAATTTGGTATATTGTTTTTGATATTGACTTGTTGCAATGCTAGGCTGGGGGTGGGAAAGGGGGGGGGGGGAGTTATTAGTCTTTGTCTTTTATAACATGTGATAATGTAAAAATTCTTTGTAAATTGATATACTGACCTGAATAAAGGTTTTAAAAAAAAAAATTTAAAAAAAAATAAAAAAAAATAAAAGTTCTTTGTTTAGGTTTGGAGCAACCTGGCGCTACGACTACTAAAGAACAAAAGCCCTTGACTCCTACGTTTTATCTAGAGACCTCCTACCGACCAGGAAGGTTAGTGAACCAGCGCTAACCCCTGCCACGATTATGTGAGTGGTTCATTCCACTTGAAGTAAGTTCGAACTTGGAGACGTCCTACCGACCAGGAAGGTTAGTGAACCAGCGCTAACCCCTGCCACGATTATGTGAGTGGTTCATTCCACTTGAAGTAAGTTCGAACTAGTTTTGATTGAAGTCTCGAATCGTATTTTATTTCGCTAGGATTTCCACAGATCATAAAACGACTAGAGTATTGAGGTGCCGTAAGCCTTTCGCCTTGGAGGCTAAAGCTGGCAGTTTTCATTTTCCTCCCCACCAGAAATTTATCTCGAGCTGCCACTGTTTATTTGAAATACGAAACGAAAATAAAAGAACATCTTTTATAACCATTTGGACTTATCAAATGCTCTGCACCATTGAAAGTTTCCATTGACTGTTCGAGTTGCTAATTACTTATTATCTAAGGAGATATCAACAGCCTCAGGCTGACCACTGCTTTCTTTGAACTTATTCCTGTTGACATCTGAGGGTGAACGAAGAAGAAGAAAATATTTTCGTAACCTATATATTTCTAGTTTTCCACAAATGCACTTATCATCATCATCATCATCATCATCATCATCTTTGCCCTATAGCTCCCCAATAAGCATAGACCTTCAATAAACTCATGCTACGTCTGTCCCGTGCTGTCCAGTTCTAGTCTTTGTGTTGTTTTTTTTCGGTCTCCCTCAACCTCTCTTACCCTGTGGATTACAGAACAAGAATTGCCTTGTTGTGCCACCAGAAGTTTTTTTTTCAGTGTAGTTCCTATCCATCGGCAGTACTTCACAGATCTATCACTGATAATATCTTCCAAGATGTTAATATATTTCCATTGTCGCCTTCGCTGTCTAAAAGCACGTGCATCCGACTCACTGGGGCTAAAATTAATGCTCAGGGAGGGTAAACATTCTGAGGAAGATTACGAGTTGGATGGAAGCGGATGTCGCCTGATGTTCATATCAGGAGACCCAATGCTTAAAAATAGGCATTTGTTTCATCTTAGTTTGTTTTACAAGTTGCCAGCAGTCGACGACAGCCACCAGCATCCTATAGGTCTTGAAGACGCTTGACAACCTTTGTAGTTAGCCCAGCCTTACTGCTCTGGGTCGTGCGACAGCCACCAGATTTGACTATTGAAAAGAAGTATCAGTCCAAGGTATCTGTGGGAGCTAACAGTGACGGAAGCAGACGCCAATCGACCCCACACTGTCAGCCAAATAACTTTAACAGCGCAGAGACTGGACACTTACAATTTTATTTGCTAAAATAATCCACCTACAATTTAGATCGTCCAAGGAGGAAAACATCAGTGCTGCATTTTTTATAAACAACTCTATTTATTTTAATCTTGTTAAACTATTAGTGATTATTAAACCTGCGTATCTGTAACTATAAATCTATAGTTGCATTAATCACTATTGAGTGAATTGTTTGTCTGCCCCAGTATGACTCATAGTGTTTTAAATATATTAACATTTAGAGCTATTAAATTGATAGTTGCTGAATCGTCTTCATCTGGGCGCTCAGAAAATACGAGTCAATATTTCCTCACAGAATGGATGGGAGAATAGAAAGTTCATGACAGTTTAGAAAATCCCAGTTATTATGCTTGCTTTTCTTTAAAATCCTGTGAGGCACCCTAATGTAGAAGGATAATTCTCCTATTTATATCTCTGCCAAGAGTAATCTTGAGCGAAGGGTGATACCTTTGAATGCCCTGATCAATATACTGTAAGTTTGGCCATTGTTTGACCACTATTGTGGAGCAGAGGAGACAACACCGTCACACCCATTTACAGCTGCGTAGAGTGGAACGTGACATCCCCATGTTTCGAACCCGGTACTTCTGCTGCAACAAAGCAGTACTCTGAACAATTTGTAAATAGAAATTCTAGAATAAGGAAAGAGAGATCAACAGTTGACCTGTGTCATGCCTTGGCCTTGCCCTTGTGAAACTGCACTTGCTTAAGTGAAGAGAGGTATAGATGGACTTAATGGCGTATCCATGTTTGTACTGATTAGAGTACCGAAAAACCTTTGCACCCTTGAAGCTGGGGTCCATGCTCTTGTTCTTTGTAATGTACTCCTGTATAACACTTTAGTCGAAATATTAGAATTTGTCAATTCTGACCACCGTAAATGGCCTAGTTGCCCTAGAACCTCAAATGAGCATGGCAAATGGGGTCAGAGTTAACCTCCGTGTCGTTTAGTTTCTTCTCAGTGCGAAATTTCTATCGCAAGACAGATAAGAATGACCAGGCACCATACAGTAATGTTCTATGTCATCGATCCTCCCATCATGTGCAAACAAGGCGATCCCAACACGCGAACAGCAACAGGTTTAGATGTTTTGACACTAACATATCCTTTTTTTCTGCCGCTTGCGCACATTTCCATGTTTTTACATTTTTCTGACGCTTCCTTCAATAGCCACATTGTTGAAGCTGACAATCACTGTCACTGTTACTCATTATGAGGGAAATTACACAAAATAAATAATGAAACACAGTCGAGGAACGTAAAATCGATGTGCTAAAATGTTTGTAGCTGACGCTAAACACGCTTTGGCTAGCACAGTAGATTGCGACTGATTGGATCTTTTCATTTATGAAGCCGATGCGTCGTTTTTGGTTCACTGTAAACAAGTTGAAAATGCAAATGATAAGGGCAAGCCAGCCTCACAGCGATGAGTAACTATGAGAGGAGGAACTTAGATATTAAGTTGACGGGCTCGCCCTTGTCACACTGGACGCCTCCAATTAGCACTTTTGTATTTAAACACTTTTTATTAACTTAACATGCCCATTTTTTTATGTTTCAAATTCTCGAGACACACAAATCATTATGTTTTACTCATATTAGGCAGGTGAAACTTTGTGTGCAGCTCCCTTTCTAGGTACATTTAAAGCTTGTTAGATTTTGAGTGGGTAATGACCTAGCCGATTTTAAATAATAATGAAAACAGTGGTGGAAGTCACGAAGGAGTTTTGTGGTAAGGGAAATAATGAAACGTGAAAACAAATTCTGTTAAAAGGGGCAATCCTGGGATGTTAAATGGTAAAGTACTATTAAATAAATCTATTTATTTTAAATAGTTAGTGAGTTTTTTGTTTTAAATATAACTTAAGCGTGACCAATTTTCAAGTTTGCACCCGTATAAGTGTTTAAACGTATCAAAATTTATTTAATGCATTTATCTGCAATAATAATAGTAGCTTCTGAAAGCATTGATTCTGTATTTACTTGTTTAAATCATTCATCGCATTGCTTCTTCTTTAATTCTTAACCGCTGATTGACAAGTAAGTCACTGACCATCATACCAGGTGGCATCTAGTAAGGCAGTAACAAACTGTCTCCACGTTGCTCAATCGGTTGCCATCCTTCGTGGGATACCTCAACTCTGGTTCATGCTTTGCATCTCGGTCTCAACAGCTCTCCTCTAAGTAACACTTACATTGTACAGAGCCATTTACTTTCTGTTGCTTAAACATTATGTCAAAGCCTGATACCGTGATGAAATCAGTTGTGCACTTTTCATAACTGTCATTCTCTCCAGCAGTATCAATTCATTTCTTCATTTTCCTCACTCATCGCTTTATTATTTGACATGTTTTATGCACCTACATTTTTTGCCTAGCCGCTCCCATGAATCGTAGCAGGACAAAGCTAATTGAACAGGTCAGCGAATAATATTTCTATCACTTGAGTCGTCCAGCCCCTTTGATAGAGAGATCTTTGTTGACACAAGGTGGTCGCGCACGATCGATGGAAAGAAAGCCATATTAGCTTCCTAAGAAAACCGTCTGAAGGATTTACGTAAACACAGCTGATAATACGTAATCGCTTCCGCTGGACATATCTGTAGCAATAGTACGAATAACCTGTCAGAGGAGACAATATGGACGGAAGGTATTAGTCACTAAAAAATTTCACCGATGTTTTTGTGAGTTTGCATAAAAGTGCAGTTTGTAGTATTACGACATATGTGGAAGAAGTCACGCGTTTAAATTTTTAAAGTGATAAATTTAAAACACGCGGAGGATAGTAAGAATTTAACACCCCGGCCCACATAGTTATAAAGAGCTTATCACTGGTTTAATTTGAGAGCCGGAATAGACTTTGACTTTCATTTACAAGTTGGTCTACACATAAAATCAGGGGCTTGAACAGAGAAATGGAAATATAATCTAGCAAAATCGGAGACACAAATAAGATTGCATCGCAACGTCAAATTAGCAATTCCCAGGAGCCAGAGATACATCGGACTAGTATTCTAGAATTAAAGTGATAGATCAAAGTATTTGGGCGTCTTTATAACTTAAAAGAGAACCCGTAATTTTAAATACCAAGACTGGATACTTAAGTAATCAGAAGCACAAGGATCGGACAAAGAATTCCAAAATTATAAGTGATAGATCGAAGTATTTGGGCGTCTTTAAAACTTAAAATAGAACCCGTATGTTTAAATACCTGCCATCAATGGTACCTATACATAGTAGCGGTATGGCAGCTTGTGTACCCTGACATTCCCCAGAGCTATGCCAGTGGGAGTTTTACTCCTGGTAGGTTCAACCAAGCTGGACTGGTCTGCGTGGGTAGGGGTCAGACAAAAGCTGGTACCTTGGTCCTCCAGGTTGGGGGATTTAGCACAGGGCCGACACCCCAGTCTATGTAAAAAAAATCGCACACGTTACGGAAACGGCAATAAATGAAAAAACTTTGATGCGAGACGGACATCCGGAGTCTCAGGCTCGTATGACAGTGGTGAAAGCCGAAAGGAAGCCACTGGCATGAAAACGGATGCCCTGACCGCAAAACACGAAACCAAAATTGGTTTTTGGAACGTCAGAACGATGAATGAGGCAGGAATGCTGAGACAAATTACAGCAGAGATGAGGAATTACAAATTACATATCCTGGGAATAAGCGAGAGCAGATGGACTGGGATGTGGAGAATAAAAACAGCTACAGGGGAAACAGTACTTTATTCTGGTAGAGAGGATGGTCAGCACAATGAAGATGTAGCCATTATCTTGAAGAAAGGAATGGAAAGGACTTTACTGGAATGGAAACCCATTAACAACAGACTCATAAGAGCAAGACTGAGAGGGAGATTCACCAACACCACAATTATACAATGCTATGAATCAACAAACGACAGCGATGAAGAGACCAAGAACGAGTTCTATCAGCAGGTACAAAAGGAAATGGAAACTGTACCCAGTTACGATCTTATTATAGTAATGGGAGACCTAAATGCGAAAGTTGGAACACACAATAATTATAACGAAAGAGTAATGGGGAAATGCGGCAGTGGAACGGTAAATGAGAATGGGGACAAATTAATAAACTTCTGCAGTATTAACCGCCTGGTCATTGGAGGAACACTTTTTCAACACAAAGAAGTGCACAAGTTAACATGGGAATCACCAAACGGACGAGACAGAAACCAGATAGATCACATAATGATCAATGGCAGATGGAGACATGCACTACAAGACGTGAAAGTAAGAAGAGGCGCAGATGTGGGAAGCAATCATCACCTAGTAGTAGCAAGACTGAAGGTGAAACTCAGAGCTGCTGGACCAGTTGCAGTCAAACAGAAAAGATATAACATCACGAAACTCAAGGACCCCCTCACCAGAAAAGCGTTTGTGGTCGACGTAAAGAGACGATATCTGATTACCAAAAGCCAGGACAGAACAGAGACCGATGATGTCGACCAGACATTTAACACCATCTCAACAATATACAAGGAAAGCAGCAAGTTATGTTTGGGATTCCAGGAAAGAAAGAACCAAGACTGGATAACACCAGAAACGCTAAACACCATAGCGAAGAGAAAGGAAACGAAAAGAAAGAAAACAGAAGCTAAGTCTCCCAGGTTAAAGGCAATATATAGTGAACAGTACAGTCAGCTTCAGCTGGACAAGGAAGTAAAACGTCAAACCCGTGATAACAAAAGGACATTTCTGGATGACCTTGCAAGACAGGCAGAAGAGGCAGCACTGACAAATGAACAAAGCACAGTTTATAAAATAACTAAAACTATCAGTGGAAAACGAGGTGCAAACAACATAACGTTAGTAAGAGACAAACAAGGAAATCTCATCACCACAGCACAGGGGCAGGAAACAAGATGGGCAAAGCACTTCAGAGAAACCCTGAATAAAGAACCACCAGAGACTCAGCTGAATGTTCCTGGGGCTGAAAGTGACTTAGACGTAAATACAGACATTCCACGAAAAGAAGAAATCATCACAGCTATCAAAGGGTTAAAAAATGGAAAAGCGCCTGGTAACGACAATCTAAATGCTGAGTTATTCAAGGCAGACCCTGAACTAGCAGCAGAACTCTTAGAACCACTATTTGCACAAGTCTGGGAAACTGAGACAACACCAACAGAGTGGAGTAAAGGAATAATTGTCAAATTGCCCAAGAAGGGCGACCTAGCAGACTGCATCAACTGGAGAGGAATTACTCTCCTCTCAGTTCCCAGACAAATACTAGGCAGGATAATCAACCAGATAATTTCAAAAGCAGTTGACCATAAACTGAGGAAAGAATAAGCGGGCTTTAGAAAGAACAGAAGATGTGCAGATCATACATGTATATTTACCCTCAGGAACATTATAGAGCAGTGCTCAGAGTGGCAGAGACAGCTGTACATTAACTTTGTTGATTTTGAAAAGGCTTTTGACAGCATACACAGAGACAGCCTATGGAAAATTCTGAGGGCTTATGGAATTCCCAACCGCATTGTTTCCATCATAAAAAGGCTCTATTCTAACTTTACGTGTCGTGTTGGATTGAGTAATGTAACTTTTGAAGTGAAAACAGGAGTACGACAGGGATGCCCCTTATCAACATTATTTTTGACAGCCATAGATTGGGTGATGCGCCAGACAACAGAGGGCAGTCCAAGAGGAATTAGATGGACAACGTTTTCTACACTGGAAGACTAGGAATATGCACATGACATTGCACTACTCGCGCATTCACATCAACGCATTCAAGACAAAACCGATAGACTGAATAAGCATGGCCAGCAGGTTGGCCTGAACATCAATCTGAAGAAAACGGAGGTCATGACACTAAATGTGGGCAATCCTGAACCAATAACAGTAAGTGTCGCATAGAGATTTATGATCAATAAATTTTCTATATTCTTTTCTTTTCTACCCGTGTCCTCTACTTTATTATCGCTCTTTTATCCTTTTCCTGTTTTTCGCATTCGTTCGTTTGCGACAATATATTACTTTCCCATTCTGACTTCTGCCGTTTCTTTTCTCATACTAGTAACGCATTTTATTGCGTAAGATGTCAGTCCCTGGATGTGAACGAAATAGTGTGAGAATTCGTCTCGACAGACATAGAGAGCAGACATGTGTCTACATTTTCATCTGACACGAGTTTTTCTTCGGCTAGTTTCTCGGCGTGAGGTGTGGAAGGCGCCAATCTGCATAGCTCAGAAATGAGACATGTCGTAGTAGGTGTGAAGACGCACTTTTTGCAGTTATGGCCAGCGTCTAAGTTAATGGTAATTGTTAAGAGAGAGAGGGGGAGAGAGAGAGAGACCGGCGCTATTTCGGGTTTTCGTAATAGCGTGGGATCCTTTGTCCGTTTTCATATATCTACACGAGTAGCTTAGACTATTCATTCAGTCCTCCAAATTTTGCAGTAGACAGGTTGCTCGTGCGAAGGAAATAAGCTTGCATAGCGAAGTTCTTAGTTTGACTCGACATTTTGCAGAGCTTCTAGACTAACTATATGAGTGAATAAATTATAAGTTTGTGCGATCGCCTGTAGTTCTGTCTGGAGGTAAATATATTATATATCTGGTAGTGTTGAGTGATTCAGTGTTAATTGCTTATTTCATTTTACTAGTTAGATTTCTGTGCAGAAGTAATTAAATTGTAAGTCTGTTATATTCTCTAGTTGACGTGTTTCAGTGGATAGCAAAATAAATTATAATTTCTAGCTTAAACTCATGCAGCTATAAATAAATTTAATTAAATTGCTAATAATTAGTCGAGAATATTTTAAACTAACTTATGACTGCACTGATTCATTATTGAGTATTGACGAAATACGTATGTATTTCTAATTCATGATGATTGATTTTATGAATATAACTTATTTCACGGGAGTTGGAAACGATAAGTCAAGCTCTCCGCTTGCAGTTTATAATGTAAGTTATAACTAAAGTAAATCGTATGTATAAGTATTTTATATGTTGTTGTTTCTTTATTCAGTGAAACTGGGGTAGCCCAACTTTACCAACGGTTTTAGTACTGAGAAACATCTGTGAAGAACAAAAACTTTTTTTTTCTTAAAGACTTGGGTGTATAAAGTAAAACCTGGCTGGCATTGCGTTGGCATCTAGAACGACAGAGTACTCATTACATGAACTTTAAGATTAAATGAAGTAACGGGCCCATCGAGCCAGATTTAATTCCTCCTGAGAAAAACCTTAAGTACATTTCAGCCCTTGTGGCAAGTAAAATATTACTATCAGTAACATTCCGACGGAGTTCTGACTAGTGGTGGTGTGACCAAATAAAGTCCTATACTGAGAGAAGGCACCGACCTGACATTCCTCGTTACTAAAAACCTAAGCTATTGACACTTTGCTCGCTGTTAACGTTTGTGCCTGGACATTTTTTATGTGACAGAGCCATATATCCCAAAATAAGAATAACCAAGGAAACGTTCCCTGAAGTAGTGGATTCAACCTATCTTTGCTGGACTGGGGTTCCCTTGGCCAAGACTACCACTGGAGATTCTGTATGTGCATGTCCTAAAAATTGTTTTTCCAGAAGTTGCTACCAAAGCTGTAAGTACGAATGCAAGCTAGTGATCACGACTGACTGAATAGAGTGAATGAAGGACTGAGTGATTCCTTTATTGTTGTATTTTTGGCACCCATTTTGCTGTCTTAAATTTCTTTATGAACGTTTTTTTGTTGCTAACAATATTTTTCTTAGGATAGATCAGAGTATCAAAGTCTGTTCATACCTTTAAAGGGAAATCTTAGACTATAGCATATGTATCCGTGACTCTTTGGGGCTATCACTTTTCTTCTAACAGGACTGTGGGCTATACATCGAGGGAAAAGATCATACCTCTGGGTCTATCATTCTTGTAGCAATTCATTGACTTTATGACTATTTGTATATGCTTGATGTAATTTTTATGTGTTGTGATGGAATTTTCTGATGATAATTAAAATTCACTTAAACTTAATCAGCGTGTCGGTCAGCTCGTTCCAAAATATCTATATAATCATTGTTATAGTTTTTCCACGTCTGTGCGACTAACTGTCGTCACTTGTGTGTGTGTGCACGTGAGTGGTATATATATATATATATATATATATATATATATATATATATATATATATATATATATATATATTTTATAGACTGTCTGACTCATCTAGATCTGTTGTAGAAGATAGGCTGAAAGAGAGAACATTCTCGATTTCAGGGACAGCCTCTATTAATTTCTACCATCTCACTCGTGGAAATCTATTTCCATTATTATCTCTCACTGTGGCTATCACTTATTCTAATCTATTCAGAAGGGACCAACCCAAGTCTTAATTCCCCTATCAAAAATCTACGACAGTAAGGAACCAGAAGTTAGAACAGACAGACGCATTTACTTACCTAGGATGCATAGTAACACCTGACGGCGGAACAAGCAAGGACATTAACAACAGAATGAATAAAGCGAGAACAGCCTTTGCGATTCTCAACAACATATGGAAGTCTTCCCAGTACAGCACAAACACCAAATTAAGACTGTATGAGAGCTGTGTAACTTCTGTGCTTCTCTATGGTGCGAAATGTTGGAGAGGAGCAGAGAAGGAAATTCGAAACTGTCCTCCTTCTACATAATCTGCCTAAGAAAAATTATCCGAATCTTTTGGCCAAACACCATCAGCAACCAAGAACTACTTATTCGGAGTAACCTGGAGGATATGCACACAATCATAGCTGGCAGACGCTGGAGTTGGGTTGGCCACGTCCTCAGAAGGGACCCTGATACCATCACAAGAACAGCTATGCCATGGACCCCCGAGGTAAAGCGAAAGAGAGGCCGACCAAAAACAACTTGGCGGAGAACTGTGGAAGCTGAGATGCAAAGAATGAACCAGAGTTGGGGCACTGTACGAAGGATGGCCGCGGACCGAGCAAAGTGGAATCAATTTGTTGCTGCCCTACAAGACGCCACCAGACGTGATGGCCGCTGACTGCTTTGGCGTTTGGCGGTTATGGATCAAAGAAGAAGAAGAAGATGTTTAAATACAAAGACTGGATACTTAAGGAATCAGAATCAAGTCATAAGAGGAATAATAAAATTTCCCAGACCAGTGTTCGAAGCATCCAATCAAAGTGCTGTGTCCATACATCTGTGCGAGGAGATTGTATATCCCATTTGGGGTAAGTCTAAACACATATTTTACCATGTGAATGTGACATGTCTGTACTTGCTAAGTGGTTAAACAAGTCCTAGGAGGCTGGCAACCTCAACAAAGGAAAATAGTATGTTCATAAACCACTACATCAAGCGCTGGTGTTTGTTTTATGCTAATTCGCTCAGAAAAGCAAATGCAGCAGCAACCCCAGATTCCGAATGGAGCAGTGATGAGCGATAATTGCATCCCATATACATCAAGTGTATCGTATCATTTTGTGAGATATGTACATTGATAATTTTAGTTCCGGAACAAATCATTGTACGTTAGTATACTTGTTGTCCAAGCACATATTTTCCGATTAGAATACCGAGAAGAATAGCGGTGATTTCTTATCATATCCCCTGAGTTACGCTGTGTATACTAAAAAAGTCTAATTATTCAGAGAGGCTAACATTGGTGGGTGGCCAACGAGACAATGCACCTGTTAGTCTTCCAACCCAGTGTACTTAGCAGAGGCATTTGTTCTTTCTATTTTGTCTGAAGTTCGTGGTACGAAGCTGCAAGACTAAAGTTTCTACGCCACTAGTTGCGAGTCAAGAGCAGGGATTCAACACAAACCACCTACAATGGACGAGTTGTGTGAAGAGGTGCCCTCATCACAAAAGAATTGACGGAACCACGGCTGCAGGACTCACTTAGACCAATTAAGTTTTTATTAAAGGAAACAGGAAAAAGACAATTTTTTATAAATCCTCACCCCTGTCTCAGTGAAGACACTTTTTATATATACATCTAAAATTCACCATCATTCCATCGTTATTTTAAACTGTTAAAGACTAATTGATTATTAAATTTGTTACATGTTATTTTAAAACAAAACAATCATAGTTGATTCAGTTCTTATAGATAAGAGAGCGCATGTATGATCGACCATCTTTAACATATATATATATATATATATATATATATATATATATATCTATATATATATATATATATATATATATATATATATATATATATATATATATACTGAAGCACATTAAAAACGCACCACTATTATATATACTGATGCCGAGAAGCTGGCAAAAAAAAGTGTGGGAATGGATTTTCCCCGTGTTTGCCATGCGGTAGAGAGCGAATGGCTGCTGGAATGGAAAGTGCAAGATTCAACCCATGGGTGTGTGTACAGACTACATGAAAACGATGAAAGTTACACGTGCAACACGATTCTCAACAGCTATGACCCTGAAAATGTGTACGCGTTGTGGCAGTATACTCGGTATAAAAAGGCCGTTGAGACAAAACACCCAGTACATGTGCTTGAAATGCCACGACTATCTGAAAACGACCGCCAACGAGCCATTGGTATGTTGGAGACCGGAATGAGCTCGCGGGCCATTGCCAGAAGGATGAATTGCCACCACAGCACTATTGTACGTCTCAACGAACGTTACGGAACCACTGGCAGTGCCCGGGATAGACTTCGGAGTGGCCAACCACGAGTTACTACCCCTGCGCAAGATCGTCATATTGTGCTGAGTCATCTAAGGAATTGACTCTCCCGGCAAGTCAAACAGCAAGAGCAATAGTGGGTAGACATGGGCAAGTCTCTTGAATGACAGTCATACGACGACTCAGAGATACAGGCCTTACTGCAAGACGACCTTATGTTGGGCCAAACTTGACTCACAGACATCGTTAGTAGCGCCTGCAATGGGCAGAGCAACATATCAGATGGACTAGACTGCAGTTGAATGCTGTCCTATTCACAGACGAGAACAGATTCAACATATCCTTTGCAGATGGACGTATGCGGATTTAGCGACGGTGTGAAGAGCGCTTTGCAGATTGCTGTGTCAACCGATTTCGAGGTGGCAGTATTCACATTTGGGGAGGATTCAGTTTTCACCATCGCTTGCCTCTTCACGTCTTCCGTGGAAATGTTAATGCTGTGACATATCGAGATGAGGTTCTGGATGCACTGGTTGCTCCTGCGTTCACAATTTATCCAGACTTGCAGCTTCTCCAGCAGGATAACGCACGTGCATTTTTTTGTATTTTTGGTTTTCTCCCTTGCCTGCACAGAATGCAATGAATTTCATAACAATCAAATGTACAAATTAATGACCAGCATGGATTCATAGGAAAATGAATAAAGATTCCAAATATGTAAACTTGTATACACTTATATTTACATTTCACACTCTGTTCCTGGATTATACAGGTGGTGCGTTTTCAATGTGCTTCAGTATATATATATATATATATATATATATATATATATAGCAATAGAGCCAAAATTAACTATAAAAATAATTTCGCTGAATTAACTCCGCTGCTGGCTCGAACAAGCAAAACCATTGCTTAAAACTTCACAAAAGGTGCTGGATCAGATATAAGTTAATAGTGCTCTGCCTATGCAGCATTATTCTTGACTTCTGAATTATCATGTGGGTACTATCTTGAGATAGAAGCGTCATTATCCTTCTATCTACAACTCTGCCAAGAGTAATCTTGTGCGAAAGTAGACACCTTTGACGACCCATTTTATATACTCTCGATTTTTGGTCACTGGTGGACCACCACAAAGGGGAGGCATATCCCGTGACAGATACTCAAGTTGGCATAATATAGCATCTTCATCTTCGGCTCATCCCTTTTCGCTCCTAATGAACTATGTAACCACTACTGCAGCGGGTCCTCTTATAAAAACCTGCAAGAAAGCATTCATATTCTCCTCCAACCTTGGTTTCTGGAGTAGTATTTTTACATGATGAAGTTTCTAGCCCATGCACAACATTATATTAGTTGACTCTTATGACATTTACAACATTTAATTTATCTCTTCAATTAACCCCGGGACCTTTACAGGTCAATGACAGAAAACACTGACAGAAAGAACAGTGTTGTATGATTTACCTGTGGATTACGTGTTCAAAATCGATGATTCAGGTAAGTGAAGATAGGTCATCTTGCGATAGAGCATTCGGCGCATTATTTTACGTTTTACGTTCCTAATAAGATTTATGTATTGCATTTAATTACAGTATACTTGATGTGAATTCTCCCATAACACATCATCGTTGCGGTACCACCGCTGTTGAGCAGCTGTAGTCGCCAAGTTTATCTATCGATTGCTAATCTGTTTAATTATCATGCAATTATATATGATTATTATTTTATTTTGCCAATCTAATTTGTATTGTCTGTGTGTCCTATTTCTTTTTATTTCTCGCCTGGCACTGTGTATTGAAGTCCCTCGCAGTTCAACGGACTTAAATCCAGGTTGAAAGGAACGTGTTTCGCCACAAGAAGGCAAACCCCTTCATAAACAAACAAAAAACAACAACAAAAGTAGATGTGGTCTCTGAAGAGAAAAAGAAAGAATAAAACTGCATGTCGTATAGGCGACTAATATGAGGTTGTGAAGAGGTTGGCAGCCTCATTATGTAAAACATATCGCCACGGAAGCAACCTCTGCAAGAGCATGTGACTGCTCGGTGTAGGCTTCCTGCAAGGGGTCCAGATGCTGTGGTGGCTATATGCTCTGTAAGGAGCGCAACGGTAAATAATAATGATGATGATGGTGCTGATGATGATGATGTTTTTGTTGTTAATGATGATGATGATGCTGATGATGATAATGATGATGACTGTATCTTGAAGGAAAATCGTTGGTAGCGCCTGCGATCTTGGTATGTAACCATTACCATATTGTTGTAAGAAGCTCTCATTTGTTTCTTCATCACTCATAACTGAGTGTCGTATCTGTTTATTTGTTCTGCTATCTGTGTAGAATATTTATAGATCTTTCTGTTACATCTCCTTTATAATATCTGTATTCTTCTGTTGCTTAAACATTATCTCAAAGTTTCGCACGCATATATGAACGTGGAAATTGCAAGACAGCGCAGGAACCTAAGTTGGGTTCGAACGGAGATAATTTGAATTTTGATCTGTGTTTTACTAGGGCTGCCATTGTTAATTGCACTATAAAGAGGCGCTATTTCACCATTACACAAAATAAGAATCACTGTCACACTGTATTTACAGCAAATACACTCATTTCACAGAATCGGGGCGGACTGCATTGCTGGAGTCAGGAGCAGACTGACATTGATCTGCGCCACCAGGCAATAAAAAATTGTTTACTTGATAGTCGATTAAGCCAGATAGAAATTAAGGCGGCGTGGGCCCCCTACTGCTGTGGCCACTGCCCGATTTCCTCACTGTTCATTCTGCCCCTGCTCAGAGTGCTGAAAATAAAAAAGAAAATTGTAGGAAAATTGGGTTACTGAACACAAGGGAAATAACGTACGTACCAAGCATCAACATGGCGGTCACAATTATATTGGTGGCAAGAGCGTAACAGCAAAACACAATATGGCTGTTTTTCCCAAATCTCGCCTTTATTAATTGTAGGAACGTCTTGGCGCCAGGAGCTCTTGTTCTTATCTGGATAGCCAACATGGAGAATAACAGTATCTGAAACGAGACGTTGGCAATAGTTAAGATAATAATGATCTGTAACAGTGCCTCAGCTTCGGGTTTATGCACTTTAACTTTTGGTGTCGCTTTTAACTCTACTGTCTTTTAATTGGATGTCTTCTTGTAGATAATGCTTTTGATTGGTCGTTATGGTGTGACACTTAACCTCGAAGCTAAACCTAGTTCTAGACTTTTCCCGGTGAGTTTGTGTTAGCACGTTAGTATACTATTTTTAGAAACTTATTATTTATAAATAGGGCTGAGTTTGATTTTTAAAAAATCTTAATCGATTAATCAAATTTCACTAATCGTTCAATTTCAACCAATTTTATAAATTAGAAAAAATTATAAATAATATGTTTCTTTAATCACGTAGGACTTTATTTATTTATTTTACTTGTTATAAGCCAACATCGCTCTGACAATAAAATGAAAATGCTGAAAAGTTAGAACCAAACGATTTATTATTTTTGACAATACTTGCCAAATGACAAACCTCTAACGTGGCAAATGCTCTCGCATTTAAGCAAATACCATAAAAAGTGCTAAAATAGAATAATCGATTAAGATACGAGTATGTTTTATTAATTAATCGTTAAAGACTTCCGTTTATCATTCCATATAGTATATTACTTTGTTGTTTTTCCTGTGTGTTGGCTCTTCCAGGCTGTGATTTATCTGCCGTTTGTTGTAGCAATGTTTAATGGCTATGGTGTTTGTAATGTATCTTCTTCCATGATACGAAATTGCTCTCTCTCGCCATTGACATCTTTTTATCTGCTGGACTTTTTGTTGGTTTTGGATGGGTGGTTTTTTGTTTGTTTGTTTTTTATTTTGTTTTCTATTTAATTAATTATTCTACTGATATTGAATGGAATTTTTGGTTTTGTTTTTCATTGTCATTCTAATTTGTTCTAGTTGTTATATGTTGGTTCCTTCAGGAGTTGTTGTGAGAATTTATGTGCCAAAACTCGAAGAAATAATATTTTCATTGTTGACCATTGTCGTAAATTTTTGATAGGGGAATTAAGACTTGGGTTGGTCCCTTCTGAATAAATTAGAATAAGCGATAGCAACAGTGAGAGATAATAGTAGAAATAGATTTCCACGAGTGAGTTGGAGAAATTAATAGAGTCTGTCCCTGAAATCGAGAAACTTCTCTCTTTCAGCCTATCTTCTACAACAGATCTAGAGGAGTCAGACAGTCTATTATAATATATATTAATATATATATATACATATATATATATATATATATATATATATATATATATATATATATATATATATATATATATATATCCACTCACATACACATACACATAAGTGACGACAGTTAGACGCACAGACGTGGAAAACTATAACAATGGAATATAGATATTTTGGAACGAGCTGACCGACACGCTTGAATAAAGTTTATGTAAATTTATTAATATAAGGAACATTTACCACAAACCATAAATGTTAATATCAAGCATAGAAAATACATATAAGGTAATAAATTACTACAAGTCTAATAGACCCATAGGTGTAATCTTTTCCCTCGATGTTTAGCCCACGATCCTGTTAGAAGAAAAGTGATAACCCCAAAGAGTCACGGATATATACACTATAGTCTCAGATTTCCCTCTAAAGTTGAGAAACAGAATGTATACCCTAATCTATCCTAAGAGAGAAAAACCCACATTTAGCAACAATTTGCATAAATGAAATTACAAAAAATCATATTATAAAAGAATCAATCAGTCTGCTTTCACTCTGTTCTTTCGGCAGGGGCCCCTGTCCCACTTTTCTTACCTAAAATCTTGCTGGTGTTCGCCGTCTGGAACACGTTAGTGCACACACCGTTTAATCTGTCTGTCTTTTTGATGAAGCGGATCCCAGCTCTGCAGATTTTGGTTTCATCCAATGGGTCCGGGAAGCGTCCTCTTCATGCGATAGTTTTCTTTTCAGATTTAAGTTAGTGTCAATTTACTCAGTTCAGGTAAGAATTAGATTTAAGCGGGCACACAGTGTCAGAATCATGAGGTTTCCCTTATTTAGGAAGATGACCGGTTGGTAAATTCTCTCAATAGATAATTATTGGTCACACCACAATTAGTCAAAATGTCGGAATGTTAATGTTTTGTAATTTTTCTCGCCACAGGGCTGCATGTACATGAGAGTTTGTGAAGAAATATAATCTGGCTCAATAGGCCCAGTATAGGCATTTAGTCTTTAAAACCGTTAGTGAGATTTGTACTCTGTCTTTTTCTGGAGGCACACACACTGCCAGACAGGTTTTAACTTGTAAACCCACGTGGTTAAAGATAAAAATGTTTCTTCTATCAGTTGTACTAAAACCGCTGGTAAAAGTTGGGCTGATCCAAAACTGTATAAGGAAGAGAAAAGTACAAAATGCTTAACCACAATATTCGCTTCGATTTTAACTTACATTATAACTGCAAGCGTAGAGCTTGTCTTAACGTTAAAACTCCCGTGAAAAAATTATGATCGTTTAAAAAAATCAATCATCATGAATTAGAAATACCTACATATTCCGTCAATACTCAATGATGACTCACTGCAGTTATAAGTTAGTTACAATATACTCGGACTGGTTACTAGCAATTTAATTAAATTTTATTTACAGCTACATGAGTTTAAGCTAGGAATAATAATTTATTCTGCTTTTCACTGTAACACGTCAAGTAGAGAATATAACAGACTTATAATTTAATCCCTTTACACAGAAATCTAACTAGTGAAAAAAAATAGGCGATTTACCACTTAAATCACTCACAAAATACTAGATACCTAATATTACCTCCAAACAGAACTACGGGCGATCACCGCGAAACTAGAATGTATTCACTAGATAGGTATTCTAGACGCTCGGCAAAAATTGACGAGAAAACTAAGAACTTCGCTATACAAGCTTATTCTCTAGCACGAGCGATCCGTCTACTGCAACTTAGTAGTACTGAATGCCTGAAGTCTAACTACTGGGGTTTATATCTTATGAAAAGAAATGATTTCCTAATTCTCGAAAACCCGAAATAGTTCCCGTCTTAACACCTACATAAAACTCAGACGACGGCACTGAAACTGCCAGACGCGTTTCACACCTGCCGCTACCTATGGTCATTTCCCCGCGATGCATGTTGGCGCATCTCACATCTAACACCGAGAAATTTAACCAAGAGCGCCGTGTCAGATGAAAATGTTAGACGGTTGTCTGCTCTCATATGTCTGTCGAGAACGAATTTCACACTATTCGGTCTACTGAAGAACTTAGCTTAACAGCAATAAAAATGCGTTGCTACATAATAAAAGAGACAGGCGAAGGTATGAATGGGAGAGTTATATTTTCACAATGAAACGAATGCGAAAAAAGAAAAAGGACAAAAGAACGATAATAAAGTAGAAGACACGGGTAGAATAAAGAAAAGATATAGAAATTTATTAATCATAAATCTCTCTGCGACAACCATTGCCACAGGAAGCTCAATCAATTCCGGATCAAATCCATCAATTTCGTTTGACAATAGTCCATCGCCCAAACGCAAGACCCAATCATTGAATTCATTTTGACCTGCAGAACGCATGTTTGTAATCAGATTTCTTTGTTTACATGAAGCCACAATGGTGAATTGTTGACGCACAATTCGATGATATCTGTTATACTGCCTCTGGGAACAACGTGTGTAGTTTGACGAAAGTCACCACCCAATATGAGCACCTTTCCACCAAATGGTCGAATGTCATTCATAATTTCCCGGAGGAGCAGATCGAGGATTCGTAAAGAATGCGTAGAAAGCATAGATGACTCGTCAATTATCAGCAATGATGCTTTTGTCAATGTCATTGATTCACTTGACGGCACTTTCATGTTTGATACTGATGTCTCGTTTACAGAAATGGGTATTTTGAAGCCACTGTGCGCAGTTCGACCGGCTACCAGTAAGTCAGCTACAATTCCGGTTGTAGCAAATACTTGAACTTTTTTGCTTTGTCCTCTTACATAGCACATAAGAGTATTGTACAGGTAAGTTTTGCCTTGTCCTCTTACATAGCACATAAGAGTATTGTACAGGTAAGTTTTGCCTTGTCCTCTTACATAGCACATAAGAGTATTGTACAGGTAAGTTTTGTCGGATCCGCCGGGACGGTAGAGGAAGAAAACACGTGACTCAGTTCTATCATCCTCAATAGCCTCTGTTATGTCTTCAAAAATGTGTATCTGTGTTGGGTTGAGTGTGACAATCAGATGTGCTGAAGCTCACCATCAGCTGATCGAAATATCATTGCCACTTCATCATCAGTCGGCAGATTGTATCGTCTTCTATCAGAACTACGGTCACGGCGAAAGGCCATACTGACGATAGGAATTGTTCGCACTTCTGCTGCTGCTCGCTGTTCCTCTTCAGTTTCCACTTCGCCCAACATACGATAAGCATGAGCGTAAACATTATTTTGCCTGATCAAAGTATCAAGATTATACACGATATCGATGTTGAGTCGTTGATTTGCTTGATGGTTCATGCGCTCCACATTTGCTAATCCAGAGTCTATGACATATAGCTGAGCATAACGACGTGATTTTCCATTTTCAGGACGAATGTTTCTAGTACGATGATAGATCTGCCCATGCACTCTGAATACATATGGTCCACGTCCAACGAAACGAACCTTTTGGGCACCCATCGATGCAAAGGCCAAGACTGAGTTATAGGAACGGATATTTTCCTTAAAATGTCCATGTTGTGGGTGCGCTGGGTTGCTCAAAAGATCCTTGAGATGAGGAGGAAAAGGACGTCTATGATCTCCTTCTTGCTCCAAAAGCACTGTACCTTTGTGGCAGCAATATCTGAGTGTACCATCGGTTGATAGTTCCAATCGAAAATTGAGAGAGTGACAGAACTTACACTCCTGATCCATTGGACCGCAATTGTGTACAGCAACTGCATTCTCATCAAAGGCATCATGATCTGGAATTGTTGGACTACATGCAGCTCTTGATCGTCTCACTTGTTGTGCAACTGCTGTTCTACGTTCTGTTTTTTTTTTTTTTTTTTTTTGTTCCGCAGTCTAATTTGCTCGTTTTGACGTACTAAAATGACCAATGCTAAAAGATTATGCAGCGCGTTGAGATTTATGCTCTTCCGCAGACTCATTTGCTCGTTGTGACTGACGCTGTGCTTGTCTTTGTGTTCCTGCATTTTGTCATCGTATTGCTGCTTCTTCTATAGTCTCGCTTGCTCGTTGGGACTGACGTTGTGTTTGCCTTTGTGCTGTTTCATGCTGTCGTCGCATTGCTGCTTCTTCTATAGTCTCGCCTGCTCGCTGCGATTGACGCCACCGTCTTTTCCTGTTAGTAGCTGCAGATTGGGGAGCCATCTTATCATCTTGATCATTATGTGTCAAACCGTTCAAATACAATTCACTTTGGTATGTTATTTGCTCATGCACACCAATTATTATGCACTTTTTCTTTGTCGAGCGCTACTAATTTCGTGAAAGAATAAACAAAAATAATAAAATCAAAGTGATTGTTTTATATAACACCCACGTGGCGCAAGTTGCACACCGTGCGTTGCGCACTTTTTTTCTGGCGCGAGTTACTATTTTGAGTGAGACCGACCGACGTAACATACATCGGTAATTATGTTAGTGTAGATTATGACAATGAAGACAACTATGATTGTGATGATAGTGATGTTCAAAACAAGTTAATGTTGTACGTATTTCTGGTCTGTTTCCAAAGTATTGGAAGTGGATTCTTAATCGCTGAGAAAATCGTCCCAATATGATGAAGATGATTACGGTGATGATTATTAGATACAAACTTTGTGTTCGATTATTTAAGTACTATATATGGAAGAATAAAACGGTACTCGATATGTGAAATAGCTTTATAACAACTACTTCCCAGCCATCCAGGTAAAGTTTAATTAAACTCATTTCCGAAAGCCTTTCTTTATTTCTATTTTGTTTTTTGTCGTTCATTGTTTCATTAGTGTCTTATGTTGCTTCTTCAATTGACTTCTGCGACTCAAATTTCATGATCTTGTTGCGTCATAAAAAACAATAAGAGAAAGCTCATTCTGTCTTCAGGCGTTTGTCTTTAGTTTTGACGTGAGCTAAGTATTAATATATGCTGATTAATATAAAAGCTATAGGAGTGATAGCGTCAATAATTAGTCTGGGTCGGTCCTTCGGGAGTTAGTGGAGGGTTTGTGCTAATGACCTCTGTTCACGAAGCACTATTTCTGTGGTGCCTAATTGGCTGGGTGGATAGTTCCGATTCACTTCCGTAGCGAGGGGTTCGAGTCCCCGGTAAGCCTATCATTTCTGTTGTTTTTCTGTTCTCTAGGTTTCTACTTATTTTCTATTTCTACGTAATTATTCCCAACGAATATTACCTGTTATTACCTGTTATTACCTGTTATTACCTGTTATTACCTGTTATTACCTGTTTGTGTGTATTCATTTCTTTGAAGATGTGTAAACAGTGAAAATGGCAAAGATAAAACAGTATTTTAAATAAATAATGCGGATAAAATACCCACCTTGTGCACATAAAACATTCTTAACAAGCCAATAGTTTTCGTTCTATTTACGAAAATAAATTGTCGAATTTCCCATTATGCCCGGTCGGGACATTGCTTAAGGCCTACGAAATGTTTAGGGCTTAACAAAGAAGAGAAACAGGTTTGGCCCCTTTTAATCCTTTTTTAAGCAAATATCGAAATAAGAGTGCCTAGAGCTTATGAACAGTTTAGGGCTTAACAAGGAAGAGAAAAATTATTGCCCCTTTTTAAGCACATGTTGGAATAAAAGTGCCAATGGCCTACGAACACCTAAATTCAACCTAGTCATTTCTATTCAAATGAGTCTGTTGTTGCTTTCTTATCAGTTTGATTATGAACTACCATAATGACATGATTGGAAAGTGTCGTGAAAAATTCTTAATACCCATATATAAATTAGAACATAAATGGAAAAGTAGACCGAACTAAGAAAGGAAGAAGAATGGTGTAAGACCAGTGCTTTCCAATAGCGTACGCTGTGTTGTAGAACGCCATAATGGCTGAACCAGAAAACTCCTTTTTCTGCTCCTTCTGCATAAACTACACGCGTTCCTAAAAATAAAACTGGTACTGTATTTCTTGGACGACCTTGATAGGCACACTGCGTAATGACCTAGATATAATACTAGCATTAATGTCATTATACACTACCTTAACCTAGAAGACAGACGGGCTTAGAAAAGAGAGAGAGAGAGAGAGAGAGAGAGAGAGAGAGATGCACGGAGGAACGCATGCAATGTTACCACGGCGTCTCGCGATTTAAAATTTAATGCCATCCCACGCGAAAGGCATGCAGGCTTGATTTTTTTCAAATAGACAGTGATAAAAAATACTAACGATACGAGGTAAGGTTTTAAAAAACATGTTGAATGCTTATTAGGAAACATGACACAATACTGTTTTACGTCTGAAATCCTGACTTTATACTGACAGAACAGTCGAAAAGGCAGAACAGGTGGCGGTTTGAGGAATAAAAAAACAAATACACGACTATCCTAGAATAATACATATTTGAACGAAGCCACTTAACCCCTTTAACCTTATATATTTGCGTGCCTTAGGACTTGCTGACAAAGAATATGTTATGTGTTACGCAAATAGTCTAGTAATTAACGAATTATAGCCAAAATACTATAGTGAGGTTGTCTGACAGCACACGATCATATTTGCTCATAATGGCTGTTTGAACAACACTGCTTTAGGGAAAATGAGGCCAACAGGTTAGATACGATTTGATTGGCTGTAGAAATATGTAAGGCGAAACCTGATTAGTCGGACTGCAAATACTAGTTGGTTGTTAATGGCTACGGTAGGACGGGTAATATTTTTTCAAAGGCTCTTGTAAACATGGTCTCATTGGTTAGAGCGTTCGATATAGTCAAATAGAAGCGTCTGTTCAGGGCCAGTTTTGAAAATCCAATTTGTAAGAAGCACGTGCGTTGAGTACAAGCTAATATTTTTCTAAATAAAAGCCTGGGATAAGGCAGATCAAAATTGTGCCAGAATTCATCGCCAGTCAACGTACTTGTGTATATTTCCTTGAATTGTGGTAAGCTAGACATATTTCCTATATATATATATTATATGAAAATTGAATATGAATTGATAAATTGTGTCTGTATGTGTGTGGTTCAGTAGCAAACAGAAGGCAAAGCCTAGATATTGCTCCACCATGTAAAAGCCTGCCAGAGTGGAGTATAAATGCCTAGGCATATATGGGATTGCCAATTAGTAACATGACACCTATCTTATTGTATAGAAGGAATTACAGCTGGAATTGCAGAGGCGTTGTAACCATTAGGGAGAGGAATACTGGTATATTGTCACATGAGAAGCTAGTAGTTGGCATACAGCGCTGAACTCTGTGTTTGTAATGTCCTGTACTTCAGTGTGGAAATAGATATTATATAGTAGTTCTGAAGAAGGAGGTACAACCTTCTTATTTCAGGGACCGTGGTACTGAAGTATTAGAGCAGCACCTGGTCTGAGTTTTGCTGGATCCATAGGGCTGGCAGCAGACTCCTTGTCCAAGATATCGACCAGTGGGGTATCTCAAGATAACTGAGAAGCAAGCGAGCAGAGGATACAGTTTTCCTGCCGCAGACACCTAAGCTAAGACTTTGTCAGCCAGAGCAGCTCACCCTTGTATAACCCTCCTTAAAATTGGCTGTAATAATAAAGCAAGAGGGACAGTTAGTGTTTTACAAATAAAAGAACTGTGATCCCTTCAAGATTATTTCCACCATTAACAAACACATGAAGTCGTGATGACAAACAAGAACATAGCTTCAAAAGCCAGTGTTACCTCTTAATACCAGAGCACACACTACACACATATTGTAATAATATTCTATGTCAGGACAAAGATCCTTTGAGTAATTTTTGTACATACACATTGTGTTTACATTTTATTGTGATTCCTGATTCACTCTGTAGTTGGATCAGGATATCTATTCTTTAAAGCAACTAATACATAATTTAAAATTTAACACTTTACTTACTTAAGATAGTCTTCTAGAGTGTTATATGTATGTGCTTGTCATAGTGTTGTAAAGTGTTGTGAATCTTAAATAAAGTATTTATCTGTCTGTTGTTGGTGTGAACTTACACTTCATCATTATCATAACCCTAGACATTCAACGTAGTCATCACTATAGCCCAGAATAAGTCTGATTGAGGTCTAAATGTGGTAGCAAAGTAAGGTCATCTGTAACACACCACACATATTAGATACAGATACCTTCACAGCTGATCTCAGTCAGTACACTAAGTCCCCTAGAAATAGTTATATAATCCCAACTTACCACAGTAAGAATGGGAGAAGATCGGGTACCAAGACAAATATGGCAAACCAAGGGTCAGAGATCCAGACCTCCAGGACGACCCATAGTTCGCTGGAAGGACAATAATCTCTTACGGACCGAGTTAAAAATATATTGGCCATACCTTACTGAAGACGTAATAGAAGGCAGAGTTTAAGTGGGAAGATGACATCAAGAGATGGACGGGAGACAGTCCATCAGAGTACACCAAGACAAGAGACAGAGTACACCAAGACAAGAGACAGAGTACACCAAGACAAGAGACGGAGTTCACCAAGACAAGAGACAGAGTACACCAAGACAAGAGACAGAGTACACCAAGACAAGAGACAGAGTACACCAAGACAAGAGACAGAGTACACCAAGACAAGAGACAGAGTACACCAAGACAAGAGACAGTACACCAAGACAAGAGACAGAGTACACCAAGACAAGAGACAGAGTACACCAAGACAAGATACAGAGTACACCAAGACAAGAGACAGAGGACATTGTCCATCTATTGCAGGTGACGTTCAATTTGAAGATGGCACTTGATAATGAAAGATCGAAAGTTAGATTGGAACTAGGCCAGGAGGAAGACAGCCGATATGACTGTAAGGCGAACTTCTACGCCCAAGGGTAGAAGAGGGAATAACTAAGTAAGTAAGACACGATTGGCCGGTAGATAAGTTGTATATTTTTTATTGTATTTTCACAATTGATTAGTTTCTCTTTTGTGCCACATTTTTGCTTGTGTATTAAATGTTTGTTTAAACTGCTCTCAGGTATCCTGTTCAAAGTCACTACAGATATTAAATTTACAATTAAACCTGATATCTGTGTACCGTTAAAATCAAGCGGTTTCAATCTGTACTGCTCATTTCTAATACACTTATTTCAAATGAATCATCTCCAAGAAACTCCAAGAAAAACTTAAACACTAATATTTGAAGTTGAAAACAAAGTCAAGTGCTTTATTAACTCCCCCTTCCTCCCCCTCCCCCAGTTTTCAAGGTATATATATATATATATATATATATATATATATATATATATATATATATATATATATATATATATATATATATATATATATATATATATATATACAGAGGGCTTTTTTCCGGGGATACGCCGTATCCCCACCTTTTTTTTAAACTTAATTTAAATTTTTAAAATTGATTGTATACATTTCGTTATAATATTAAAACCTTTGCATCAATCTGTGTTTCGTGAATAAAAAAAAGATTTTCCACACAAAGAAATGAGATATAATGGCAACATTGATGTAATAGTACATGGCATAGATGTGGGAACGAGTGTCTAAAAAGTCCGTTTTGTCCGCCTACTGTTTAAATATTAAATGATTTTGAAGCTAAAAAAAAAACGGCATTAAAATGCATGACTTTTAAATATAAAAGAACACAGTATACCCACTTTTTTTCTAGAAAAAAAGCACTGTACATATATATATATATATATATATATATATATATATATATATATATATATATATATGTATATATATATATACATATATATGTGTGTGTGTGTATGTGTGTGTGTGTGATTCAATTCTCTTACTTTGAGATGTTACTCTTTGTCTCCTTAGTAAGCATACATTTGGAGATTGCTGCGAACACTCAGTAAAGTTAGTACAATGATGTGCTAACGAAAGAACGATCGTAACATTATACTTGTATATCATCAGTTACCGCCATTTTTTTTTGGTTTTTGCCTGCAGTGCTTCAATTTTAGTGGACTTTAAAAAAGTTATTATCAAAATCAAGGAGGAGTGACTGTGGTAAAGTGGGATGATATAAATATTTATAGGGGACTTAGTGTACTGACTGAGATCAGCTGTGAAGGTATCTGTATCTAATAGTGTGGTGTATTACAGGTTACCTTACTTGCTACCACATTTATACCTCAGTCAGACCTATTCTGGAATATTGTGATGACTACGTTGAATGTCTAGGGTTATGATAATGATGAAGTGTAAGTCACAACAACAACCGACAGATAAACAATTTAATTTATTCCACAACACTTTACAACACTGTGACACTCACACACATAAAACACTCTATAAGACTATCTTAAATGAGTCAAGTGTTAAAGTTTAAAAATATATGTATTAATTCATTTCAATAATAGATATCCTGATTCAACTACACAGTGAACCAGGAATCACAATCAAATGTAATTACAAGTTATATGTACACAATTTATAGTTATGATCTTTGTATTGACATATTTTATTATTATTATCATATGTGTGTAAGTTGTGATGTAGTACTATGAGGTAATACTGGCTTGTTCAAGCTTGGTGGTTATTTGTCATCATGACTTCAAGTGTTTGCTTATGGTGGAAATAGTATTGGGAAAAGTTCACAGTTCCTGTCAATTGAAACAATTTATTGTCCCTCTTTATTTACTATATTGTCAGTTTTAGAAGGGGGGGGGGGGCCACATAGGATTGAGCTGCTCTGGCCACAGAATCTTATCTTCTGTGATGGCGGCAGGAAACAGTCTCCTCTGCTCGCTTGCTTCACTGTGTTCTTGAGACACCTCACTGGTCGCTATCTGGACCAAGGGGTATGCTATCAGCCTCTGGATTCAGCAAAACTCAGACCAGGTGCTGCTTCAATAAGTTATGACCACGGTCCCTGAAACAAGAAGGTTGTACCTCCTACTTCAGAACTAATTTATAATCTGTTTCCACACTGAACACAATACATAACAAACACTGAGTTCAGAGCGGTAGGCCAACTGCTAGCTTCATCTGAAACAATTTACACCAGTATTCTCCTCCTAAATGGTTACTACGCCTCTGCAATTCCAGCATTAGTTCCTTCTAGTCAATAAGATAGGTGTCAGTGTACTATTTGGTGATCCCATGCATTTATACTTCTCTCCGACAAGTTTTGTTCAGGTTGGAGCACTATCTAGGCTTTGCCTCATGTTTGCTACTGAACCACACACATATACAGACATAAATTATCAATTCACATTCAATTTTCATCAAAAAGATATCAAATATGTCAATCTTACCACAATTCATGGAAATAATAAACAAATACGTTGACTGGCGATGAATTATGGCACAAATTCCGATCTGCCTCTGTCCCAGGCTTTTATTTAGAAAAATAGGAGCTGGATCTCAACGCACTGTTTCTTAGTAAGTTTATTTTAAAATGTGGCACTGAACAGACGCTCCTAATTGACTATATCCACGGGTCTAGCCAATAGGACCATGTTTACGAAAGCTTTTGAAAAAAATTACCCTTCTTGCGTTTCCCCTAACAACCAAAATAGTATTTGCCGTCCGACTAATCGTGTTTCGTCTTACATATACTTACCGCCAATCAAATCGGATTTAACATGGTGGCCTATTTCCCGTAAAATGGTGGTTTCAAAACATGCCACTGTGCGATTATGATTTGGTGTTGTCTGACAGCACCACTCTAGTATTATGGCTATAATTTGTTAATTCCTAGACTATTTGCGTAACACTTAACATATTCTTTGTCAGCAAGTCCTAAGGAACCCAAATATATAAACTTAATGGAGCTAAGTGGCTGCGTTCAAAATATGCATTTTCTAGGATAGTCGTGTATTTTTTATTTTTTTATGTTTAGAACCGCCACCTGTCCTGCCTTTTCGACTGTTCTGTCAGACTAATGTCAGGATTTCAGACATAAAACAGTAGAATGTCATGTTTCCTAATAAGCATTAAACATGTTTTTTTAAAACCTAACCGTGTATTGGTAGTGTTTTTTATCACTGTCTATTTGAAAAAAAGTTAGTGCTTCATGCCTTTCGCGTTGGGGGTGGCATTAATATTAATCGCGAGACGCGTGTTAGTGTTGCATACGTCCTCCGTTCAGCCCTCTCTCTTTCTATCCTAAGTCCATCTGTCCTTTCGTTTATGTTAACGTAGTGTATAAAATGAAATTAATGGAATATTAATCTAGGTCATTACGCAGTGTGTCTCTCTCAAGGTTTTCTAAGAAATACAGTACACGTTTTATTGTTAGAAAGGCGTGTATGCTGCTGTAGGCTTTACTAGTAAACGTGAAAGCGTGAGAACATGCAGACGAAGCAGAAAAAGGGGGATCTCGAGTACAGTCATTGTGACAGCACTGTTCTTTACCATTCTTCTTTCCCTTTTATTGAATTTATGTGTTAGGCTTTACATTTACCTTTTAATTTATATATGTTGGTTTAGAATGTTTCACGACAAATTCTCCTTTCTTAAAACAGACGTTATATGTCAGTCTATAATTCTATATACACATAGAGAAATTTATTATTATTTCTGGGGCTTACTGTGATTCTCATCACACGGATGGCGGCTTAAAAAATCCGCTCCCAGATTTGTTTTTCCAGAAATATACTCTATGCTAAACTCAAATGGCTGCATAAGTAAGGACCATCTGAGTAACCTAGAATTTTCATGTCTAGCCTGCGCTAGAAACGACAAGGGTTTGTGATCCGTTTGCAACTTGAATGCCTTCCCATACAGATAAATATTGAATTTCTTTATCGCCCATATTACTGCAAGACATTCTTTTTCGCTAGTTGAGTAATTGATTTCAGCTTTATTCAACTTTCTGCTAGCATATGCCACTGGGTTTAATTCCCCATCCAGTGCATCTGATTTCTGTAACAGGGTCGCACCTAACCCGATATTACTGGCATCCGTTCTTACAATGAATTCTTGACTTAAGTCAGGTAATTTCAAAATAGGTTTGCTTGTGAGCTTTTCCTTCAATTCCTGGTAAGCTAATTCACATTGTGGTGTCCATGTAATTCGATCTGGATTTCCTTTACGTGTCAAATCAGTTAACGGTGCACATATGGAATTAAAGTTTTTGATATACTTTTGGTAGAAACCACATAATGAGACAAAGGATCTCACGTCTTTCTTGGTTTGTGGTCTCGGGGCTTTCTTTAGTTTCTCTAAATTCTTGGGGTCAGGGGTCATGTTTCCCTGATGGACTGTGTGTCCCAAGAATTCTAATTCTTTACATCCAACGCAACATTTGGTTGGTCGGGCTGTTAAATTCGCTTCTCTAAGTCGATTAAACAGCATGTTCAGAGAGTCAATGTGTTCCTCAAATGTTTCTGTTGCTATAAGGATATCATCCATGAAATTTGTGATGCATGGGTTATTCAGAGGATCCAACAATTTTCTCATCATTCTAGAGAAGACACTAGGCGCATTCTTCAATCCAAATGGCAATCTGTTAAACTCATAGTGTCCCTCTGAGGTACTAAAAGCTAGGTATGGTCTAACCTCAGGCTTTACTGGAATCTGATAGTATCCTTTACTCAGATCCACTTTTGAGAAATATTTAGCTTTATTTAGCCTGGCAAACAACTGATTTGTATCCGGCAATGGATCCACCTGTCCTTCTGTAATAGCATTCAGTCTCCTGTAATCTATACAGAGTCTATGTTCTCCAGAGGGTTTCCTTAAGAGCACCACATGGGAACTATACGAAGATTCACTGTGTGAAATAATTCCTTCCTTCAACAAATAGTCTATCTCTTCCTTCAAAGCTTTCTCCTTAGCAAAAGGAATCGAATAGGGTTTCATACAGACAGGTGTGGGGTCTATCAGTTTCATATCATATTCCAATAAGTTTGTATGCCCCGGTCGGTCTGTTAACACCTCTGTATGATTATCTAGAACCTGTTGCACTCTCTCTTTCTGATTTTTCGTTAAATGTGTACTGATTTTCACCTGTGCCGCTGTCTCACAGGGGTGTAATGGATATTCAAATGATGAAAGTGGTTCCTTTTTCATCTCCATGGCAATGGACAAGGTCAACAAGTGTGTCTCTTCCTGATTTTCTCTTTCCAAATATTTCTTCAGGAGATTCACATGATAGATTTTTTCTTTCCCCTTCTTATCTATCTTATAATTTGTTCTAGACACCTTCTCTAGAACTGTATATGGACCTTGCCATCCAATTTGTAACTTATTCTGACTACCGGGTAGAAGAAGCAGTACCTTCTCTCCCACAGCCAAATCTCTGTCTTTAGCTTTCCTGTTATAATAGGCAGCATGTTTTTTCCTGGCTTGTCTCAAATTTTCATTGGCAAGTTTCCAGCCAGTTTTTAAACGAGTGGTCAGCTCATTCACATATTGGTATGAGGATGTAATATTTTCCTCTGCCTTTTCATCAGTCCACGTTCTTAACAGCACTTCATATGGACCTTTAATTTTGTGGACCTATTTGTCCATGCACCGGTATGGTCTCTTCCACTCGAAGCTCTATAGTGATGATTTTTCTTCCCAGAATTATCATTCACAAAACGACCGCTACCAATTCTTTTCTTGGGGCTTTCTCCCCACTTAGAATTCTTGATGAGAGATTTCCTCTCTACATCCTCTTCCTCCAGTTTGTTTAAGTCCGATTGAGGGATTTTCGGCTTATCCTGGGGTAAGACATCTTTTTGCACTCTCTGCATAGTGGCCATTGTAAAACAGTTAATTGAAGCTTGTCCGTGAAAAGGGGCTTCCCATTCCACTTGGTCCACTTTATTATTCTTTCTATTGTCAGGCCTAAGTTTGCCCCGTGGCGTGTCCAGGTCCTGATCAATGTTCCCACTTGTGGGTGTTCCCTCATGTGCTATGCTACACCTTTCTACAAAATTCTCAATGTCCCACCTTGCCTTGGGCCAATAATAATTGTGAGCCACCTTTTGGATGATGGTACCAATTTTCTCATGGTCCCCATCTTGTTTCACATGTAGGCTCCTTATTAAGTCTGCCCTATATGCCTTTGGAAGAACCAACTGTCCGTGACCATTGGATCTAGTTCCGGCCTTCCTGTAAATCAACTTGTTTTTCATGTAAAAATCTCCCTTGCCTGGAGTTGTATGACAAGTTGACAATTTCCTGAAACAAGGCTTGAGGGTCTTATCCCCAGCCTGTGCCTTCCTCATCTCTTCTGGAGTGGTATCTATCAGGATATCCTCCACCTCCTGTCTTGAGGTCGACCTGACCTGAAGGGTGGCCATATACACAGGTTTCCTTCTACAACGGTCAGTATCATGATTGTCCATCTGACAATTTTTACACCACCTCCTTTTTTGGTTGAAAGATTTTCTTTCATCATATTTCCTTTCATCGAATTGTGGGGTTTTATTTTTATTGTCATACCGTGGCCTATCAAACTGGTGCTTACCTTTGTTTTGATCTCTAGGATCAAATTTATTAAAGTTCTGTGGTGCCTTAAAATAGTCTACCTGTTTCTTTTTATTACCTGATACCTCTGCCTGAGCTGCTTGATACCTTTCAGCAACATTTAGTAACTCACCCAGTCTCTCTGCACCTTGTTCCATGAGAAACTTTCTCAGGTCTGGAGCCATGGACTCTCTTAGTTGTTCTATAAGGACCATTTCCTTAAGATCTTGGGTTTTCCCCAGAGAAGTCCATTTCTCCAAGTATGTCTCTAACCGTGCAGAGAACTGGTGATAGGTTTCACCTGACAGTAGTTTAGCATTCCTAAATTTTTTTCTATAAAATTCTCCATTCTTTTCATATCTTAACAAAAGAGCCTGCTTTAGCATGCCATAATTTTCTTGATCACCTCTGCTCATTTTGGCAAAAACTTCATAAGCTGCCCCACGAAGTCCTTGAGATAACTTTAAGCTCCACCTTTCTCTCTCTAACCCATACGTGGTAGCTAATAGTTCATATCTATTTAGATAGCTCTCTATATCATCGTCTTTCTCAACAAAATGATCTAAATGAAAATTCATAGCTGAGGTTGAGGCTCCCTGACTAGCAGTGGCATCAGAGGTAAAGGGACTGGCACCATTTTCAGGAGCATGGCCTTGAAACTCAAACTCCCTTAGTCGTAACTCATGTTCCCTTTGTAATCTCTTCTCCTTTTCTGCTTCCCTTTCTGCAGCCTGTCTTCTTTCTTCTCTTTCTGCCTCCAATTTCTTCTCTTCATACTGGAGCCTTTTAATCTCCCTATCTGCCTCCAATGCTTTAGCCTCTTTGTCAGCCTCAATCTGCAACCTCTTAGCCTCAGCCTCAGCCTCTAATTGTAACTTCTTAATTTCTTTTTCAGCCTCTAACTTTCTTCCGGCTTCAAATTTTCTTTCTTCACGTTCAATAAATTTGTCACATTCAGTGGTGACATAAGCAATCATAACTTGTCCCTCCATTCCTAACTCTTTTGCAGTCTGCACAGCAGCAGATCGAAATTTGGCCAGGTCCGCCATTTTCTAACAGGTAAATGTATAAAATATTTAACCAAACAATTTTATCTATGACTAATTAACTAAGGACAACCACAGGCACTGTGAGCTCAACCTTATTTATTTTCACCCAAGGATATCTTTTAAATTTTTATTATTCCCAATATATATAATAGGAGAAAGTTCAATATCCCGGACGAGCCCCCAATATATGTGGTAAAGTGGGATGATATAAATATTTATAGGGGACTTAGTGTACTGACTGAGATCAGCTGTGAAGGTATCTGTATCTAATAGTGTGGTGTATTACAGGTTACCTTACTTGCTACCACATTTATACCTCAGTCAGACCTATTCTGGAATATTGTGATGACTACGTTGAATGTCTAGGGTTATGATAATGATGAAGTGTAAGTCACAACAACAACCGACAGATAAACAATTTAATTTATTCCACAACACTTTACAACACTGTGACACTCACACACATAAAACACTCTATAAGACTATCTTAAATGAGTCAAGTGTTAAAGTTTAAAAATATATGTATTAATTCATTTCAATAATAGATATCCTGATTCAACTACACAGTGAACCAGGAATCACAATCAAATGTAATTACAAGTTATATGTACACAATTTATAGTTATGATCTTTGTATTGACATATTTTATTATTATTATCATATGTGTGTAAGTTGTGATGTAGTACTATGAGGTAATACTGGCTTGTTCAAGCTTGGTGGTTATTTGTCATCATGACTTCAAGTGTTTGCTTATGGTGGAAATAGTATTGGGAAAAGTTCACAGTTCCTGTCAATTGAAACAATTTATTGTCCCTCTTTATTTACTATATTGTCAGTTTTAGAGGTGGGGGGGGGCACATGGGATTGAGCTGCTCTGGCCACAGAATCTTATCTTCTGTGATGGCGGCAGGAAACAGTCTCCTCTGCTCGCTTGCTTCACTGTGTTCTTGAGACACCTCACTGGTCGCTATCTGGACCAAGGGGTATGCTATCAGCCTCTGGATTCAGCAAAACTCAGACCAGGTGCTGCTTCAATAAGTTATGACCACGGTCCCTGAAACAAGAAGGTTGTACCTCCTACTTCAGAACTAATTTATAATCTGTTTCCACACTGAACACAATACATAACAAACACTGAGTTCAGAGCGGTAGGCCAACTGCTAGCTTCATCTGAAACAATTTACACCAGTATTCTCCTCCTAAATGGTTACTACGCCTCTGCAATTCCAGCATTAGTTCCTTCTAGTCAATAAGATAGGTGTCAGTGTACTATTTGGTGATCCCATGCATTTATATTTCTCTCCGACAAGTTTTGTTCAGGTTGGAGCACTATCTAGGCTTTGCCTCATGTTTGCTACTGAACCACACACATATACAGACATAAATTATCAATTCACATTCAATTTTCATCAAAAAGATATCAAATATGTCAATCTTACCACAATTCATGGAAATAATAAACAAATACGTTGACTGGCGATGAATTATGGCACAAATTCCGATCTGCCTCTGTCCCAGGCTTTTATTTAGAAAAATAGGAGCTGGATCTCAACGCACTGTTTCTTAGTAAGTTTATTTTAAAATGTGGCACTGAACAGACGCTCCTAATTGACTATATCCACGGGTCTAGCCAATAGGACCATGTTTACGAAAGCTTTTGAAAAAATTTACCCTTCTTGCGTTTCCCCTAACAACCAAAATAGTATTTGCCGTCCGACTAATCGTGTTTCGTCTTACATATACTTACCGCCAATCAAATCGGATTTAACATGGTGGCCTATTTCCCGTAAAATGGTGGTTTCAAAACATGCCACTGTGCGATTATGATTTGGTGTTGTCTGACAGCACCACTCTAGTATTATGGCTATAATTTGTTAATTCCTAGACTATTTGCGTAACACTTAACATATTCTTTGTCAGCAAGTCCTAAGGAACCCAAATATATAAACTTAATGGAGCTAAGTGGCTGCGTTCAAAATATGCATTTTCTAGGATAGTCGTGTATTTTTTATTTTTTTATGTTTAGAACCGCCACCTGTCCTGCCTTTTCGACTGTTCTGTCAGACTAATGTCAGGATTTCAGACATAAAACAGTAGAATGTCATGTTTCCTAATAAGCATTAAACATGTTTTTTAAAACCTAACCGTGTATTGGTAGTGTTTTTTATCACTGTCTATTTGAAAAAAAGTTAGTGCTTCATGCCTTTCGCGTTGGGGGTGGCATTAATATTAATCGCGAGACGCGTGTTAGTGTTGCATACGTCCTCCGTTCAGCCCTCTCTCTTTCTATCCTAAGTCCATCTGTCCTTTCGTTTATGTTAACGTAGTGTATAAAATGAAATTAATGGAATATTAATCTAGGTCATTACGCAGTGTGTCTATCTCAAGGTTTTCTAAGAAATACAGTACACGTTTTATTGTTAGAAAGGCGTGTATGCTGCTGTAGGCTTTACTAGTAAACGTGAAAGCGTGAGAACATGCAGACGAAGCAGAAAAAGGGGGATCTCGAGTACAGTCATTGTGACAGCACTGTTCTTTACCATTCTTCTTTCCCTTTTATTGAATTTATGTGTTAGGCTTTACATTTACCTTTTAATTTATATATGTGGATTTAGAATGTTTCACGACAGTGACACAAAAATAGTACGGCAAGATGCTAGTGGAAGACAATATATTGAAATATTTTCTTCAGGTGTGTGTTGAGGAATAGGAGTTGTTTTACTGCTCTGTAAATCCGTTTTGGCTCAAAATCGCTGTCCTCTAAGATTGTAAAATAATGTATTGACTATGGCCAGTTCCTCAATACCTTCACAGGGACATAGAACTAAGTACATACAACAGTGGACTGACTTACCCCAGTGTCACAAATCTTTCACTGGAACATAAACTACCCTCCCCTAACAATTCACTCAACATATACACTGAGATTATTTAGGACCCTCAGATTTTCATGGGGAAAAAAACAAAGCAAAATCCCCCCACACCGTAACAACAACAACAAATTAAAATAACGCTTTATGGCAGAATGGGCGAAAATACACGCACCAAAGAAACAGGCGCGTACCTTGTCAACTATCTAAACATTAGGATACCATAAAGCGTTTCAGTACATATCAAGACTAATGCGGCACGTGAATGATGAAAACATCTTTATTCTTGTCCGGACAATAAACTTTGCTTTGACTAGATAACAGGAACGTTAGCAATCATTATCCTGGCTTTGAACACTCAGCTTTGAACCAGACACAATTAAACCAGAAAACATCCACGTATCACTCCCGGCCTAGAAATCACGCTGCTGGGTGTAGTGACCGCAGCTTTATGCGATAATTGTTCAGCTGAACACCGACCTTGACCTGTAGTAGTTAATGGAAGTTCTAGAATCTAGAGCATATCTTCAGCCGATACATAATTAGATAATCCTCGTACTGATTGGACATTGTTCCCTTGGTGCGTTAACAGTCTGTCTCATGAGTAGCCCTTTTCCGACCTTTATAATACTGGCTGACAGGCACTAATAATCCTTTTGATGGTGCGTGTTTATCAACACTGCACCTGTTCGTCAGGCTCAACGTAAATTTTTTTTTTAACTGTCAGTTACTCGCGGATACAACTGATGGACATAAAGTCTAGGGTGAAGGGTATGCCTTGCCATTTAGATGGGAAACAACTGAAAGAGAAATAACGAGCCATGTTAGTTAGATAACAACAGACGCACGATTAACCGGGAATATAGGGAAAATTGATTCCGGTTAATCACCACCATTGGGTTTCCTGAACTATACACAATTTTTTTTTAAAACTGTATGCACATAATGCATCGGGATGATAAAAATTCACATCGAAGAAAATAGAACCAACAACAAATGAATGCGCGTGTTCTCTTGTTTAAAATATTTTAACAAAGAAATTTGCTTCTTTTCTTCATTTACTTTTCGTCAAATGGTGCCAAGCATGAAAAGGCAAAGATGGCCAAGACAAGAACTAGACTCAACAATGAAACTAAGAGAAAATTAGTAAATGTCCAAGTGTAACAGTAATGAAAATTTGAGGCAAGTTTCTAAGATAAAAGAAAGGCACCATACTATATTAAGACGCAGACTTAGAACCGGATTGGTGTGAGAACTTTTATATTTGCTTAATGTGCCTCCAGGAATGAAGAGAAGAGATCGCGAGGACAACGGTGGTGATACTGTTAATGGGATATGATAGTGCGATAATGATAACGCGGGGATGTTGATGATGATGTGTCACCGGTGTGGTGTGTACTTTTATTTATCCTATCCCAAGTAAGATCTTTACTGGCTTAAAGCCCGCCCAGAGGTTATAATTTCTTGGGTCATGTTTATAAGATGACCAGTCTTGTTAGTTCCTCTTACGATGTTACAAGTTGGAGAGAATAGTGGTAGAGATGTATGAACTTGAACAATACATCTAATTTGAACCAACTGACCTACAATTATCCAACAGCTTCGTTCGTTAACAAGGAACTTTTATTTAATTCGAGCTGGTTGAATATCATCAGGCGATTTTCATTAAAGGTGCATATTTACATAAAATACAGTCTTGGTAAGTTTTCTTATCATGTACAATGTATCATCCATCCCTAAAGCATCCAGGGTGGCTCATAACATTTTTCTTAACCGTCATATTCTTCCAATTTCTTAATAATAATAATCTCGTAGTTGGCTACTTCTTCAGATGGTTTCCTTAATGTTTATTTCCTCCTCTATCCTTTTCGTTTTGCTTCTATATAACCTTCTTTGCCCTCTTCATTAGTCTCTATGTCTCATTTCACATAACCGAGCTGAAATAAAAACTAAATATTTCGAAGGTTTCTACTTATGTGGGTATACCACTAAACAACATCTGCATGTGTATAGATTTACACATTCAAGAAATATCTCTCTCTGCAATTGCAGCATGGTGGAAAGATTATTAACTTATATTCTATAACGTTGAATATCTCAACGTGGGAGCAAGACGGTCACAAACACGTCTTTTGGCACTACTCAATTCCATACAGCTGACTGCCTGAATATTCTCTTGCAGCCGGCCTCAAAGTGCGTGCTTTGCTGGCTACTTTTCATTGGTTGGAAATTTATTCTATTCAATTATTTACTGGTCATTCCCTCTCGTTGTCTTACCGGGGGTAAAGCTGTTCCTATCTACGTCACTAATCTCCATAACAACTGCCGCCTAAACTAGCATGGTTTGTGTCAAAGCTGACCTAGTCGATTTCTACCGTCTCTTTATCCTGCTCTTAGTGTCTCGGGTTATTTTTATATTACCGTAGTTAAAAATCTTGCTTGCTTATTTATCATAATAGCGAATGATAGTTTTATTATTTTATTATAACTAGACTCTAGCACGAATAAATGCTATGGTGGTGGGTCATACGGCCACAGAAATTGATGATGATGAAAATTTAATTAAACTCATTTCACAAAATACAGTCCTTGTTCTGGAATCCCATGGTAAGAGAATCAAAGGTAGACCAAAAACACCTGGAAATATCACGGATTGCCTCCCCTGCTTTGCAATAGTGGTCCAACAATGACCAAAACTCAAGAGTATCTAAATGGATCGTCAAAGGTGTTTACCTTTGCTTAAGATTACTCTTGGCAGATTTGTAAATAGACGGGTAATGACACTTCTATCTCAAAGGAGTTTCCACAAGATATTCACACAAAAACGAAAACAATGCTGCATTGGCTGAGCACGTTAATTCTAGGGTCTACAGAAAACGTTTGTGAAAAATTAAGCAAAATTAATTTTAGCTCGTTAATCCCCCACCCTGATTTACTCAGTGGAATTCTTATTATTGTGGTATAGCTCTGTTTAGAGTGTGTTTAGTAAATTTGATTATACAAACATGCAGTGCAATTAAAATAATTTAATAGAAGTTAAATTTATATATTAACAAATAACAGATTTAATAATCGCTTAGTTTTAACAAGGCTTAAAATAATTGAATAGTTTAAAATTGAATGATAGTAGGTTTTATGAAAAAAGTTCATTTGGCAGCTTATGGGTTTCACTTAGCTGCCGGGACCGCAAGATGCAGCAATAGTGAATGCAGTCAGCGACCCATAGCTGTACTGCTTGCATCAGGACCAGCGAACTAGAGCTGGTCAAGACCGCACTCCACCTCCACGTGGTGGTCCTGGAAACAGTCTGCAGCAGAGCAGTCTGGCTGAGCGAGTGCGGATCGCAATGGGAAGGCAAACCCGGTCCCTAAAAATGCCGTGCTGAAGTCGGATGTGTCGACCGAAAGGTGCACAGCTTAGGCGTAAACAGACACAACGCAACCACCGTCCTTTTCAGGGCGAACGAAGAAGAAGACTTAGCTGCCAATAGTAGTTTCTGCTCCCGCTGATGGGTTATGTGCAGATAGATCACTGGAGTTCTCACGTCTCTGGTCAAGATTACAGGTGCAGCACGTTTAAAATACAATCAAGAAGTAACTGCCAAGCTGGTCCCGCGTTTCTACGTCAGTCCACTTATACCCTCACTTTGTTCCAGAGATTAGTACTCTCTTGGTACTGCCAACAACTATGGTAAAAGAATAGAAACGAAACGCCCTCCTGAGTATTGCGTTTTCCCGACACATACTTATGTGTCCGCTTTCTTATTCCACCATCCCGTTTAACTCAGAATTTGCCCTCCATGAGAATTAAACCTAATTCCTTGAGTGAAAACTTTCTTTACATTTAAATTGAATAGTGTTATAATTAAAACTCATAACATATTGGTCGTGATCAAATACGTATCGATTGTTGATACCATGTTGTTGATGTACGGTATCCACGGGTTACCGGGAAGTACGACATTGACGTTTGGTGCAGTTTTAGCAGAAGTCAAACTGGACTCAGCTTGGCAAAAGTCAAGGAGCATTTGAGGCCTTTTTCTTGTGTTCTTCAATCTGGACGGACGCATATTTGTCCAGCTCCTAGAATGTGTTAATTCTACAGAGTCCTAAAGTGTTTCAACATTTAGATCACCCACATGCTGCGTTGGATCAATACTAAAGATTTATATTGAGAGAATTGTATGCTGAATTCTGATGTACGTGAGTTGGCACTTTTTAAATAAAGTCTGAATGAAATATGTCGAGGACATCTTGTCATTAGTAGACTGAATAGCGACACTCAAGACTGGCTAGGTTATGCCATCGTCTTACATATATCTCTTGGATGAATTACTGGAGCTTGTACCATGATTAAACATATGTCGTCTTAACGTCCAACCTGGCCTTCGCAGCTTCTTTACTGTTGAAGATCAAGTTTGTGAAAGAAGGCTGACTGTAAAACTGTTACCGGCATATGTGGATGCCTTGTCAATTAACTACAGAATTATATCTGTTAAAGAAGGGACCTCTCCGAAGTACACCTTCAACATATAACAAGTACTAATGCTTCACCCGGAAGGTGAATCGCTAAAGGTGAAGGTGAACCCCATAAAATGCGGGCCATGCCAAAGGATCATTGATCTACAGCCTAAAATAATTTTCTGCACAGTCGTCGCTTGGGAGTTCGTGCCCTATTCAATATTTTAAAGATGGTGAACTTTATCGTCTGCTAGCCTGTGAGAGGTTACGCATCAAGATTTGCAGGACAGTTTCCAGCTCAAGGCAGGACTGGAACAATGTTCAAGTCTCAAGTTTTTTCCTGCATGCTGTTTCGTTTGAATATTCACGTTTTTGCCCGAAGATGGCTTTTTTCAAGACTACAACAGACCAGAGCAAAGTCCTGTTCGTGTCAGCTGTTTGTAAAGCCTAGGCTTAACCTGGTCTACGCTGTTTAGTTTTCATCGGTCCTTGGAGGAAAAGGCGCTGGAACTAGGAGGTTTTACTGGTAATCAGATAAGTAAATTTTTGGCTACATACAGCCTGTGATGCTAAATATCTTATTTGCCAGTGTGCCTTTTGTCATGTTTTATGTATCTATGTCATTTATGTATCTAGAATAGCGGGAGGTTGGAAGGGGACTATGAATTTGCTATACCTCTGAGGATGGTCGTAAATTCATGGTCGATCTTTAGTTTATGCATCTGTTTGGTTCAAATTAAGGGGCCGGCGTACATAGCTGTGTGTTACTGCCTTGATTGAAGTAAACAGATCCATTATTTGTCTAGTTGTGAAGTACTGTTAATTGTACAAGTGTGTTATTATTGTAAAGTTCATTGTAATTTTTTATTCACTTTTTCTACATTATTGTTTGTGATATTGTGCATCTTACCTTGCTATCCCTCATTTATTAGATGTTTTACATGTTGTAAACTCGTGCTTGTCTTGTCATATGTGTGATAGAGCTACATTTTGTTAATTTGTTCTATTATTCATACATTTCTACCGTGGTTCAATATTTGCATTTTCTTCATTTAGCTCTTTTCACAGTATTATGTCATCTTGTTTGTAACTTTTTTTTTTTTTGCTCCATACGTAACATCTATAATATCATCTACTATCACATGCAGTTGGATGAACTGGAAGTGGTGAAATAATTATTGAAGATATTGCTCACATATTATTGATATTGTAGTTGAAGTTTTATTGGATTATTGATAGTCACAATAATTGGGAATTATGTCTGCCATTGAGTATTTTCTTAGGCAGGGAAAGAAGTGTGGATTTCGGTGACCAGCTCTTCAGGGATTTGTTGTGGGGAATTTGGAGGAGTTAGAGAATGAAGGAGGTGATGAATTTTCTATGGAAGGGGAATGATATTGGAGAGAAAATGAGTTATTGCAGGTCATTGAAGACAGGGAAAGATTAATTGATGATTTAAACGAAGAGGTGAGGGATTTAAAATTGCAGGCAGTGTTACGGTATATGATATTAACGCCGTCTGCTAAAGGTTAGCGGACGTGCAATTGTAAAGGTTAAGGCATTTAATATATTGCGATAGATGTTTCAATTATTGAACGCTCCATACACGATCGATTATGACGTGTATAGCGTTGTTTGGGTCACAGTCGGTAACTAAGAAACGCTACCCTTTGCTACTTGACCGCCAAGCTGAATAGCTGCGTTTTGTTAACCTTCCAATTCAATGGCATGATATAGCCATTTATATGTGCATTTATGATGGACCAGGGTCAGTCCCAGAACTCTACATGAGAGGAAACTTATGGAGGTTAGTGATTAACTAAATCCTTGGAAGGAGAAAGATAATCGTCTACTTTATACGAAGTAATTAGACTCACAGTCTCACTGTCGGCAGGTAGCCATTCTATCTGCGCGTGCATATAGCTGTGATGTTCTGACGACAATTACTGCATTGTATCCTTAAACGGACATTGACACGTAAAACAGCAGTCTACGCTATTGATTGATTGATGCATGTACCTCATGTGTGAATTGAACTGTTTATGTATGTGTGTAATCCATATTAAATTGTGAAGGACTCGAACCGGAGGCATTATTGATTGAATCACGTTACACCATTCAATCTTATGAATTATGCATTTTATATCAAGTTGCTGAGTTAATAAGATGAACAGTTGTTTACATCTTGATGCCAAGTTCAGACATTACGACAAACCAAAAATGAGGTTCACCCCATTCGCGTACGAATATTAGCACGATCAGAATTCAAGCAACACAACCAGTAACCACACACGAAAGTCCTTCAACAAAAGTGGCGGCCGAATGCGGGGAACGACAGAAAAAAGAAACAAACTTCTGTTCCTTACGCACAGATTAACCATAATATTTACGATCAAGTTTCGATCACATGACCATTACGAAGCTGACGTGACGCACGTGATCATGAATAGCAACATGACGTCACTGTTGCATTGTCGCCGTGAAGAAGACATCTTTTCAACGCCTTTCTAGTTCGCTTCAAATTTATCAAGATGCACAAGATGGACTACCGTTGCCTGCCCATCAGGAGCAGACAGTCAAAGGCACAGGCCTAGCTGTTGACGACCTCTAGCACTGATATAAGCAACGGAAAAGATAAGTCTAGGTGTTTAACTGTTGTTATTGCAAACAGTGCTAACTGAGTCCATGCCCTCTGCCTACATCGGCATGTTTTTACCTATGTTTAATGTACTTTTTGTTGTCTTAATGTGTTGTTAATTCGTGGGAGGTAGGGAGGATGAACCGAAATTAGATTCTGTGGCTCTCGCGATGCCTGAATTGATTTCGGTCGTTTCTTAGGGCAGTTAAACGATTGCACTTTTGGAAGCCCCATTGAGGTTTGCCATTGGACTATCTGTCCAAATCTGCTGTCGTTTGACGATTTGTGTTAGCTGTACCGTTCCGTAGATAACTGGTGTATTTTATTCGTACTCAGTTAACAATTTTATTCAGTTTTGTATCATGTTCGTTAACTATTTCGTCCAGACTACTCTCACTATAATTTATTTTATGATTGTTAAATGTTCGTCCGTTATGAGTCCTGTGATGTCATCATTTTTTGCAGTCATTTTTTTTGTGTACTTTGAATATTAAGTTGACCTCGGGTCAGACCTTGACCCTTCATTTGGCTTGTGACACTTCCGCTTGTTTTATTTAGTTCATAAATTCATTGTTAATTGTGAAAATGTCTTGTTTGCGTCTTGACATTGTTTGTACCCTTTAGTTGCATCATTGTTTTGTTTGTCCTCATGATATATATTAAATACTACATTAATAATATGATATTATATGCAATAATACACTTGTAATTTAATTTAATTAATTTTTTCTGATATTTAAGGTTAATATGGGACATTGCATAATTATGCAGTGATAGTCCAAGAAAGTAGCACTACAATTTATAAGAGATGCCTAGGGCATAATAATATATTATATATATTGACCAAATAAAATAATCTTATAGTCTACCTTTGAGGTAATAGACCCATTGTATATTATTTAATATACTTTTCTGGTACTAAGAGAGTGACTTAGTACATTGAACAATATAATTACTAGGAATCATACCCAACATTATTGGATATTAAGATTAATTGTGTGAAGTAATTACATAATAGTTAACAGATATCATAACTATTTATGATATAGTATTATTTAGATACAATATTGTTACAAAATATTGTCTATTAGTTGAACTTAGACATTAGAGTTCAGTACTATTGTGATTATTTATATTGAATATTTCTAAGTTGAGTAAGTATAATAATTACTCTGAAGCTACTATTGACTATTTTAATCAGTAATTATCAATAATTACTTACAGATAAAAGTCAAAATGCTTACTATAGACCATTTCGTTAAAATTGGTCGGGAATATGGTTATAAATCTCAAGAACTTCGTCAGTTTGCTGAGGCAGAACTGGAAAAACATGAAAGAAAAGAAGCAGAGAAAAAGGCTGCATTAAAGAAAGAGGAAGAGGAACAAAAGGCTGCATTAAAGAAAGAGGAAGCAGAACGTGAGATGAAGCAAATTGCCAAGGAAAATAGATTAAGAGAAATTGCTCAACAGGAAGAAGAGAATAAATTGAAACGAGAGGAAATTATTTTACAACAAGAAATGGAATTGGCGCGTATTAAATTGGAGACAGCAAGATTACAAGCACAAAGTGCTGATGCAAACCAGAATAATAACGCACAAAATGGATCATCATCCAGCCAAACTAAACATTTCTACAACTTTAAATTACCCACTCTCAACTTAAACGTGGACGACCTTTCATCGTTCCTGTCACGTTTTGAACAGACTTGCAAAACTAACCATTTGCCTGAAGAGTCATGGGTACTCAAGTTAAATGAATTCTTGGTTGGAGAACCACTGACGGCTTCTCAAAATGCTGACCCATCAATAGCAAATAACTACGGTGCTATTAAGTCCTTGCTTTTACGAAGGTTTCACCTGGACGAGGAACACTGTAGGTTGAAATTTAAGGGAATTTTACCTGAATCTCCAAAAGATTTTGCAGGATTCATTGCGAACATACGCAATACATTTAATAGATGGGTTGAACTGGCAGAAGTCAACAAATCATACGACAAATTAGTTGATTTACTACTACGGGATAAGGTATTATCTTCGGTTAGCCAGCCATTTTTTGCATATTTGCAGGAGCGTAAACCAGGTACTATGGACGAGTTAGAAAAAATTTCTTTAAACTACTGTTCGGCACATCCGAATGCAACCATTTCTAACTCCTCATTAAGAGAACCTCTACCTGTGGCGTCTAATATGGCCTACAATCATAATAACAAACAAAGACATCACAGTGTAGACAGAAGCAGGTTCCAAAGAAATCACAATGTTAACTTTCAGAAGGGACATAATAATGATTTCAACAATAAAAATGAGTTCAACAGAGGTAGATCACGAGATAGAAATTATTCACCTCAAACAAACTACCACAATGGTCAACATAACACTAATTATAATCGATCACATACTCCCAATAATAATAGTAACTGGAATGGTAATAATCATGGCTCGAGACATCGAGATAATAGAGGACGACGAGATAATTCTAACAATTATACTCGGAATCGATCTCATTCTCGGGGATCATCTCATTACAACCATAATACAGGGGCGGCAGTTACAAATAATACTACCCCTATAGCTCAGGTCCCACTTGACAATAATACAACACAGTCTTCTGCTGCATGTTTTGCTATTAATTATAATGTGGCAAATAGTTGCCAAGATTGTAATACTATTTTTCAGAAGGCCAAGGAAACGGTGCTGAATTGTGGACACCTTCATACAGCAGTTGGTCTTTCAGCGAACGATGGCAAGGGTACCCTGATGTTCAATAGAGGATTAGTCAATGGTACGGTGGTCTCAGTTTTAAAAGACTCTGGATCAACAACCATTGGAGTTCGGCAGTCTTTGGTACATCCTAGCTATGCAACAGGGGACTATGTCCGTTGCATGACCTTCGGGGGTACTATTGAGTACTACCCCACTGCCATAGTACATGTTAATACACCATTTTTTTCAGGTAATGTCAAGGTGTGCATGCTAGAGAATCCATCAGCTGATCTTACATTAGGACGCATACATGGGAGTAAAGATTGCACTCCTAAAGAAATTAATGATTGGGAAAAAAAAATTTGCATTCTTTTAGCAACGCTAACGCTGTTGTTGATATGGCTACACTTCGTGCCAACAACATAAATACATGTGGCACAGCAGTTTCCAACTTCACTCTCAGTACTATCCTGGAAATTGATGAAGATGATAGATCTATTGGACAACATACTAAGGATATAACTGATCCTAATAAAACTGTTGACGTTGTCAACATTGACAAAAACATTATGAGGAAGAATAATAGATTAAATAATAATGCTGGACTTAAAAGGAAACATAAAGTTAACACAAATAATTATGATGAAAAAGTTTTTACTTTGCCCAGCAAAGACATGTCTACGACATGTAGGAAACTTAATACCTTTGGTGATGATAGGTATCATCCTCAGTCCAGTCAGGATGATACGACATCCAACAGAAAGACAATGTCGGTGCTGAAAGGGAAGGTTAATTCTTTGACAAAGAATACATATCATCATTGTCCACTATTTCGTGACAATGATACTACATATATTGGGAAAAGTGCGTATTCTCGCACAGTGTTAGTGCGAAATCTGCCGCAGGATACTACATGGCAGGCACTTAGAATTTTTTTTGATTATACAGCAAACGTTAAGTTTGTTCGTCTTCTGCCATCATGCAATGGGCAGAATAGACAGGCGATGGTTACATTTCGTAACAATCGAGACGCTCGTTGGGTAATCGAGCGTGATAATGGTGTTTATTTTCATCACCGTTATCTAAAGTTACAATTAGTACCTGATTCTGCGCCACGCAGATAATGGTGTACGCTCACCCTTTTGTCTTATTTCTTGATGACTCAGCTCTAGTCAGTCATCATTTCTTTTCCTTATTGGTCATTTATTCTTATACGTCTTAGATATCAAGGGACACAAAAAGATATTTCATATTAACATGCTCAAGCAATTTCATACACGTCCTGAACACTTACAGTCAATTTTTCATGAACTAGATGACAACACAGTATCTACTTGTTATTATTCTAACTTATCTGTCATCCAGGAAGAAGAATCTTCTTTTCCTGAGGTACAGTTACCGTTACCGGTACCAGTAGTTCAACCTACTGAATCTTGGCGGGATGTAACCATCTCTTCAACGGTTACACCGCAACAGCGTCTACAGATTGCTAATCTATTACAATCTTATCCAGATGTGTTGACCGACGTCCCGGGTCGCACATCGGCTATCAGTCATGACATTACTCTCAATGATGATACACCTATTCGTGTACATCCCTATTCGGTTCCTTTACATTTCCTTGCTAAAACTACTAAGGAACTTGAACAGATGTTGTCTCTGGGAATCATTGAGACTAGTAATTCGCCATTCTCTTCTCCATTAGTGATTGTCCGGAAGAAGGACAATAACATCAGACTATGTGTTGATTATAGAAAATTAAATGCTAAGACTATAGTTGACAGCGAACCACATCCACTTATCGACGACTTACTGCCACGTCTATCCAACGCAACTATATTTAGTAAGATAGACTTAACTAAAGGTTATTGGCAGATACCACTGACCGAAAAGGCTAAGTACTACACCGCATTTTCCACTCCACAAGGTCTATACCAGTGGAATGTGATGCCTTTTGGGCTTGTTAATGCGCCAGCTACCTTCATTCGCCTGATGCGACAAATTTTATCAGGTAGACCAGACGTTATTACATATATTGACGACATATGCTTGTTTAGTTCGTCGTTTGAGGAACATGTTTCGGGACTTAGATATGTTTTCGACACTCTAAGGAATTATCATCTAACTGCTAAACCTACAAAGGTGCAAATCGCGTGTAATGAGATAACCTTTTTGGGACATATCATTGGATCGGGATATATCCGAACGTTACCTAGTACAGTCTCCAAAATTCTAAACATAGCAGTTCCTCAGACGAAGAAACAGGTCAGGAGTTTGTTAGGACTTGTTCAATATTACAGTAGATTCATACCAAACTTGTCATCCATCACGGCTGTATTGTCTTCATTGTTAAAAAAAGAAATGCCGGTGAAGGTGACATGGACTGGTACATGCAATGAAACTTTCAACAAAATTATAAATTTGTTCTCGCATGAACCAATTTTAAGACTTCCCGATGCTTCCAAAAGATTTTTCTTACGAACAGATGCTAGTAACTACGGCATTGGTGCATGCCTGCTCCAGAACCATGATGGCGTTCTACATCCTACCTTATATATTTCAAGAAAGCTAAAGCCGGCAGAAACAAAGTATTCCACAGTGGACAAGGAACTTTTATCTGTGATATGGGCAATAACTAAACTTGAAAAGTTCTTGCTTGGTGCTCCCTTCACCATACAGACGGACCAACGTGCTGTAGCATCTTTGCGTCGATCTAACCATAAGAGCCAAAAACTCGCCAGATATGCAATCATCCTACAGCCATTTGAATTCTCCATTGAACATATTCCTGGCACTGAAAACATTGTGGCGGATGCGTTGTCACGTAATCCTATTGACGACGAATAATCAACATTAACATTCCTAAAACATATCAACTATAAGGGAACTAACCTTGCCTTCAATTTAAACTTTATAAACACTATATGCATCACAGAATTGAACTAACGACAATCGGGGTATACATGTTGACATTGAGGCTTCGTCTAACGTCCATACACGATATATGAATATTCGTTGAACAATCATGGAACAATATCTGACGACAAGTCGAACTTATTATCCTATGTGCACTTAATTCTTGGATGCTGGGATAAATGACATTTCTTTCCAACGTAAACGTTTGAACATTTTTGCCTAAAAGAATTCATCAGGATCAAGACTACGGATGGATCATCATATCCTATACTAATTAATTAGTTAACTTAACTTCTTAATTGAATTATTATCAATAAAATGAAATGTGAGAAAAAAAATGAAATGAAAGAACAAAAAAAGAGAACGAAATATAAAAAGAAGAAATTATGAAAAGAGAAAATAAATCTCACACAAGTATTAAATTAATATTTTTTTTAATGTACCTATACATTATTTAGTTAGTTAAATTAGATAGTTATTATTCACTAACACTTAACACACACAATTAAGTTAAACTTATATTCGAATTTCTTTCTATTTCTTCTCACTTATTTTGTCTTTTCTTCTCTCATAACATCGCGTTACATTAGAACCTTAATAATTTAACTCTTAGTTTAATTAATTAATTTAATGTTAATTAGTCAAATTAATTCCTATATGACATACTAATACGACAGACCTTACTTTAATTTAATTCTATCATTCACTATTAACATTGGACATTTTATTTAGTTGATATAATAATATGTATAATATTGATATATAATGTGATTAATGTTAGATGACTATGACAAATAGTTAGTTGACATGACCGCGACACGGTTCTACTCAGAACATCGTCGGCCATATGTCACGATTGTGTTAAATTTTTTTTTGAAAAATTGTTAAGTCGGATAGATCTTGAAAAAAAATCTATCGATTTTTTTTCCCCGGTGTACAGGGAATTGTTACGGTATATGATATTAACGCCGTCTGCTAAAGGTTAGCGGACGTGCAATTGTAAAGGTTAAGGCATTTAATATATTGCGATAGATGTTTCAATTATTGAACGCTCCATACACGATCGATTATGACGTGTATAGCGTTGTTTTGGTCACAGTCGGTAACTAAGAAACGCTACCCTTTGCTACTTGACCGCCAAGCTGAATAGCTGCGTTTTGTTAACCTTCCAATTCAATGGCATGATATAGCCATTTATATGTGCATTTATGATGGACCAGGGTCAGTCCCAGAACTCTACATGAGAGGAAACTTATGGAGGTTAGTGATTAACTAAATCCTTGGAAGGAGAAAGATAATCGTCTACTTTATACGAAGTAATTAGACTCACAGTCTCACTGTCGGCAGGTAGCCATTCTATCTGCGCGTGCATATAGCTGTGATGTTCTGACGACAATTACTGCATTGTATCCTTAAACGGACATTGACACGTAAAACAGCAGTCTACGCTATTGATTGATTGATGCATGTACCTCATGTGTGAATTGAACTGTTTATGTATGTGTGTAATCCATATTAAATTGTGAAGGACTCGAACCGGAGGCATTATTGATTGAATCACGTTACACCATTCAATCTTATGAATTATGCATTTTATATCAAGTTGCTGAGTTAATAAGATGAACAGTTGTTTACATCTTGATGCCAAGTTCAGATATTACGACAAACCAAAAATGAGGTTCACCCCATTCGCGTACGAATATTAGCACGATCAGAATTCAAGCAACACAACCAGTAACCACAAACGAAAGTCCTTCAACAGGTAGAGGTGGATAGATCAAACTTTAGATCATTGACAGTGGATGTTACAAGTTTTAAGGAGTCATTAGATACTGTCTTGATAAAGAATAAATCTTTGGACTCTGAGGTTCAGGAACTGCAAGATAATGTTGCAGCCTGTCAGAGGAAACTTTACAAGAACAGTGATGATTTTTCTAATAAGATTGTTAGTATTAAAGAAAATTTTTATAAAGCAAAGGAAGCTATGACAGCTCAGATTCAGGTACAAGTTGCTCAAATTCGTGGTCTTAGGATTCAAGTTGCCCTACTACAGCCACATATGGAGGAGGCACAAAAAAGGAGGTTAAAGAAAATGGCAACGAAAAAGAGAGCCATGTGGGAGGCGAAGTACGAGAGTAAAATTGCAGCACTTGACCTTAAAAATCAAGAACTAACATGTTTTCAAAGTCAACATGGAAAACTGACTCAGGAGATAGTGACTAATTTTGAGAATTTACTTATTGAGGAGAAAAGTAAAATTGAAAAGCTGATGGAGTTGAATATTAGGCTGGGTGAAGAAATGTCACTCAAAGATTTGGAGATTGCTAAAGCTAGAAAAAGAGTTGAGGGTTTACTGGATGTTGTGGTAGACAAAAATATATTGTCCAAATTAGTTTTGGAAAAGCTAGTGTACGACATGCCAGTGATACTAAAGGTGATAAAAACAGGTCAGTACAACCTGAAAAGGTGAAGAGATCATGTCGAGGCAGGTACAACTTCCCTCGACATCATTCTGATACCAGTGGTTCTGGTCACTATAATACTGCCTCTTCTGAGAGTGAATCGTGGCGACATGCCGAGAGCGGTAAAAACAGTGTGACAAACTGTTTAACAAATCATTCTGTGCTCAGGAGGAAAAATGTTTCCCATGATCATCAGAATCAGGTTACCTCTGGGCCTGAGAAGCCTAACATCGTTGATAAAAACATTGCAAACTTGCAGGATCTGTGTCGTAAAGGTACAGACCAGTCTGTTCAGTGTGATCTTAACGTGACTGATGGAGATTGGGTCCATTTATTTTGATAAGGATCGCTATACACAGCTTTGTCGTAAAAAGACAGTTAATGCTGATATTACTACTGTTCAGCATCCTCTTTGTAAACTGCATGCTCACAGTTTATCTACTCTTAAGAGTATTGATGAGGTTGTAGAAGATTACACTAAGGTTACTAATAAGGGTCATGGTGTGACACTTATCTCTAATGATAAAGATTATGAAAATAACTTGCCTATTCAAACTAATACTAGTGCATCTGGAGAAAAGGGCTTAACTGCGCCTATTAGGCTGTCTTCTGCGACATGCTACAAACCTTTAGGTTTGAAAGGAAATGGGTGGCATACTCAGTCCAGCCAGTATGATTCACCCTACAATAAAGCTATGAAATCCAGGAGAAATAAACATGTCCATGGGTCTCATGTGACTAGAGGTGCTTACTCACGCAACTTGCTAGTGCGAAATCTGACACCAGATACTACATGGCAGGCACTAGGTGAATATTTTCAATTCACTGCGGACGTAAAATTTGTTCGTCTGTTACCTATCAACAATATCAATGTCAGGGAAGCACTTGTTTATTTTTATTCAAATAGGGATGCACGTGTGGTTGTCCATCGTGACAACGGTGCTTACTTTCAAGACCATTGTCTTGATCTAAAGTTGATACATCATTCAGCACATTACAGATTTTAATGCTGTTATGCATCTTGATGATAATAATTCATTTTAGAATGATAATGATTATGGTGTAGGCTTGTAAAACAGTGCTGATTATTCTAACTGTAATTTTCTATTTCAGCTTGATGGGGTTCCTATAGTCCAGTGTGGACATCTTTTGCCAGTCATGTCCTCATGTTTTGGGACTGTATAGGTGGTTTTTTATGGAGATTGTATGAACATACAATTTGTGTCTATTCTTGAGGACACCACGACTACCACTGTATGGGGTTCGAGGTTCATTGGTGGAACCTACGGATTACACAGGAGATGAGATCCAATTTATTACATTTAGGTGTATAGTGGAATGTTATCCCACTGCAGCAGTATGTTTAGATACCCATATCGTACATTCAGGTCTATGGTATATCTGTTTTAAAAACCAATAGCTGGGATAATTTTAATCCATATCCCGGGACTACCTGATTATACTGTATATGATATTTTGAGGTGGGAGAATAAACGACATGTGTATACTGTCAGAGGTGATACTACCAGAGCTCAGGCTCCTGGGTTTGTACATGCTCGAGTACATGTTCGTACTCGGAGTGACACTATTGGAAGTAATGATGATGGTGATGAAGGAAAATTTATAATATGAGACCATCCACATATATCTTTGATGTTGTTGTACCTGACATTGTTAATGTCGAGGTTGGTCTGATGTCAAATATGGTTTGGTGGTGTACTATTCAGTCAAAATTATATGATTGGTTGTTTGTTTTTGTCGTAGATTTTTGATAGGGGAATTAAAACGTGAGTTGGTCCCTTCTAAATAGATTAGAATAAGTGATAGTCACAGTGAGAAGTAGTAATAGCAATAGATTTCCACGAGTGAGATGGTAGAATGTGATTAAAAGGCTGTCTCTGAGATCGAGAAATCTTCTCTCTCTCACCTATCTTCTACGACAGCTTTCGAGGAGTCAGACAGTCTAAACACACACACACACACACACACATACACACATATATATATATATATATATATATATATATTTATATTTATATTTATATTTATATCTAACCACTCACGTGCACGCACATATATGATGACAGTTGGACGTACAGACGTGGGAAAAACTATAACAAATGATTATATAAATATTCTAGAACGAGCTGACCAACACGCTGCTTAATTTCAAGAGAAATTTTAATTATCATCTAAAATTTCTTCACAACACGTAGAAATTACATCAAAACATATACAAATAGTCATTTAAAAAATCAAGGAATTGCTACAAGAAATGATAGACCCACAGTTAGATCTTATCCCTCGAGGTATGCCCACAGTCCCGTTGGAAGAAAGTGATAGCCCCACGGAGACAAAGATACATAGGATTAGGTCTAATATTTCCCCTTCTTAAGGTATGGACAGACTTGATATCTCTGCTCTATTTTAAGGGAAATATGATTAGCAATACTTGCATACAGAAAGTTAAGATAGCAACATGGGTGCCCAATTACAACAATAACAAAATCACTCCGTCCTGCATTCACTTTATTCATTCAGCCGAGCACACGTGCACATGTTCATACTCACAGCTTAGATAGCCACTTCAGGTAATACAATTTTTAGGACATTCACCTACAGACTCGTCAAGGGCAGTCTTTGACCAAGAAATCCCCAGTTCCAGAAAGACAGGATGAATTCTCTGCTTCCGGGAACGACTCCTTGGGTGTTCTTATTTTTCGGATGTCTGTTTAGGTCACATTAAAATTGTCCAGACACGAAACATTAACAACGAGCACAGTGTCAATAGCTTAGGTTTCTAGAATTGAGGAATGTCAGATCGGTGTCTACTTTCAGGAAAGGACTATATTTGGTCACCACACCACTAGTCGAAACTCCGTCGGAATGCTACTGACGTTAATATGTTACTTGCCACAACGGCTAAATTTGTACATAGAGTTTGTGCAGAAATCTGATCTGGCTCAAAGGCCCAGTATAAAACATTTAGTCTTTAATAAAACCCGTTAGTGAGAGTTGTACTCTGTCTATTTATGAAGACACACGCACTGTCAGACAGGTGTTAACTTGTAAACCCCCGTGGTTAAAAGATAAAACTGTTTATGTTTCTCACAGGTATGTCTCTGTACTAAACGCTTGCAAAGTTTGGGTACCACAGTTTTCACTGCATAGGGAAGAAAAACCACAAATAAAATACTTATACATGCTACGTACTCGGATTATAACTTACATTTTTAAACTGCAAGCGTACCGCTTGACTTATCATTTAAACTTTCCTGTGAAATACGTTATATACATAAAATCAATCATCATGAATTAGGAATACCTACGTGTTCCGTCACCACTCATGAAGCATCTAGCATTAATAAAGTTAGTTTAGAAAGTTTATTCTCGTCTGATTATTTTAGCAGTAAAATTAAATTCCTTAATAGCCGACAGAGTTTAAGCTAGAAATATAATTTCTGTCTTCCACTGTAACTCGTCACTATAAAATAATACAGACTATATAAATTAAGCGCTCTGCACCAAATCTAAATAGTGAAATAAAATAAGCGATTTAACACTTTAAACACTTCACAAAATACTAGATATTTAATATAATATATTTACCTCCATACAGAACTACAGACTAAACCATGAACTAGAATACTGCAATCTAATGGTAGTCTAGAGCTCGGCAAAATGGCCAAGAACTCAGACTTGCCAAAACACAGATATTTTGATCTAGCACAGCGATCTGTCTACTGCGACATTTTAGGAGTCAGAATGAAAATCTAGTTTAACATTCTGGTTATATCTATTACCAGACAAAGAGGTAAACGTTTAATTTCGCAAAACGAAGTACTCTCCCCTTTCCGTCTTTAACACTTACGTTTAACACTTAAACGCATGCCGTAAGTGCCACCTACTGACCGAGAGGGCACGTGTCAGTTGCGACTCTCAGACGGCTTGTCTCCAATGCCCAGGCAGTTTTCGCACCTCGCGCTGACCATGGCCCACAATGAGTGTCGTGTCAGGTGGAATTCCCAAACACCTGTTCTACGTACTGCGCCGTAGAGATGTCAGTTATCGCGCCTTTCCTGAGAGCTCAGCCGAAGAAAACGCGCCTGTCAGCTGAAAGTGCAGACATAGTCTGCTCGTATGTCTGAAATAAGCGAAAGTCACAGTGTCGTCAACTGTGATCTAATGCCATAGAATGCATTAAAACGCTCTCCCGTCTCTGTAGAGACTGACACGTTATGTCATCTACTGCGTTTCTAAATGAGAAAACGAAACTGGCAAAGGGAGAATGGGAAAGAAATTATTTCTCGCAAATGAACGAATGCGAAAAATACAGGAAAAAAATAAAGAGTGATAATAAAAAGAAAAAACAAAAAGAAGAGGGAATAGGCAATTCAATGATCATAAAACCTCTGTGACAGTTTTCCTTTTAGCAATTGTCCTTGTTGTATATGATTTTTCCTATTCACGTAGGTACATCACGGATATTGATATTATTTCAGCTTTTGTCTTTCAGATGCTGACATACCATGAGTTCTTTTGGTATGTTCTAGCCACTTCATTGAGTAGTGTGGCGGTGTTAATAATATTTGTTTTTTGTTTCAGATATTACAGGTCGTGGAATGTCACTTGCACAACATACTAACTTTATATTTGTTCCGGTGCAGGGACATGAATGCTCGCTGCCCATTTATCGTGTACATCTTAATGTTTGTGTATAGAAAGTCGGTTGGATCGGAGGGTTGATCAGTGAGTTAACAATTCACTATCGTAAAACAAGCTATTGTTACCGAAACAGAACCAGGCTCGACAGTAAACATGACTCACTCTAATATCTTGGGGGCTAAGGAGATTTCTAAAATTGGATACTGGAATGTAAGAACTATGTATCAAGACGGAAAATTGGAAGAAGTAATTAAAGAAATGGATAATTATAAGTTGGACTTATTGGGTGTCAGCGAGTGTAGATGGACGGGGAAGGGCATAAAATATATTTCAGAAGAAAAAAAGCAAATTATATACTCTGGTAGTAATGATAATCGTCACACAGAGGGAGTAGCCATCCTAATGACACAGAAAGCAGCAGCATCGCTTATCAGCTGGGTACCTATCAATGAGAGGCTAATATTAGCTAGATTTCAGACACGATTTTTCAAGCTCTCAATTGTACAATGTTATGCACCAACTAACGACGCTCTTGATACCACAAAAGATGACTTCTATGAAGCACTTCTAAGTACCATCAACACAATACCCAAGCATGACATAATAGCAGTCATGGGTGATTTTAACGCCAAAGTAGGTGACAACAACGATGGAGTACAAAGATATCTCGGTACTCATGGCATAGGCTGTATGAATCAAAATGGCGAAAGACTTCTAGAACTTTGTGAAATATCAAACCTCGTTGTGGCAGACACCATCTTTCCACATAAGAATATCCACAAGATAACATGGAATTCACCTGATGGCAGAACTAAGAACCAGATAGATCACTTCTGCATAAGCGCTAAATTTCGCTCATCAGTTCAAGACGTCAGAGCATACAGAGGTGCAGAGATCGGAAGCGATCATAACCTCTGCATAGCTAAAATGAGAATTAAACTGAAGAAGTTATACCAACCGAATAAAAATAGAAGAATAGATGTACACAGACTGCAATCAAATGATATAAAGAAGGAATATAATGTCAAAATGAACAACTATTTCGATGCTTTAGGCAAAATTGACAACGATATCACCACCAAGACAATCGATACTAAATGGGAACAACTGAGAACAGCAATGACAGAAGCAGCTGTAGCGACCACCGGATACCTAGTACATAAAAAGAAAAAATGGATGAGAGAAGATACTTGGGATAAAATACAAGAAAGGAAAACAGCAAAACTTAAACTACTAGCGGCAAGTACACATAATGCAGTTGAATCTTGCAAACTAACTTATAACTTGTTAAATAAAGAAGTGAAGACAAAAACTCGAAGAGATAAAAGACATTTCATCAATGAACTGGCCGTAGAAGCTGAAAATGCTGCAAGAACTGGTAATAGTAGGTGCCTTTATCAAATTACAAAACAACTATGTCACCAGCCTACTGCTATGGAAACACCTGTTAAAGGTAAATTAGGGAATTCAATACCAACAGAAAAAGAACAAATGAAGAGATGGGCTGAGCACTTCATGGAGGTGCTAAACAGACCACCACCAACAGTAACACCTGATTTTAATAATGAAACATCCACAACCACTTTGCCAATAACTTGCGATGAATTCACGCTGGACGAGATCAAACAAGCCGTTAAAAGATTAAAAAATTTTAAAGCTGCTGGAGTTGACGAAATTTCAGGGGAAATGATTAAAGCAGTTAATGACAACAACCTCTTGAGAATTTTAGATATTATAAATGAAGTATGGAGAGAAGAACAACCACCACAACAATGGAAAGACAGTATTATTGTAAAGTTACCGAAGAAAGGTGATCTATCAGACTGTAATAACTGGCGTGGTATATCTCTATTATCAGTACCTGGAAAATTATTATGTTGCATGATGTTAGAAAGACTTAAATTGCATGCTGACGAAAAGATCAGAGAAGAACAAGCGGGTTTCAGGCCGAAACGATCATGTATTGATCAAATATTCACACTAAGAACAATTATAGAAGAATCAGTGGAAAGGCAATCGCCACTTATTATCACCTTCGTCGATTTTCAAAAAGCCTTTGATAGTCTACACCGCCCATCATTGTGGAAGATACTTACAATCTATGGTTTTCCAACAAAATATGTGAATATAATCAAAGCGCTATATGACAATGCAAGATGTTGTGTTAGAACAAATAAAGGGAATACAGAATGGTTTACAGTAGAAACAGGGGTGAAACAAGGCTGTATTATGTCACCACTACTTTTTGGAATAGCTATTGATTGGGTTATGAGAAACTATACCCACAATGAACAATTGGGTATAAAATGGACAAATGGAAAATTCCTGGGGGACCTGGATTTCGCAGATGATGTAGCATTCTTAAGTTCAACACCAAGACAATCCCAAGAAGCAATAAATAATTTGTGTCATCTCTCGGTTAAAATTGGTCTCCAAATAAATGCCTCTAAAACTAAAGCTATGAACTTTTCTAACGAGACCTTTGATATCATCTTGAACGGGGAAAAACTACAGAAAGTTGAAAGTTTCAATTATTTAGGCAGTAAAATGACTCAGGATGGTGACACAACAAGAGAAATCCATACTAGAATTGCTTTGGCAGCTAGCGCCTTCAATAGATTATCTAACATTTGGAAATTACGATCATTGAATATACATACCAAGCTTCGTCTGTTTAATTCAAATGTTATCTCAGTGTTAACATACGGCTGTGAGAGTTGGAAAATAACAAAATCATTGGAGAACAAGCTGAATACATTCGAGAACAAATGTCTTAGAAAACTCATGAACATCAGTTGGAAAGAATTCAAGACTAATCGACAAATAAGAGAAGACTCTAGGCAGAAATATGTCTCCGACTATATAAGGAAAAGACGATGGTCATATATCGGTCATGTCCTACGAATGCAAAACAACAGAATACCACTACAGGCGCTCACTTGGGTTCCTGAGGGTAAGCGGAAAAAAGGAAGACCAAAAGAAACACTCAGAAGAACAATAATAAGAGAAGGAAGAACGTTGGGCCTAAATAATGTGCAAGAGCTAAGAGGAGTGGCGTCACAACGAACAACCTGGAGAGCACTGGTTTCTGCCTTATGCGCCGTGTTTGGCGCTTAAAGAATTTATTATTATTATAGAAAGGCACACATCTAGAGATTGAACTTTGACTATTTCTTGGGTTGTTGTTTTTTTTTTTTGCTATGGGGAGCATCTTACTTTGTTAGATTATCTACTTAAATAGCCTATCTACGACTACCTTTATTCGCAAGATGTGAAAGATTTTCTCTGTTCGTAATGAATTTATCACTTGCATTGCTGATGTCCGTTTATTTCATCATACCTGTGATGAACATCTTATCGTAAGTCATTCTTTGTTGAATACCTTACGCTTTCACAACATTACTGCTAGACCCTCTGTAGCGTTCTTTTCGTAGGCCGTTACAGTCTTTTACAGATGAGGGTAGTCTCATATTTATTAATATGTGGTCCTACCTCTGTAATAAACTTTACGCACCGACTTACATGATAGTAAGTATTATTGGTGAGTTTGATTTCCTTAGCGCACGGTTGTGCACTAATGGGAGTATGGGTTACCCCGCACGTGTTGCCAAACTTTAGTTGACGTCATAAGTGGGCTTGAGAAGCTAGGATCCCAAGATCAGCTTAGGAATCTTTGGGAGTTCGAAACCCGTGTTACGGGAGTAATTCTTCTTTGTATGACCGTCCGTCTATTGATAAGATGAGGACCATGGTCAACTCTGTACCTGTGATTTCTCGGGAAGAGAACGCAAGTATTATATTTATATGATTGTAAATTTTCTTCAACGTGGACGTCTAGTTGGACCAATGACCTATTGGTTCCAAAATGGAGTCATGCTTGAACATTTAATGTAATTTATTTAATCCGTCATATTCCTGGAAAATAGGATTGTCAAGGATTATATATAATCGAGGAAGTGGAGGGGAACTGCGGTAAGACGTGGAATACGATGGATGGGTTTGAAAAAAAAATCGAAAAAAGGTGATTCGTCTTACGAGGACAAAAGACAAAGAAAATAGTCTACGTTACGGCCACAAGGCCTTCGTCAGGAAAGGAAAGAAAGTGAAGGCTAGATAGGACACATAAAAACTAAATAAAATAAAAACTGGGTACTTCCCTGAAGACAAGAACCGAAATTCTATCAAAATCGCTGTCTGTTTGTAAGCGCGTGGCTGTTGTTCAGCCACGCGCTTACAAACAGACAGCGATTTTGATAGAATTTCGGTTCTTGTCTTCAGGGAAGTACCCAGTTTTTATTTTATTTAGTTTTTATGTGTCCTATCTAGCCTTCACTTTCTTTCCTTTCCTGACGAAGGCCTTGTGGCCGTAACGTAGACTATTTTCTTTGTCTTTTGTCCTCGTAAGACGAATCACCTTTTTTCGATTTTTTTTCAAACCCATCCATCAAGGATTATAGTGGATTTTAAATGATACGAGTCATTCGTAGGCCGCTTAGATTAGTGGCAGTTTTGAGCAGAGGTGACTCAAGGATTCGTTATAACTAAGCTCATATGCCCAGAAAGTCTTTGGCAAAAATATGTATTATTGTAATTCAACATTGTTTAACTACGAGGCCAGTACCAGAAAGAAGATATGAAGTATTGAAACATTAATATGATATAGAAGACCTAATGAGGATCTCAGTCATTGCCAAGGTCATCGAATACTGGAAGAAGATCGATTGAATCTAACTGCCTCACTTGTTTACTGGTATGCCGTGTTATAAATACTGTATAACTAGTCCGACGTTATCAAAGGGATTATATTATTAAATGAACTAAATTGTAATTTTAACTATGAACTTTACATTGTGTACCGTGCTGTTGAAAGTTAACCGTCCGTCGTCAATATCAACATGTTCTTCTAGTCAACCGTATGATGTCAAATAAATTGAATGAACTGTATACCGTCTTGGCATTAGTTGATGTGCCCCTGGTTGGAAGTTCAAGTTGACTTATTACTACATTGTTTAGAATTGAATCCATTCGCGTTATGTCAAAAGAAGACAGACTCAACACCCTAAAAACGAACCTAACAGAAATGGTGACCATACAATGACTCTAACAGAATGGTGGAACCAATGTGTTTTGTAAAATATCAAGTTTTCAAGCAGGGAACGTACTCAAAGTCAAATACATCGGTTGAAGCATAATACTTCGATCTTCGAAAAGATACGTCTACATACACCTACTATCAAGACGACAGTTGGATAAAGGTCAAGGACGACGTTGGACATCTACTTCCAGCTTCAACATCGGACACTGTCATAGTGTTACATCTATTGTTTTTACAAGGCTCATGCATGCAGTCCCGGATGCGAGGGATATATTTTTTCTCATCTGAGGATAAGTAAAAACGTCGTGTCATGTTTACACCGTTTTCCGTTTAGCTGTGCCTTCTCTTAGTAATATGTCCACTACTTTTTTATTCATGTTTCATGTTCCATGTTCTATGTTTTTAAGTGGGATGCTGGGCAGGAGACTTATGACGGGTATATACCAGTTTCACCACAGGTCCGTCTTAAGCGTTCTATAGGAATTATTTTGCAGACTTCTCTCAGTGGAATGTTCCTACGCGTGAGCGTAGAAGGATTCTAGGTCCACTGTGTCTGGTGATCTGTGACACCTGACTGTTAGTTGTTCCGTCAAGTTTTTAATTGTTGTTTTTGTAGTTATTCTTATTCGTACCTTAGTTTTATGATGTATCTTGTTTGTGATTATTGTCCATTCTCACCTGACTATCGTTGAGTTTTTTACAAAACCTATGGTTATACACTGTGTTGTTCATTGTCTTGTTTATTATCTTATCGCAGTTGCCATCGTAATTCTTTACGACATCCTATTTTAGTTTCACATTTTTATTTTATTTGATTTCTGCGATTGTTTTCACTTGTCTTTGATTATTTCGTCTCGTCAGTATTGTTTCTATTGTCTATTACGTTGTTGCTTTCATAACATTTCATTGCATAAATTACTTTATTGATTATTAATATATTTGACATTTCTATGACAATAATTTACCGTTCTAGGACAGGAACGAAGGCCACTTGGTGAATTAACAAGGATAATTAATCTACATTAATTATTTATCATTTTAGAAATTAAGAGTATTGTGACTACTTATAAAGCATAATGTATTCACTAGATTATTTCATTAAACAAGCGAAAGCTCTTCAGATGACTCTTGAAGAGGTAAAAGTATTCGCTATGGCAGAATATAGAAAAGCACAAGAAATAGAAGCTGAACAGAGGAAATTAGAAGCTCAAAGATTAGAAGCTGAAAAATTAAGATTAGAAAATTTGAAATTTGAGGCTGAGGAAAATGAAAAGAAGTTGAAATTTGAAGCTGAGGAAAATGAGAAAAAAAATGAGATTAGCCGCTGAATTAGAAGAGAAACGATTTAAGCGTGAGGCAGAACAGAAAAGATTGGAGGCTGAAGAAAAATTTAGATTTGATGCTGCGGAAAAAGAAAGGCTACTTAAAATTGAAATGGAAAATAAGCAAAGAGATGCTGCGGAAAAGGAAAGGCTACTTAAAATTGAAATGGAAAATAAGCAAAGAGATGCTGCGGAAAAAGAAAGACTACTTAAAATTGAAATGGAAAATAAGCAAAGAGATACTGCGGAAAAAGAAAGGCTACTTAAAATTGAAATGGAGGAGAGAAAATTTATAGCTCAGGAAAATGCAAAGAAATTTCAACTTGAAACAGAGGAAAATGAAAGGAAACGACAACATGATCTGAAATTAGCAGAGGTAGAATATGAAAGAATTAGGTTAACTCAAGAAGCTAATTCTCAGAGAACTTTCGAAGGCCAATCTTCATCCAGACATGATAATTTTAAGGAAGTTCACCTTAAATTACCTAAATTTAATCCCCCGTCTGACGACGTAATATTCTTTTTAGATAGATTTGAGGCCACTTGTAGGTCTTATAATGTGGATAAAGCTCTATATTGTACTTATTTATCCAGATTACTTACAGGGGATGCGTTGGCAGTTTATCATACTACTAGTACTATTGAAAAGAATAATTATGACGCGCTTAGAGCTGCTCTTCTTACGAAATTCCAAATGACGGAAAATGAATACAGATTGCGTTTTCGAACGTTGCTACCGCAATCAGCAAAGCACTTTAGTGATTTTCTTTCCCAAATACGGCTAACCTTGGAAAGATGAATCGAATTGTCCAAGATAGAAAAGTCGTATGAAGGTCTTTTCGATTTACTGCTGCGCGATAAGGTGCTATCGTCAGTAAATCCTGCATTTTTTGCATTTTTGCACGAACGAAAACCGTTGTCTATGAAAGATCTAGAAGAACATTCTAAACATTTCTGCACTGCTCATCCATCCATGGATCTAAGTAATGCACAGATTAAAAGTGAATTGCCAGTTGCTTTTGCCATACAACAAAATAAATTTCCACGCAATCGTTCATTGAGTAACGACAGATACTTCAATAAGGGAAATAATGACAATTTCAACAATGGTAATTTTTATGAGGGGAAGCAATTTCAACAATCTGCTCCATTTAATGTTTGCTGGAACCAATCTCATAGATCGCGAGATTTTGGTAACAGTAATTTTAAATATAATCAAGGAAATTATAATAAACAAAACTGGCGATCAAAATCTTAGGGTCCGCAAAATAAACAAGGTTCTTGGAATAACTCATTTAGCCAACATCACAACGTTAATTACAATAATTGGCGTACTCATCCAGATGTTAACTCAAGCAGAAATGGTAATAGTGGCAATTTTAATGCCAATAATCATGATCGATCGCGACGAAGAGATAGATCTTCGAGCAATACACGTAGACATTCTAATGTCGCTTTAAGTGATACACAGGCTAACATTGAACAGGGTAAAGGTGCTGATACTCATAATGCCATGTCTTGTTCTCTTGATTGTAATCAGGTAAAAGATTGTCCAGAATGCTCGACTCTTTTCCAGCCCAAGGCGATCACTACGCTGCGCTGCGGACATATTTTGCCTAGTCTACCTGCGGTCTGCATGGCCACTTCTGCGTCAGTACACCAGGGACAGGGTTCTCTTAAGTTTAACAGAGGATATGTCAATGCCATTCCATGCTCTCTTTTATTTGATTCAGGTTGTAGCACTGTCGGTATACGGAATTCGCTGATCGACTCTCGTTGTGCCACTGGCCATACTGTCAAGTGCGTCACCTTCGGCGGCACGGTGGAAACCTTTCCTACAGCTATTATTGATCTTAACACACCATTTTTTTCAGGAAAGATCCACGCCTGTCTCCTTCCAAATCCAATTTGTGATGTCATCCTAGGTCGCGTACATGGTATAACAGAGTGTACCCCTCAGCAAATTGCTGCATGGGAAAAGCGACATATTCAGGCTGTTAATGCAGTAGTGACCAGAGCGCAAGCTACTGTTATGTCGCATGATACACCTGCTGAACCTATAGGTCATACCACTTGTGATGACGATACCCCTATTTCACGGGAGTTGTTTGCAACGTTACAAAAGAATGATGATTCTTTAAAAAAATTCTTTCAGTATGTGAACAAAAAGAATACCAGCAACAAACTTGCAAAATCTAGACATGACTTTATTCTTAAAAATGGGATTTTAGTTAGATTGATACGGGAAAAGGATTCATCCTTATGTTCTCAGATTCTAGTCCCGTCTGCTATGAGATCTCGGATATTACGACATGCTCACGATTCGCAATGCGCAGGTCATATGGGTTTTTCGCGTACCAAATCCAGAGTGCTTTCTGCATTCTACTGGCCGGGCGTTCATAGACATGTTACTCTCTATTGTCGTTCATGTTTGATATGTCAGGAGGTTAAAGTACGGGGTCCATTTCATGCGGTTCCTATTCAAGCTGCGGACATCCCGATTAGACCATTTGACAAAATGACTATTGACATTATTGGTCCGATGCTACCATCTGCCAGAGGACATACGCATATCCTTACTTGCATTGATATGTGTACTTGTTGGCCTGAGGCCATCCCTCTGAAGAACACTTCATCTGCCAGTGTAGCAGAGGCGTTGATGTTGATCTTCTCACGCATAGGTTTTCCACGGAAGATCTTATCGGATCATGGTGTCCAGTTAATTTCTGAATCCATGTCACAAGTTATGAAGACATTAGGTATAGACAGATCTCTTAGTTCAATTTACCATGCCATGTCCAATGGGTTAATTGAGCGTCAAAATAGGACTCTCAAGCAATTGTTGGGTAAGATGACTCAAGATCACCCTCAGGATTGGGACCGGGTCCTACCCGCTGCCCTCTTTGCGTATCGCGAAGTGCAAAATCAAGCCATGGGATTTTCTCCATTCCAGCTTGTTTTTGGCATGCAACCACGTGGACCGATGTCGTTAATCCACGATTTATTGGTTGAAGAGAATATTGAAGAGGAAACTCAATCCTCTTATGAGTATGTGATCTCTTTGAGAAAGAGAATCTTAGATGCTTGTAGACTAGCTACTGCATCATCCGAACAAGCTAAAGAAAAAGCTCGTCTATTTGCAAACAAGTATAGACGTCTTCGCCAGCTTCTCCCTGGTGACGAAGCTTTTGTCTTACTACCCGCTCATAACAATCGTCTACTAATTACTTGGAGAGGTCCTTTCAGGATCATCTCAAGAATATCCGATGTCGACTACATCGTTGATATTAATGGTAAGCATAAAACCTTCCACATTAACATGTTGAAGGAGTATTACTCACGTCCTGATTATCTACAGTCAGTGTTCCAAGCAACTGACGATCCTACACCTCCTATTCAACACTACTCTAGTTTGTCAGTCATCCAAGAAGAAGAATCTTCTTTCGATGATGTACAACTGCCAATACCAGTTGTACCGCTTCATTCCACTGAGAATTAGAATGATGTTACTATCTCATCTACTCTTTCGGCTGATCAACGTCAGCAAGTCTCTAATACTCTACACTCGTATGAGGATGTCCTCACTGACATCCCAGGTCATACGTCAGTCATCCAACATGACATTATTTTGACTGACGATACGCCTATTCGAGTTCGCCCATATCCTATTCCTTTACACTTTCGTGATAAGGTTGATAAGGAATTGGATGAGATGCTTCAATTAAATATAATTGAACCATCTTCATCACCATACTATTCATCTATGGTGATCATTAGGAAGAAAGACAACAATATTCGTCTTTGCGTTGATTACAGGAAATTAAACAAAGTTACAAAATTCGATGGGAACCTTTACCTCTCTTAGATGACTTATTGGTGAAATTATCACATGCTACATTCTTTTCGAAATTTGACCTCTCAAAGGGCTACTGGCAAGTGCCACTCACACCAAAATCAAAGCCATTCACCGCTTTCTCGACACCATGGGGTCTATTCCAGTGGAATTTTATGCCATTTGGATTAGTGGATGCGCCAGCTACCTTTGTACGCATGATGCGTCGAATTTTATCACATCATCCCAATGTCATTGCATACATCGATGATATTTGTCTTTTCAGTAACTCTTGGGATGAACATATTCAGGGATTAAAAGCTTTACTTTCTACTTTACGGGATTATAACTTAACAGCAAAACCTTCAAAGGCATTTGTGGGTTTCCACAACATTTCTTTTTTGGGTCACCGTATTGGTCGCGGTATGTTGTATACAGAGGACAGTGATGTCTCAAAAATCCTTAATATTTCTACACCTAAAACAAAAAAACAAGTCAGATCTCTTTTAGGACTAATACAGTTCTATTCTAAGTTCATTCCTCATTTGTCGACTATAACTGCTCCTTTCTCTTCATTACTTAAGAAAGGGACAGCTAACGTGATTCGGTGGTCTAACGAACATCAAATCGCGTTGAATATAATACAGAATTTTTTTTCGGATGCTCCTGTTTTAAGGTTGCCTAATGCAAATTTACCGTTTGTTTGACGCAGTGATGCATCTAATTACGGCATTGGAAGCGTATTACTACAAGAATATGATGGCACCTTGCATCCAGTTCTCTATGTATCACGGAAGTTAACTCCGACTGAACAAAATTACTCAGTCCTAGATAAGGATTTTCTTGGACTTGTTTGGTCAATAACAAAACTCCAGAGATATCTGCTTGGCTCTCACTTTATTGTGGAATCAGACCAGAAAGCACTTACTGCTCTCAACACGAAACATGTGAAATCAGCCAAATCTACTAAGTATGCGATCGCACTTCAACCATATAGTTTTACAATACGATCCATTCCTGGTACTCAGAATGTTCTCGCTGACATTTTGTCGAGATGTCCGAATGAATCAAATTAGCAACTACGCACTGCATACAACTGTACTTCTACACAGACAGTTCATCTATTGAAACTTTTTACTTGTGGATAAGGATCATTAACATTCAGTCAAGTTGAAATATACAATGATTATGTATTAAAAGATCATGGAACGTTGAAGTATATTACTATATTTGTGAAAATAACATTCACTTACTTATGATAATGAAGAGAGAATAACATTGGAAAGGGATTATATTTTCTTAACGAAATAACATTGCGAACACTTGGTTGTTTTTCATGGAACGGAACTTGGTATATTTTAACTGTTTCCTAACAGGACAATGGAACTTTCTTAATCTAAGAAATTTAATGACATTGTTATATTTTTAAATAAATAATTCGGTGGATTAGTAACCTTTGATACTTAGTTAATTAGTATAAGAATTAAGTTAGGTCACTATGAAATATTTAATTACATTGTCGAAATTTAATATTTATCACTCTTTAAGAGCAGGGATTTAACATTAGTACTTTAATTAGTACCACAAAGGAAATTTTGATACACGGTGAAGTGTGTTGATCTATACATGTGTTTAAATTGTATTTTTTCATTTTTTCACTTGTCATTTTACGACATATCCATCTCTTTTCTGTTTATTCATTGGTTTTTACATTTTCTTTTAATTTGCGTTTCTATTCGGTTTAATTCAATATTTCTAATACGTGATTTTATTTCATTTACCACATTGTACCAAAGGTGGTCAATTGTGGGTGTATGCTTTTGTGCATACCTTTTGTTTATTTGAGTTGACTTAAATTTCATATTTATGTTTTTATGATTCTATGTCATGTTATATTTATAAAATATGATTATGTACACTTGAATCACCTCTAGTCACGAGTAGTAAAGAAAAAAAATTAATATAATTAATTTTTTTTGGGGGGATTGGTAAGGAAACTGTAGCGTTCTTTTCGTAGGCCGTTACAGTCTTTTACAGATGAGGGTAGTCTCATATTTATTAATATGTGGTCCTACCCCTGTAATAAACTTTACGCACCGACTTACATGATAGTAAGTATTATTGGTGAGTTTGATTTCCTTAGCGCACGGTTGTGCACTAATGGGAGTATGGGTTACCCCGCACGTGTTGCCAAACTTTAGTTGACGTCATAAGTGGGCTTGAGAAGCTAGGATCCCAAGATCAGCTTAGGAATCTTTGGGAGTTCGAAACCCGTGTTACGGGAGTAATTCTTCTTTGTATGACCGTCCGTCTATTGATAAGATGAGGACCATGGTCAACTCTGTACCTGTGATTTCTCGGGAAGAGAACGCAAGTATTATATTTATATGATTGTAAATTTTCTTCAACGTGGACGTCTAGTTGGACCAATGACCTATTGGTTCCAAAATGGAGTCATGCTTGAACATTTAATGTAATTTATTTAATCCGTCATATTCCTGGAAAATAGGATTGTCAAGGATTATAGTGGATTTTAAATGATACGAGTCATTCGTAGGCCGCTTAGATTAGTGGCAGTTTTGAGCAGAGGTGACTCAAGGATTCGTTATAACTAAGCTCATATGCCCAGAAAGTCTTTGGCAAAAATATGTATTATTGTAATTCAACATTGTTTAACTACGAGGCCAGTACCAGAAAGAAGATATGAAGTATTGAAACATTAATATGATATAGAAGACCTAATGAGGATCTCAGTCATTGCCAAGGTCATCGGATACTGGAAGAAGATCGATTGAATCTAACTGCCTCACTTGTTTACTGGTATGCCGTGTTATAAATACTGTAGGCCTATAACTAGTCCGACGTTATCAAAGGGATTATATTATTAAATGAACTAAATTGTAATTTTAACTATGAACTCTACATTGTGTACCGTGCTGTTGAAAGTTAACCGTCCGTCGTCAATATCAACATGTTCGTCTAGTCAATCGTATGATGTCAAATAAATTGAATGAACTGTATACCGTCTTGGCATTAGTTGATGTGCCCCTGGTTGGAAGTTCAAGTTGACTTATTACTACATTGTTTAGAATTGAATCCATTCGCGTTATGTCAAAAGTAGACAGACTCAACACCCTCAAAACGAACCTAACAGAAATGGTGACCATACAATGACTCTAACACCCTCCGAAACCAGAATAGGATATACTGAAATTTCCTTTCTTGGTTATACGGTTGGAGGTGGGTTTCTAAAACCTCAAGATTCTTCTGTTTCTAATATTCTGATTCTTGAATTTCTTCGAACTAAAATCAAGTTCGTAGTTTCTTGAGCCTGATGGATTCTTATGTAAAATTTCTGCCTAATTTTTTGGATATGACTTCAATTTTGTCAGCGTTAATAAAAAAGAACGCTCCAAACAAAGTAGTTTCGTCGCATGCATGTCATGTGGCTTTAAATTTGCTTACGATTAGCTTTTCGAAATCACCAATTTTGAGGTTATCTGACATTCGATATCCTTTTGTTCTCAGAGTCGACGGTTCAAATACAGCCATGAACGGAACATTTATGCAAGAATTTGAAGGCCACATGCACCCTACTATGTATGTGCACTGTAAACTAGCACCTACAGATCAGCGATATCCCATTGTCGAGAGGGAGTTGCTGACGATTGTTTTCTCTTGCAACAAAACTCCAGCGTTATTTGATGAGAGCTCGAGTCACTCTGGAGTCAGATATAAGCCTTAGCGTATCTACAGACAGCAGGATTTACTAATCAAAAGCAGCTTTATCCTCACTCGCTCTACAACCCTTCGACTACACTATCAAGGCCATAGAGGGAGGCCAATGTGTTTTGGTAAATGTACTTTCCAGGTGCGTGACACACCCTACATCATCTACCAACTTTACAAGTCCTGATGATACACATAACTCAATCTAGCACAAATACGTACATGGTAATGTCCTGTTCAAGAACGTATTGCTTGAATAACCACGTAATCGCAGGACACTAATTGGATTGTACAGTGATCACGTTGCTGATAGAAGAAAGCGGCTCGCACAGCAACACGATGATGATGTATTCTAGAAGACGCAACATCAAGTGATATATCGTTGAACTCAATACACTTCGTGTAAACATCGTGCCGTCATGACAATACTCATCGTCAAGCTGCAAACTGTCAAACACAACTTGTGTATTTAATTTAAAATGGTATCAGTTCCAAACAATTTTGGATACGCACTGGTTTTGGTGACAAAACTGTGTACTACATTTCAAGCGACATAATTCGAAAATGAATGTTGCACAATTCTCAAAGGGAAGTAACACGGATATTTAGGATGGAACTTATTTGTGATGATTCACTACAATGTTTAATGACGTGTGGATTCTTACGGACATATTATTGAATTGACATCAATCATGAACATAATCGACGATGGATTTCAACGTACAACTTATGACATTCAATAAACATTTATAGAGTATTGAAATGACATTGCTTTATTTACTCACATTATTCTATATAATATGGAAAGGTGGTTAAGTTAATTGCAATACACATTGTTGAGTTTTAGACAAAATTTATGTCACACTCACACTAAACTTTTAAACATTGATGAGCTGTTACGCTATTCTATGGTTTATGGATACAACACATAGGCATATTGTTACTATTTGCCGACATTAATGTGTTACTTACATGATTTTATCTCATGTTAACATACGGCTGTGAGAGTTGGAAAATAACAAAATCATTGGAGAACAAGCTGAATACATTCGAGAACAAATGTCTTAGAAAACTCATGAACATCAGTTGGAAAGAATTCAAGACTAATCGACAAATAAGAGAAGACTCTAGGCAGAAATATGTCTCCGACTATATAAGGAAAAGACGATGGTCATATATCGGTCATGTCCTACGAATGCAAAACAACAGAATACCACTACAGGCGCTCACTTGGGTTCCTGAGGGTAAGAGGAAAAAATGAAGACCAAAAGAAACACTCAGAAGAACAATAATAAGAGAAGGAAGAACGTTGGGCCTAAATAATGTGCAAGAGCTAAGAGGAGTGGCGTCACAACGAACAACCTGGAGAGCACTGGTTTCTGCCTTATGCGCCGTGTTTGGTGCTTAAAGAATTTATTATTATTATTACATGATTTTCTCGCTTCACATGTTATGAATATGATATATTAATAACATATCATTCACAGTCACACAACACTTTAGTCATATGACAAATAGTAGCAGTCATACACCTTATTGGTTATTTGTCTGCCTCATCTCATCTATTGTTGTTATATTATTATTAATGCTTTGCATTATAATGTTACTTTGAGATGACATTAAGAGACTACCGTTACCTGACAAGACAAATAGGTGTTCAGACGGTATGAAGGATGGGAATGCATGGACTGATATAATTATTTCATATTTACGTGTTGTCTGATCTTGCTATGGTTACCTAACGTTGATGTTAAATTGTTTTATGTCATATGTAGACAATGGTATTAGCATTTTATGCTACTGTCCACAACTCGTGTGTTAAAATGCCTACTTTGTGGCAGAAACATGGATACTATATAACTTCATGGTAGTAATGAGATTTGATGTTACCATCTGTTCACTTTGGTGAAATTTAACCCACAACACGCAAATAATGAAAACTGCGTTTTCATTATTTGACGGGGGAGGGGGGTAGTTGTTATGATTAAAACTCATAACATATTGGTCGTGATCAAATACGTATCGATTGTTGATTCCATGTTGTTGATGTACGGTATCCACGGGTTACCCGGAAGTACGTCATTGACCTTCGGTGCAGTTTCAGCAGAAGTCAAACCGGTCTCAGCTTGGCAAAAGTCAAGGAGCATTCGAGGCCTTTTCATTGTGTTCTTCAATCTGGACGGACTCATATTTGTCCAGCTCCTTGAATGTGTTAATTCTACAGAGTCCTAAAGTGTTTCAATATTTCGATCGCCCACATGCTGCGTTGGATCGATACTAAAGATTTATATTGAGAGAATTGTATGCTGAATTCTGATGTACGTGAGTTGACACTTTTTTAATAAAGTCTGAATGAAATATGTCGAGGACATCTTGTCATGAGCAGACTGAATAGCGACGCTCAAGACTGGCTAGGTTATACCGTCGTCTTACATATATCTATTGGATAAATTACTGGAGCTTGTACCATGATTAAACTTATGTCGTCTTAACGTCCAACCTGGCCTTCGCAGCTTCTTTACTGTTGAAGATCGAGTTTGTGAAAGAAGGCTGACTGTAAAACTGTTACCGGCATATGTGGATGCCTTGTCAATTAACTACAGAAATATATCTGTTAAAGAAGGGACTTCTCCGAAGTACACCCTTAACATATAACAAGTACTAATGCTACACCCAGAAGGGGAATCGCTACAAAAAGCTTTATCTGTATTTTACATTTAGATGAAAAGGTTAATAGCACAAATAGAATATGTTTGCATTTACATTTCCACTGTTTGAAAAGTGTTCACAATAAAAACTGAATCTGTTTTCATTTACTTTTACACTGATTGAAAAGTTTGAGACTTTCATTAATTTTAAAGTGAATATGTTTACATAGACATTTACCCTGGTTTGAAACTGTAAGTACGTATTATACTTAGGATGTAGTACATATTATACTTAGGATGTACATCATTTCTTTCATCTTTCCCTCTCTGCTCCGTATAGAACTTGGGACTTACTTATGCTTTTTAGCCTCAAATAAATTGGACATCCACTAGCGATTTTCACATATTAATATTCACATGGTAATATGTACATTTTAGTTCGCATGTTAGTAATGAAAAATATAGAATGTAAAATGACAACTTATGCCAATCCTGGCTCACAGGCGTTTAGCTCAGACGAATGAAGTTAAGGCACTGTATTAGGCCTCTTACACGTGTAGTGGGGACGTTACTTTTTATATTCCCTCAATGACTTCTTGGGTTTCAGTTTCTTCAGTCTTCCTTATTAAAATGGGTTTCCTGGGCTGTGTAGCTTGTAAATCCTTCAAGACTGTTCCACAAAGTCCGGCCTGATAAATGGAAATTCTGAATTCTAACTTCTGGCAAGTCTGGTTGAGTCCTTCATCATCTCATCTCAACCCGTAACCCGTCATGGGTCGTAGGGGTGCCATGGTGGAAGCATCAGCAGACAGGGTCCTCCACTGCTCTCTATCCTTAGCAATACTTACAAGTGTGGAAGAACCGTGCCTTGCCCATTCTTTGATGTTATCAGCCCAGGATTTTCTTTGCCTTGCTCTTCTCCGTTTACCTTCGACTGTTCCCTGGAGGATCGTTTTCGAAAGGGAGTCATGACGAGTTACATGCCCAAATGAGGCAAGCTTTCGACGTTTCACTACTGACAAAAGTGGTTCTTGGTGGCCTGCATAGGTGTTTATTTTCTATCTAACATAGACATTTGTTTTGTGCTCTTTACAGCAAATGCGCAAAATTCTTCTATAACATTTATACTCGAAAGTCCGAATCCTTCACTCCGTACCTGCAGTGAGTGTCCAGCTCTCACACCCATACAAGAGAATAGATAATACAAGTGATTTCTATAATTTGATCTTCACAGGAAAACTGATGTTACTTTTCCAGATCACATTCAGCCTTGTCCTTGCAGCTGAGGCCATCTCAAGTCGTGTCTTGATTTCTTTACTTGATCTTCCATCACTATATACAGTGGACCCCAGATATTTAAAGGTGTTAACTTCTTCTAACGTTTGCCCATTTAACGTAATGTTGGTCGGAACATGTTTCTTATGTCTATTCACCAATATCTTGCTTTTTTCTATATTAATTTCCACCCCATACGTTCATGTTACTTTTTCCAGTTTAGAGGTAAGGTTTTGAAGTTCTGATTCTGTTCCAGCTATAAGATCGATATCATCAGCAAAACGTAGATTGCAAAGAGGTCGGCCTCCAATCGATATGGTTGTTTTATAATCGTAGAGAGCCTCCTGCATAATATGTTCTAGATATACATTAAAGAGCACTGGGGACAGGATACATCCCTGACGAACTCCTACAGTTGTTTTGAAAAATTCTCCAATGTCATTGCTTGCAAAAACAGCACTGCTTGCGTCCTTGTATAGTGCTTTAATGATATCTATGATGCCCTTAGCAAGCGTGAATCTCACAGTAAACTAGACTTGACAAGCGCCAGGTTATATTCACTGTCCTCTCCCACATCTGTTTGTTATGAGGCTACTCAAAAGCTCCGATCATTTTCAAAGATGCGTGTTGGGGGGAGGGGATTTCAAAATATTCCTGACATGGAAAAATTGTGAACGTAATGAAGAGGTCACCTTTCCCATATATGGTATGAAAACATCCGATCCATGGCAGGCGAACTCACCATCACATCTGTAAACTCATACGACAATGTGTTTCAGATATAACAATTTATTACTATCTAAAGTAATTTTGTCATAACAAGTCGGACAGGAAGCGCTTATGTCATCCGTGTCTGTCCAAAACGTGTCACCCAGACAAGTAATCTCTTATCTGTCGCGCACCCAGGCCTTTATCTGCGATTAGCAAATACGCTGGTGATTTGTATAGCTAATGTGTATTCTGATGTCGGTTGCACCCGTGAGTTAAATGGATAACAAACAGACATGCCGACTTATCCCAGTGAGGGTTGCAAGAAGGAAAGTACTAAATTTCTGCTACACATAGCAGAGAAAGAAAGAAAGTGCAACTACTGAAAGCAAGCAATAAAAATCAGTACAAAAGTGTACATGATATTGCCGTAGTGAAACAGAGATCGAGAAGGGTCACCCCATTCTGTCACAACTAGTCAGCTTCTAATTTGCGTAGTCTGAATTCATTGTGTACCTTGAATGCTTTTGGGCAGAAACGTATAAATTGACTGTGTCACTGTTTTACCTATGTCTATCTCCAGTTTTCTTCTCCGTTTATTTTTGGCCTCACTCTTTCTCTCTTCCCCTGGAGATTCCAGAACAAGGACTTCCTTGTAATGCTATTAACAGGTTTCTTCAATGTGTGCTCTATCCAGAGCCTTCGTCGTCTTCTCATCTCCTGTTCCACTGACACTTGTCTGGTTCGTGTCATCAGTTCCAGATTAGTTGTCAATAGAGAATGCAGTCAGCGACCCATAGCTAGACTGCTTGTGTCAGGGTCAGCGAACCAGAGCTGACCAAGACCCTACTCCACCTCCAAGTGGTGGTCCTGGAAACAGGCTGCATCACTGCAGTCTGGCTGAAAGAGTAGGGATCGAAGTGGGAACGCAAACCCGGTCCCAAAAAGGCAGTGCTAAAGTCGGATGTGTCGGCCGAAAGGTGCAGATATCGCAGCTTCACTGTAAACGGACACAACACAACAAACGTCCTTTTCAGGACAAACGAGGAAGAAGAAGATTAGTTGTCTTTGTCACGAGATTTCAACCGTTCTATTCTACACAATCAGCTGTTTAGTTTATGACAGTCTATAATTTTTTGGTTTTTCTCTTAGTTCTCTTCCATGCTTCTGGGCCACACAATAGGACCGAAACGGTAATTCATTTTGATTTTTGTGTTGGACTTGATTTCTTTTGATTTCCGAATATTTCGCAATGCAATGGAAACTTCTCTGACTTTTTATTCACTGTGTCAATGCTGCAAGAAAAATGTTCTTCTAACTCTCTCGCTTTCTCTCCGTCTCTCTGTCTCTCTCTCTCTCTCTCTCTGTCTCTCTCTCTCTCTTTCGTTTTGGTATCCTTGCTTCCAATCTATCTTCCCACATTGTATATCTCTTTCCTTATTGTGTTTATCACCCATCTTTCGTTTCCTCCCACTGATCAAGAACTAACCATCTATTTTTTTTCTATTTCACGTTATATTCTCCCACCTTTTTTTTCCTTTTTTGGCAACTTTTCTTGTCTTGACTTCTGTTGTTGTCCATCTGTTGTTGTTCATCTGTTGTTGTCCATCTGTTGTTGTCCATCTGTTGTTGTCCATCTGTTGTTGTCCATCTGTTGTTGTCCATCTGTTGTTGTCCATCTGTTGATCTATTTGCTGCATAAGCAACCTGGGGAGCCGCGGTAGCACAGTGGTTAGTGCATTGGTTTCCTAGCTCAGTGGTCCATTTTTCGATCCCCAGTTGGGGGTGGGATTCTTAGACCGCAAACGGCTATAGGGTCGACCCAGCCTCATGAATTGGGTACCAGATCAACTCTGGGAAGGTTAAGGCGGCCGGCGTGATGCTGACCACATCACCCTTAGTGTTCCGATGGACAAGAAAATATGGGTCTAACACCATATTCCCAATGTGCTTCAATGGACGTGTAACGGGATCCCCTCCCTATAAGCAATTTGAGAATCATCGACATTTCAGATTCATGACCTGCCATCTTATCAAACGTGGTCGTTCAATAGTAGTGGCTAGGCTAGTAACTGGAAGAATATGGTGGAATATGGTGGAATATGGTGGAATAGGGAACAGGAATTGTGCGGGATCTGTTCGTTTTGGATATGAAAAATGGACATAATGGGGAATTCCAAATTTCGTACAAGTCGACGTGCTGAAGGAAAGACACAAGTCCGGTTCAAACGTGTTGTCCTGTCACTGTCTATTGCAATGCGCACTTGTGTTGTAAATGTAAACTACCTTCGTCCTAGACGCAATCTGTTTTGTCCGTCGTAGGTTTCGAATCATCTTGTGGCCACTACGTTATATGTTATTTTAACATATACGAACTTACATTTGAGTATATCCGTTAGGTTGGCATGAACCGTTTGAGACTTGGCACAGGTAATAATCCGTTAACGATAGATCGCGCTGTACATTAGATACAGATGTTGTTTTATTAGCAGCTGAGGTTTTGGCTGACTAGAATGTGTCTAATACGTGGAAAAATGGAACATCGAAGATCCTTCAATGAACATGCTTAAAAAAGTATCAACATCCGATGTAGTAGAGTTTTCGTTATGAAAAATATAAATGAGCCGAAGGGACTATTTACACGGAAAAGTTTTGCATAAAAAACACTACAACATGTTTTTCTACTTTACTAAATATTCGAAAGAGACGCGGACCAAAAACAACTTGGTGGAGAACGTAGAGGCCAGAGTTAGAGCACCGATTAAAGGGTAGCCACAGACTTGAGCAAAGTGTAGAGGGTTTGTTGCTGCCCTACACGACGCCGCTACGCATGATGGTCACTGATTACTTATTAGTCAGCGGTTAGGGATCCAAAAAGGATAAAAAATAAGATAAATTACTTTAATTCCCTCTTTTTGCCGAGTGTATTCGTTGTGATCCTGCAGATTAAATATGTATGCTTGTTCTAGAAACCACTAAAGAAAGCATTCAGGAATACAAAAGGCTTCATGAGTCAAAGTTTGAGCCTGGAAGCGTGGATAAGATCGACAAAATAGAACAAAATTATGACTGTAAACCGTCTTCAAACATTAGCATTCATTATTGTTTTGTTTTTTTTTCTTCGGTAGCTCCGATCGATTCGAGAGTTGTCTAACCTGAATTTACAGAGTGATTATCCCTGCAATTTGTTGTACTTCCATTTTGATGATGTAACGTCCACTTTCTCCAACCTCCACCATCCCCGCCCTCCTGTCTTTCTCATTCGAAATGTAAATGGAATGTACGTTCTTGCTAGAAGAGTTTTAATATGAGACAAACATAAAGATATGTTATCAGGCACTCGTAGGAAATAAAGAAGTAGAACACTAGACAACAGAAAAACAATAGACATGAGTGGCTTACCCAGGATTCGAATCCTGGACCTTCCGTGAGACAACCCCGCCTAGCTATGCAAGCGAATCACACTATCCTCCCTGCCATCTACGCATCCCCAATAAATGATGCTTCGATGACAGGTCATTAGTGCGAACCACAAGACATAATACCGGAAGTTTACTATGGGCAGTTAGCCTATTAATGACGCAATCACTTCTGTTGTTCCCCTATTATACAGTATAGGCCAGTCCACAAAAGACAAAGACCTTAATACTGTGTCCAGTAAATCATAGTACACTTAGAACAGTAAGAACAGGACAGAGGGTAGGTTTGGTATTGTATAAACATTTATAACACATAAGGAAGGGAAACCCGAGGCCTGTAAACAGTAAATTAATATGTCTAGTTCTTTAGTGTTCTACTTCTTTATTTCCTACGACTGTCTGATAACATACCTTTATTTTTGTCTCATATTAATTTACTGTTTACAGACCTCGGGTTTCCCTTCCTTATGTGTTATAGAAGAGTTTTACCTCAGCCAGTTTTAGACTATGAATTAATATTAATGTAAAACTAGTATCAAACCTTGCGGTTAATTGAAAAGTCATTCCTTATTTTTAAGTTTTTATATCATCACTCGTATCTATTAGATTCACGTGAAACGCGTGTCAAAACAAGGGGCAATAACTGTCATATGACATTTGTCTATAAAATAATGTTTATTTTATGTTCAGAAACAAAACAATATAAGAACAGCTCTAAAATGGCTAATAAACTGACGTACAATAGACAGCAAAAATTGTTGCCACCTAAGAGGTCATGAGGTCAAGAGGTCATGAGCTGAAGGGACTGGATCTTCAGCTGAGCTGTCATGTAAATGTGACAGCATGTTATTCAATAGAATTACAGTTAATTCTCTTTATTCTAGCGTTTGTTTGATAGAAAACACTCGGATATAAGCGAATAAATAACAATTTTAAACATGGTGGGTGGCTTTTCAATCACCATGTTTAGAGTATACTAGATTACAAGGTCATTTATATTTTCACATGCATGCAAATATAACCGACGGGCTCCTCGCCAATACTCCAACATTTTTTTCTAAAGCAGGTATTGCCGTAGGGTATTCAATTGCGATAAACTTCATATAAATAGATTTCAGCTTTATGAGGCGGTGTGATCAGCCTTCTACCTCGCTGCCTTTGCTTACCGTAACTTAACAGCAGAGATAGCTACCTATGTTTAAAGCTGGGCAGATAAGATAGGCGCAATCTGCTTACGAACCACATCTCTCTACCTTGAGAAACAAGCCTTCTAACCATTATGCCACCTGAAAGCTTACATATTAATTCTTCTTCTTCTTCTTTGATCCTTAGCCGCCGACCGTCAAAGCAGTCAGTAGCCATTACGCCTGGTGGCGTCTTGTAGGTCAATAACAAATTGATTCCACTTTGCTCGGTCGGCGGCCATCCTTCGTACAGTGCCCCAACTCTGGTTCATTCTTTGCATCTCAGCCTCCACAGTCCTCCGCCAAGTTGTTTTTGGTCGGCCTCTCTTTCGTTTTCCTTCAGGGGTCCATAGCATAGCTGTTCTTCTTACATATTAATTAGGATGTTATTAATGTTGTCAATGCGTCTTCCTCTCAGTCATCACATTTGCCCATAAACTTTTGACAATAATCACAATGGTTTTTACCCCACAACAGCCGCTTCCTAAGGTAACCTTCACAGCTACTCTAGATCTCGCTTCACACGAGTTAGAAAGCATCCTATTCACTTATCATATCAAACATTCAACTAAAGATACAATCACACGGGCACTCACACGGGCATACTCAGTGACACACTCTCATTCACACATTCACCAACTAGCTCACTCATTTATAATTACACACACATACGCACACACGCAAGTGCACACTGTTACGGTTCTAGGCCGTTTCTCACGTTTTGTTCCATAGGCATATGTATGCTTCTTGTCATCAGTTCCACATTAGTGATCTTGTCATCAGTTCAATATTAGTGATCTTGTCATCAGTTCAACATTAGTGATCTTGTCATCAGTTCAACATTAGTGATCTTGTCATCAGTTCAACATTAGTGATCTTGTCATCAGTTCAACATTAGTGATCTTGTCATCAGTTCAACATTAGTGATCTTGTCATCAGTTCAACATTAGTGATCTTGTCATCAGTTCAACATAAGTGATCGTGTCATACCACTTCAATCCTTCTATTCTAAGCATAGGCAAACTTATTTAGGGCCTCGAGCTTTTAGGGGCCTCACGCACAACTATTTGCTTGTCGAGTTCACAAGAATTTATTTAATAAAAGAGGCATCGCAAGCTACCACTCTCCTAGGACCTAGCAAAACCTAATGCCGCCACTGCACGCGCATATAGTGCCATAAGAACTAAACACGTTCAATGCATGTCTAATATCGTGACTCGGTAATTGATCATCGCTATAAAAAAAAACAATTCAACATTTACTCAACACAATTTCTGTACACAAACGAGCAGTGTTGAAGGCCATTGTAAATATTCATTATTTAGTCTCCTACAGATCGAATGAATCTTCTTCTCCGAGTACCTTGCCAACTAGCGTGGTTTATGTCTTTCCGCAACTTCGTGTCCCTAGTGATCTTTATCAATTCTGTTGACTTCATTCCATGCCACGATGTCAAACTGTCAAGTATTCGTTCTCTTTGTCATCCACCATAACTTTTTCTTTCAATCTTTCCTCCTATCGCAATATATTTTAAATTTCCCTTTCTCCAAACACGTCTAAAGAAAGTGAATTATTTCCTTTTGATATGAGTAATAAGCTTAATTTGCGCATTGGCTTCTTTCAGGACATCTCTATTATCTTAGATTTAAATTATATTCTGAACACTCTACAGTGCCTACATTGCGGCGTCTGTCACATGATTTCCTCCCCTTGCTTTACAGTAGTAGTCCACAAATGGTCACAACGCAAGCGTATCTAACAGTAGGTCGTCCAAGGTATCTATCTTCGCGCAAGATTAGTCTTGGCAAAGATATAGATAGAAGATGAATGTCGTTTCTACCTTAGGGGAGCCTTCACAAGAAATTCCCAGAAGTCAAGAACAAACGCTGCTTAAGGGCTGAGCAAATTTGTTAACTTATTATCTGGTCCGTCGCCTTTTGTGAAGGGGTTATGCAATGATTCTGGTCCGTAAAGACCCCGGTTGGAGTAATCCAACGAATGCCCTCTTATAATTAATGGCTCAATATATATATATATATATATATATATATATATATATATATATATATATATATATATATATATATATATATATATATATATATATAAAGAAGAACTGGCTCATACATTTGCTTTCGTACATATAAACTGAATCAACTATTATTGTTTAGTTTAAAATAACATACAACAAATTTAATAGTCAATTAGTCTTTAACATGGGAAAATAAATATGGAAAATTTGGTGAGAATTGAAATTAAAGTTTCCTCACTGAGGTTTTGATAGGGCGTTAATAATAATGTCCGTATTTTTGCTGTAGCCTGTTATATAACACTTAGCTCCAGATGAGTCCTGCAGCTGTGGTTTCCGTCACTTCTTTTTGGTGATGAATACACTTCTCCACATAATTCATCCACTGTAGGCGGTTGGTGGTGATACTCTTCTCTCACACTAGTCGCGTAGGAACTTCAGTACTTATTAAGTCTGATGTCCAGTAACCTAAAACCCAAAATTTTGGGAATACTCACGTCTCCTGGAGCAGATTAGAATGAACCCACAGCCATGTATTTAGATGCTGTTCGAATCACTTAAGTCTGAGAAATTCCTCTTATGACGGGTGAAAGACTTGGTCTTGAAATCTATAATTCCTCTTATGACGGGTGAGGCACTTGGTCTGGAAATCTATAATTACTCTTATGACGGATGAGACACTTGGTCTGGAAATCTATAATTCCTCTTATGACTCCTTGTGATAAAATTCCAACGTTTCCAGTCTTGTATTAAAATTGCGGGTTTACTTGTAAATTCCAAAGTTGCCCAATACTCGATCTGGTACTTATAGTTGTGGAATTGTAAGTCCTATCCTCTTTCTTATGGCTTGTAGGAGGTGTTTAGTTGCCGCTGCGATGAGTCTGTTAGATTATATCTCACTATCCTTAGTTTCAAATCACAGCTGTGTTTCCGCCGAAAGTTCCAATCAAATCATAGTAGATTCTGGCGAATCAATCTAATCTATCTAGCACTGTTTGGGTGGGGACGTTTATCATTACTCATCCCACGCGCATTTGAAAATATTTAATGTAATATGCACGCGTGGCCTCTTACACAATGATGTCAAATCGTTACCTAAGACTTCCGGCGCACCTCTGTTTATCACCTTTATCTGCGTGCTTCCGCCAGACAGATATCTGGTCAGACCGTATGGTCTTCTTTCATCGTATCACAAATCGGCGTGTGTCAACATGATCAACAGCTTTCCAATGGGGTCAAATGTTTGACCGCCCCGTATCCACAGGCGGTCAGACAGATTAGGCGATTGTCGTAAATTTATTTTGAGAGAAAAGAGTCGTAGAAATAGTGGTCCGGTTTAGAGTGGAAAATGATGATGGAAAGCTCAGTGATAGAAAATGTAGAGATTTAATAGTTACTTCACAGCGTGCTGGAGGAGAGTAAAGACAGACTTATTTACGACAAATCGTGTCTCTCAATCTTCTCTTTCACTCTCCTGGTCAAACAATTATTTGCCAGTTTTCCAGACTCGCATCTGCGCGCACACCGATTCGGTGTTTTCAAACACACACACGACGTTGATACAAACTATATTAAACGAATAGGAGAAAAGTTGGGCTTTGGGTATATCCAACACACAGAACTAAATGAGTTTAGGTGATTTTATTCACTTTAGACATCAATCACTAAAAATATCAGATATTACATAAATTATCATAAGTACACAAATGCAAATAACAAGTTTGGGAGGGGGTGAAGAAGATTGGTATCGACTAAGCCCTTCCCGCTCATTAGACAAAGACAAACCCAGTCCAGAGATAGATAATATCAGGAACACGGGTACGTTAACCTAACAGTAAAGTTAATTACTCTGAAAGAGGTGTTACCAAGTTAGGTATAGGTGATAGAAAAAAACCTGTTCTTCCCAGCTGTTCTTCCCTTTACTAAGCAAATGGAAAGGAGGTGGTTTTAAACAGAGTTAACAAATTATCAACTATCCCACTTAAAGGAACAATGTAGGGTATACAGAAAAGATATATGTTACCAGGTAAGCAAGTTAACAAAATGGTCACACAAAAGAATTAATTTCCTGTCATTCATACACGCGCTAGCAAAGGCCTTCACTCATCTTGCTCTCACTTACCGATTGTGAAAAAATCTTGCACTCCATAGAATAACACAACAGCAGTTACACCTCAACTAAATGTATGAGTGTTTGTTCAAGTTCTAGCCCCAGATTATCGGGTAGGCGGTCAGCACATAAAAGGATCCCGTAATCGCTGGAAAATGAATCTGTAGTTGTGTCTCTTTTCTTAATAACAGTTTCTATGGGAGGGCACGGTCTCTGATACCGGGGTGAGGATGGTGTGGTCTATTTGACTATGCCGCGGATAATAAAATTCTTACGCGTGCTGGTACACTTTATCCGTGAGGTATGGTTTAAGTCCAGTGAGAAAACTAGTCACATCACTGTTCAGGAAATTATGAATTATCTCTCTGTGTCAGTAAACTAACAAAGCTCGGGCCAGTGTTCTTCTTCCCGTTACGACTTAAGTTGTTTGATGGTGCGTTAAATTTGTCTTTGGGTGTGCTTTCTTTGCTATAAGTTAGATAGCGGAATTCCAAACATAGAATCGCCTCAAAGATTAAAAATTTACACAGTCTCAACAAGTTCTGCGTCAGGGGAACTCTACACACTGTTTATGCTTTGCTTTGCTTAGATTGATTTCTTTATTGCTTTCTTAATGCTGGGATCGCAGGTTACGATCACTCTGTATGAAAGAAAAAAAAGACATGTAATATACCGAAAACAAATAACCTTCTAAAGCGCGATGAATTTCCCGTTAAGCCTATAATACACTCGAGTATTTAATTATGTATTTAATAAACACTGCGCGAATTCTAGTGGTTAAAAACCCACATCTATAAAACTAGGACTTAACTGAATTTATTAATTATAAATTCCTTCGCGACTTTAAAAGTTAATTTAAGCATCTATTATCTTTTGAAATAATATAATAGATAGATCATTATATTTAAAACTGGAACTCTTGAGATGGTTTAATTAAATAGATTTAAATTAACACAAAATCCCTTGAAATAGAATGACTAGACCACTGATCACTTTACACAATATATTTACCGCTTTGCACAGAATTAGAAATCACTGCAAATATATATAAAATCCAGGGGAAAATCTATAACAAGATTTCAATAAAGCTAGTGCTTCTGTAAAGGTCTGGCCAGCGAGTGATAACGTGTCTAGTTCTACATGGTCTATTTAGCTAAAATGGAATGTAAGTTGAGTGGGACATGATAAACTTGACAACTTATTTGATCTCACGAACTTTTGGGGATCTGACCGCCAAATCAAGAGAAGAAGCCGCCCCCTGGTCTTCGTATCCGCTCGCTGCTGCCCGTTTCGCTTTCCCCCGTTCGCTCGGTTCCTCGATTGACACCGAGACGCGAAATTAGCGGCAAGCAACTGCGTCTCGTATCAGGGAAAACTACTGTCTTTGATAGCGCCGATAGTCTCCCCTAAGATCCCTCGGTCTGTCTCTTTGATCTCGTCGCTGTATCCTACATGAGTCCCGGTGGAATGCGTTCTGGCAAACGAAAAGTTACAACAAATGTTCAGGGGTTCTAATGTTATGAAAAGCTAAAGGTCCCTTTAAATCATCCATCATATCAGGGAAAATTCACTAGTCAAACTAGACGTACGTCACAATCGTCCCCACTTTTAGACATGAAACCATTTTTCATGTTTTCATTTTTGACAATGGAGGTGACCTGATTGGTGATTTTAGGATGAGTGGTATCTTCAGTTTGCTCTTCTTCCTCTGTAGACCAGTTTCTACTCAGGAAATCAGCCCCGACATTCTGTCTTCCCGGAATATATTCCACTTTGAAAGAATAGACGCTTAGAAGGAGGGCCCAACGCATGATCCTAGCGTTAAATTCTTTATTGGCACCAAGAAATGCTAACGGAGCGTGGTCTGTTTGCACCGTGAACGATGTACCATAAAGAAACTCATGATGGCGTCTGATACCGTCAATCAGAGCAAGACATTCCCTTTCAACTACGCTGTAGTTCCGTTCCGCTTTATTTAATTTCCGACTGCCATAGGCAACTGGAAATAGCATGTTCAGGTCACTGTCATCGGCTTGAAGCAGTGTTGACCCGATGCCCTGACCTGACGCGTCGACTCTCAGTACAAAAGGTTTCTTGAGGTCAGGCAACCTCAAAATGGGGTATGCAGACAACTGTCCTTTCAAAGTGCTATACGCGTGTTCGCACTTTTGATCCCATATGACCTTATCAGGACAACCTTTCTTTGTGAGGTCAGTCAGAGGTGCCGTCAGTCCGTTGAAGTTCTGGATGTACTTCTGATAGTATGCACATAGCGATATGAAGGAACGTACGTCTTTCTTCGTTCGGGGTCTTTTTGCTGCCACTATTTTCTCCACGTTCTTCTTAATAGGCCAACTGCATCCGTGAGAAATAGTGTGCCCCAGGAAGTCTAACTGTTCAAACCCGATGAGACATTTGCTAGGTCTGGCTGTGAGACCCGTTTCCTGTAGTCTCCTGAGGAGCATAGCAACCGTAGCAATATGTTCTTCATAGGTTTCCGATGCAATTAAGATGTCATCCATGAAATTATGGATATGGGGACTTTGCAAAGGTTCTAGAAGCTTCCTCATCATCCTGGTGAACACTCCTGGTGCGTTATGCAAACCGAACGGCATCACGTTAAATGTGTAATGTCCTTCACTAGTGCTGAAAGCTAACAAAGGTTTAATTTCCTCCTTGACTGGTATTTGATAATAACCTTTGCTGAGGTCAATCTTGGAGAAGATCTTTGCTTTGCTGAGCTTGGTGAACAACTCAGAAACAGTTTGGAGAGGTTCGGGCTGGAATTCCGTTACAGCGTTTAGCAACCTGTAATCAATGCACAGCCGAACTTCCTTATTGGGCTTCTGCAACAGCACTACGCTCGAGCTGTAAGGAGATGTAGACTCACTGATAATTCCTGCCTGACGCAGCTTGTCTATTTCTCCGCGAAGTGCATCAGCTTTAGCGTACGGGATGGGGTAAACTCTGGTTTGAACAGGGGTCTCGTTTGTTAATTTCATATCAAATTCAATGAGATTTGTTCGACCAGGTACATCCGTTAAAACTGCACTGTACTGTTTTAGTAGAGCCCTAGTTTCTGTTTGTTGTTCTGGTGAGAGATTGTCGCCGAACTTGACATCTTTAAAGGATTCTGTGGGTTGCAATGGATACTCCATGCAACCATCATCATCTTCCTCGTCTTCCGTTGCTATGGCGACAGCCAGGAGATGCTCGGAGGATGGCACCGGTCTTTCCAAATATTTCTTTAGCAGATTTATGTGGAAGACCTTCTCCTTTCCTTTGATGGAGATCTTGTAGTTGGTACGTGAGATCTTTTTAAGGACGGTAAACGGTCCTTGCCATCCGATGCGAAGTTTATTGCTTCCGGTTGGAAGTAGCAATAGGACTTTCTCCCCTGGTTGTAGTTCTCTCTCTTTTGCAGCTTTGTTGTATCTTTTAGTAATTTTAGCGCGGGCTTTCTTAAGGTTGGTAGTAGCTAGATCCCATCCTAGCTTTAGCCTTTCCTTAAGCTCAGATACATACTTGCTTGCAGAGACGACTGTCTCGTCAGCCTTCTGGTCTGTCAGGGACCGAAGTAAGGCTTCTAGTGGCCCCTTAATAGGTCTGCCAAATAAAAGTGTAGCTGGCGCAAAACCCGTAGACGCTTGGGGTACCTCTCGGTAGGCGAATAAGGCAGCCGATATATATTGGTCCCAGTCTTCCGGTTTCTCCTGACCCAGCTTACGTAACATCATGGTGAGGGTACCGTTAAAACGTTCCACGAGCCCATTTCCGGCCGGATGGTAGGGACTTGTGTGGATATGTTTGGCCCTCAAGATCTTAAAGATCTCCTCCATTAACAGGCTACGGAATTGGGATCCATTGTCCGTCAAAACTTGTTGAGGGAATCCCAACCGTGTAAAAATTTGCACAAGGGCTTCTGCGACATGCTTGGAATTAGTGCATGGTAGCGGTACGGCTTCGGCCCACATAGTGCAAGTGTCAACTAAGGTCAGGATGAACCTGTTCCTTCTTTTGGTCTTTTCCAGAGGACCAATAATGTCGACAGCAACCCGTTCAAATGGAGTCCCTACTATTGGCATTTGCCCCATAGGTACTGGGGGTGTCAAGTGCTTGGGTGCTACCCGTTGGCACTGGGCGCAGGATTTCACGTACCTGACAATGTCAGAGTTCATTCCTGGCCACCAATAGTGGTTTTTTATTCGCTGAATAGTGGCGTTTTGTCCCATATGTCCGCTAAAGGGAAGAGAGTGCCCCATTTCTAAGATCTGGTTTCTGTACTGCGTCGGTACTAGGAGCTGGTTATTCCCCGTGTCCGGGTTGCCCGTTCTACGATACAATACACCATCCTTAGAAAAGATGTCTCCGTTGTGTCTGGGGTCCTTAGCCATGGGCAGTTTTTTAAAGCAGGGCGCCAGAGTAGGGTCCTTTTGTTGCGCCTCCTTCAGTTCATTCGGCAACAAGTTTGGCGCAGGCTCCCTCTCCTTCTTGGCTTGCCCTCTTGTGGTTACCGCTGCCACAATCGGCTCCTTAGGTCTCCCAATGAACACATATCTACATCCCAGGATAACTGGGTAGATCGGATCATCCATTATGGCCGCTTTAATAACTCCTCTGACAAAGTCAGAGTGTATTTCTACCAGTGCGATAGGAAGCGTCCTGGGTGCATCACTCCTGAAAACTCCACTAAGTTTGACGGTTTCCTCTGTCTCCTGACCGGGTTTGACTAGGTGCCTAGCGACAATACAATCAAAACTTAATCCAGTGTCAAAAAGACAAGTAGTAGAGGTACCGTTCAAAATTACAGTTCCTCGAGTTGAGGGTCGGTCCCCCTCAGGTTGAGAATCACTGACATTGACTCTACCTTTCGAGGCTGTATGCAAACATCCAATGCGGTTTGCACCGGTTTGTTTGCCCTGATCAGACGTTCCTGGTGTAGGGGTCTTCCCTTTTCCTTGACCTTGGTGGCCGCGCTGCCACGTAGGCTTGTTGGGTTGATCAGAATTTTTGTTGGGGGGTATCGGGTTTTGTAGAATTTCGATTTTTCCTGGGGAGGTTTCTGGGTATTGTTATCTCGTTGGTTATAATGTTGAGAGGAAGTGGAAGAATAGGATGCCTGCTCTAGATTCTGTTTTCGAGATGGCTCATCGGTGGGTTTACGTTTAGTGCTGGGAAGTTCGGCCATTGCATTGCTATAGCGTTCGGCTTTATTGAGTATGTCTTCAAGCCTGACTGCCCCCTGTTCAGCCAAAAATCTACGTGTTTCATTCGACAAAGTGGATTTTATCTGCTCCACAAGAACAAGTTCGAGGAGTCCCTCATATGAAAGAGGTAGGTCAGATAATTCAATGCACTTTGTCAGATAACCCGTGAGACGTGAAGAGAACTGGGAAATGTTTCCGTGCTCTCTTTTCGGCTGTTTCTGAACAACTGCAGAAACTTTCGGGCAGTCATCTCAAACTGCTGTAGTAAGGCCTTTTTCAACATGTCGTAATCATGTTGATTCGGTCCCAGCTTTGTGTACACGTCATAAGCATTGCCTTTCAGTGACGTTGAAAGTTTGAGCGCCCAGCGGGTACTCTCTAACCCATAAAGATTCGCGAGTCTCTCGAATTTTTCTAGGTAGCTGTCAATTTTTTCGTTAGGGCTAGGAAAAGATTCTAAAGAAAACGACATAGCAGTTAATTGGGCAGATTGAGTACTGGAGAGGTCCATTGATTGAGACTGGGGCGAAGACGGCTCTCCGTTAGTCGAAGTAGAGGCGCCCCGACTCTCTAGAGCCTTAAGCGCCAGTTGATGCTGTCTTTCCTTGTCTCTCTCTCTCTCTCTGCGAGTTTCCATCTCTGCTTCAATTTTCTTCTGTTCCAAAAGACGTTCTTCCGCTTCTTTCTTATCTGCCCTCTCCTGGGCTTCTCTCCTCTCTGTTCTTTCTTTCTCTTCCTTCCTCTCAGCTTCTGCTCTCTGTTGCTCCGCCTTCCTCTCAGCTTCGGCTCTCTGTTGCTCCGCGTCATATATTTCCAATTCCTGGTTAATAAACGCGTTTGCAGCTTCTGCATCTAATCCTGCCTCTTTCGCTTCCAGCCTCAAGATGGACCTCATCTTTATCCTCTCTGCCATTGTTAAAGAATAAGATGAAGTATGCTTAGAGAACTAGTAAGAAGAAACGCGAAAGGGAGGAACTCTGAACCGCTACGAGAAAAAAACACAAGTACAAATTTACCTGTGTTACCTCCTACCTGTACTGTGCAAACTTATCGCTGCTATTATCTGGCAATTAAGGCTCTAAACGCAAGCGACTATGCCACTAAATGGTAAGTTACACTGGAAAAGAATCTACTTTTACTAACAGTCGAGAAAAATTTATATTAAAACAATTTAAAAGAAAAAAAATTTCTCCCTAAATTTTAAATCTCTGACAACAAACTCCGTCCCTAAAGTCAATTATTGAGATGAGACGTTGTTAACTTAATTTTTCAAAATCAGAACAATCCGTCTTTAGCTAAGCTCAACTCTTTTTAACTTCAAAAACCTTAGTGACTGTAAAACAATCACGCAATCCCAGCAACTTTTATAAAGAAAGAAATATAATTATCTCCGCCAGAGGATAATAAAAATAGCAAATATATTTGTTTATCTGTACTTTCTACTGCTGTGGAGAGAAAACAACCTGTAAATATGCTGTGTGGACAACCCAAATACTTAAAGAACGTTTGTCTAGGGGTGTAATTATTTATTTATTTCCCTAATTCACAAAGACAAATCATTCACACTCTACCTAGTTAGACCCAAACTAAATCAGACTCAAAATATCTTTAACCCGGCTATGCGATTGCCTCAAATGTAGCTCAAGATCCCAGAACCAGCCCACAAATATGTGTGCATCAAATGTATCTCAAAATTATCCCAGACGAGCCAGCCAAATATTGTCGTAAATTTATTTTGAGAGAAAAGAGTCGTAGAAATAGTGGTCCGGTTTAGAGTGGAAAATGATGATGGAAAGCTCAGTGATAGAAAATGTAGAGATTTAATAGTTACTTCACAGCGTGCTGGAGGAGAGTAAAGACAGACTTATTTACGACAAATCGTGTCTCTCAATCTTCTCTTTCACTCTCCTGGTCAAACAATTATTTGCCAGTTTTCCAGACTCGCATCTGCGCGCACACCGATTCGGTGTTTTCAAACACACACACGACGTTGATACAAACTATATTAAACGAATAGGGGAAAAGTTGGGCTTTGGGTATATCCAACACACAGAACTAAATGAGTTTAGGTGATTTTATTCACTTTAAACATCAATCACTAAAAATATCAGATATTACATAAATTATCATAAGTACACAAATGCAAATAACAAGTTTGGGAGGGGGTGAAGAAGATTGGTATCGACTAAGCCCTTCCCGCTCATTAGACAAAGACAAACCCAGTCCAGAGATAGATAATATCAGGAACACGGGTACGTTAACCTAACAGTAAAGTTAATTACTCTGAAAGAGGTGTTACCAAGTTAGGTATAGGTGATAGAAAAAACCTGTTCTTCCCAGCTGTTCTTCCCTTTACTAAGCAAATGGAAAGGAGGTGGTTTTAAACAGAGTTAACAAATTATCAACTATCCCACTTAAAGGAACAATGTAGGGTATACAGAAAAGATATATGTTACCAGGTAAGCAAGTTAACAAAATGGTCACACAAAAGAATTAATTTCCTGTCATTCATACACGCGCTAGCAAAGGCCTTCACTCATCTTGCTCTCACTTACCGATTGTGAAAAAATCTTGCACTCCATAGAATAACACAACAGCAGTTACACCTCAACTAAATGTATGAGTGTTTGTTCAAGTTCTAGCCCCAGATTATCGGGTAGGCGGTCAGCACATAAAAGGATCCCGTAATCGCTGGAAAATGAATCTGTAGTTGTGTCTCTTTTCTTAATAACAGTTTCTATGGGAGGGCACGGTCTCTGATACCGGGGTGAGGATGGTGTGGTCTATTTGACTATGCCGCGGATAATAAAATTCTTACGCGTGCTGGTACACTTTATCCGTGAGGTATGGTTTAAGTCCAGTGAGAAAACTAGTCACATCACTGTTCAGGAAATTATGAATTATCTCTCTGTGTCAGTAAACTAACAAAGCTCGGGCCAGTGTTCTTCTTCCCGTTACGACTTAAGTTGTTTGATGGTGCGTTAAATTTGTCTTTGGGTGTGCTTTCTTTGCTATAAGTTAGATAGCGGAATTCCAAACATAGAATCGCCTCAAAGATTAAAAATTTACACAGTCTCAACAAGTTCTGCGTCAGGGGAACTCTACACACTGTTTATGCTTTGCTTTGCTTAGATTGATTTCTTTATTGCTTTCTTAATGCTGGGATCGCAGGTACGATCACTCTGTGTGAAAGAAAAAAAAGACATGTAATATACCGAAAACAAATAACCTTCTAAAGCGCGATGAATTTCCCGTTAAGCCTATAATACACTCGAGTATTTAATTATGTATTTAATAAACACTGCGCGAATTCTAGTGGTTAAAAACCCACATCTATAAAACTAGGACTTAACTGAATTTATTAATTATAAATTCCTTCGCGACTTTAAAAGTTAATTTAAGCATCTATTATCTTTTGAAATAATATAATAGATAGATCATTATATTTAAAACTGGAACTCTTGAGATGGTTTAATTAAATAGATTTAAATTAACACAAAATCCCTTGAAATAGAATGACTAGACCACTGATCACTTTACACAATATATTACCGCTTTGCACAGAATTAGAAATCACTGCAAATATATATAAAATCCAGGGGAAAATCTATAACAAGATTTTAATAAAGCTAGTGCTTCTGTAAAGGTCTGGCCAGCGAGTGATAACGTGTCTAGTTCTACATGGTCTATTTAGCTAAAATGGAATGTAAGTTGAGTGGGACATGATAAACTTGACAACTTATTTGATCTCACGAACTTTTGGGGATCTGGCCGCCAAATCAAGAGAAGAAGCCGCCCCCTGGTCTTCGTATCCGCTCGCTGCTGCCCGTTTCGCTTTCCCCCGTTCGCTCGGTTCCTCGATTGACACCGAGACGCGAAATTAGCGGCAAGCAACTGCATCTCGTATCAGGGAAAACTACTGTCTTTGTTAGCGCCGATAGTCTTCCCTCAGATCCCTCGGTCTGTCTCTTTGATCTCGTCGCTGTATCCTACATGAGTCCCGGTGGAATGCGTTCTGGCAAACGAAAAGTTACAACAAATGTTCAGGGGTTCTAATGTTATGAAAAGCTAAAGGTCCCTTTAAATCATCCATCATATCAGGGAAAATTCACTAGTCAAACTAGACGTACGTCACAGCGATAAAATATTATCGCTGGCCGGGTCACCAAACCTGGCGAATCGTAACAACAGTCTGGGAGTGGAGTGTGAAACAATAAGATAGCATTACTCCCGTAGCAAATGCTGCCATAGGGGAGTGGCGTGTTAGAGAATTCCCCATGCTATGTCCAGCATAGAGCAAAATAGTGAAAATAACGAATGAAAAGGCATGATTTATGCCATATAAAAGCGATGAGTGAGAAAAATGAAGAAAATGAACGGATACTGACGGAGGGCTGAAGGTGTGAGAGATCACACAAAAGAGCATTGAAAAGGTGAGATGGACTGTTGATTCGATATTCGTGTCGTGTGCTGGTCATCAGTGAAGAAGGTCTTCTTTGGGTTACCACTGCATAAGTGAATCAACCGGTCATGTTGACACAGAGTGGGAGTGTCAGGTAACGCGAATGGTGGAATGGTTCTGTGTAGTTGACCACTTGATAATATTACACTCACACACTCTTATGCAAGTCAATGATGACTGGAACTACAGCTGACATTTCACAGTTTAATAAGGACGCACACATCTGGACAGCACGGAACATAGTCATAGGAACATGTTGACATGTACATCATTAGGCATTTGAATAGTAGATCATATTTCATGCAGCATTCAAATATGTTGGGCGATATAAGGTAATCATTCTATGTTCCGGCAGATTATTGCCATATCCCCTAACTGACTGAACGCATCAGTGGGTGTGGGTGTGTAAACATATAAAGAGTTCACTGGACGAACCTTTTCCTTGGCTAAGTTCTCCAGCGGCATATATCAAATGTTTATGTAACAAAGTTAAACCACGATAGGGGTTTTCATATTAATAAGATCTCCATATCACTGTCCGATAATAAGTTTGATTTACTGTTCTCTTGACAGTGATCCATAACGATGACAAGAATCCAAGATGGCTACCTTCCTGAGTTTTGCTCACTCACCCAGAAGAAGGATAATGATAAGCCAAAGTTAATTCACAATTTGAATATCAATAATTTCATAGAGTTCCCCTACAGTTCCACATTAATAAGGTTGCTTCATGTAGACATAAGCTCTGTTGGGAAACCTGTCATCTTCAACTGTATATATAAACGACCAACGATGCTCGAGACACGATGTCCATCTAGGTCTAACCAAATAGAGATCATCAAAAAGAAGGGTCTGGTATTACCTGGAGTCCGAATTAATAATAAAGTGCATGAGGAGAATCTCTGACAATAGAATCTCGCAGAGACACTATCTCCTTCTGAAAAAACATTCACAAATCACTTTTCAACCTTTAAAAGGACCAGCCCAAAAAATACACACGGCCATTCCCAGCCGGCTTTGTCGAGACTCAGAACGCCTCCGTAGGACAACGAATACCTGCCCCAGATGTCGGCACAAAGAATATAGTCCGACCTAAACATACGAAGATATACAATATAAGACTGAATCTTCATGCACTAGACAAGTAATACATATGAATTCAGGCCATAAACATTCTAAGCAAAATCAATCTATTTTCTGGCCCTAACAAATGAGAAATGACATAAATTCGGTATTCATACGCTAAATCAATATTCAAGGGAGATCATCCACATAATCAAAAGTATAAACCAATCATGGATTATCTAGCTTTACAAAGGAAAGCATTTTCGTACACTCAATAAATACAAATATATATTTTTCCATATTAAATAGACATACAGGATGAATTGTATGCCTCACTGAAGTAATCCGTGCGTCACACAATTCCATACAAAAGAATATGTGCGCAACAGATTACCACACTCCTCGGGGAAAAAAATGGTACATTTTTTTTTTGAAATACATCTAGGAGCAACATACAATAGGCTCACAACGCACGAATGATAATGCGCAGATGATAAGCATTCCAAACAAATGTAACGCCTAATGTAAGGCTAAGTCGTCCTATGGTACGACAAATTAGAATATATCTTAGAATCCAGAGAAAGTCTTTCTCTGAGTATAAATATTTCCAGAGAGGTGTCACCCACGCATACTACAATATTGGCTCTGCCACAATTTCTACAACAGATTATCCAAAATATTTCATCTTAGGTATCTTAAAATCATGATTCCCAAAGAAGAAGAACATCAAAAGACCAGCGGTGAATATGCATCAATGAACCACTAAGTAGTGATACAATCAATATATGCTATATTACATATGTGTACCTATTTTTACATAGGGAAAAAAACTGTAGTAAAGTTAGACATGTTAGAAATCTCAGGCTCTAACTTAGGTGGAATCATGTGGGCATCTAGACAAGATGTCTGCCATCATATTTTCTAACCCACGGATAGCTCGCACCGAAAAATGAAAAGGCTGAAGAGCAATCGCGTATCGCGTTGATCTCGCGCTCTTCAGATTTTTACTCTGAATAGCTGTAAGAGCTTTCTGGTCAGTTCCCACAATGAAATGCGCGCCAAGAAGAAATCTTTGAAGTTTAAGGATTGACCAAACCATAGCCAATAATTCACAGTCTAGGACCGAGTAATTCTTCTCTGCGGCATTTAGTTTTCGAGAAATATACATCACAGGGTGCAGAGTTCCAGAGTACTCTTGCATTAGTGCTTCTCCAATCCCTGTGGATGAAGCGTCACTACGAAGAATAAATGTCTTATCTTTAGTAGGTAACACTAAAATAGTGCATAGTTTTAATTTTATCCAAAGAGGATTGACATTCTTGAGTCCAATGGACTATATTAGGAGACCCTTTCTTTAGCAATGAAGAAAGAGGTGACATGATCGAGGACAGATTCGGGATGAATCGTCCATAAAATTGTATTAGACCCAAGAGACTTCGCACTTGCTTTTTAATCTTAGGCATAGAAATGTTAAGTATCTTACTTGTATTATGGTCCTCTGTTTTTAGGAAACCATGACCAACACGGTGACCTAAGAAAGATATTTCGCTAAAACCAATACAGGCTTTAGATGGTTTCGCTGTCAGGTTATGCTCGCGTAAGATAGACAGTAGTTCATTTAACCCGTTATAGTGATCTTCCCAAGTATCACTGAAAAGACAGATGTCATCAAGATACGCAATGACATCTGAGCGATGAGATAGGATTCGACGCATCATGCGTACGAATGTTGCAGGGGCGTTCATAAGGCCGAAAGGCATGAAATTCCATTGGAATAGACCCCTAGGTGTCGAAAAAGCAGTAAACGGTTTGGCGTGTTCGGATAGTGGAACTTGCCAATATCCCTTAGACAAATCAAGTTTAGTGAAGAAATGAGATTTCGATAGTCTAGTAAGTAGCTCTTCTAGTAAAGGCATAGGTTCAGCATCAAATTTCGTCACTTGGTTCAATTTGCGATAATCAACGCAAAGACGTATGTTATTGTCTTTTTTCCGTACAATAACCATCGGCGAAGAATATGCTGATGTGGATGGTTCAATTATTTTCAAATCTATCATCTCATCCAACTCTTTCTCAACCTGTGCTTGAAAATGTATCGGGATAGGATACGGTCTGACTCTTATAGGATTATGGTCAGTAAGTATAATGTCATGTTCAATGACATCAGTTTGACCAGGAATGTCAGTAAGGACATCCTGAAATTGTTGTAACATAGTAGAAACTTGTTTCTGTTCTCCTAGAGATAACTCGGGAGAGACCGTAACATCTTTCCATGATTCATTAGAATGAAGTGGAATCATCGGAAAAGGGAGATTCACATCCGAGAAACTCGTTTCCTCATCCTGTATTACTGACAGTGATGAGTAATGTCCATGTGGGACTGGAGAATCGTCCGTTGCCTGGAAAACAGGTTGTAAATAATCCGGACGTTCATGGAATTCCGTAAGCATGTTGATGTGGAAGGTTTTATGCTTCCCGTCAATATCGACGATATAGTCAACATCGGAAACTTTTGATATTACATCGTACGGACCTTTCCAAGAAATAAGAAGTCTGTTTTCCCTACAAGGTAGCAAGACAAATGCTTTGTCACCCGGACAAAGTTGTCGCAAGCATCTCTTCTTATTGGCAAATTGCCTTGCCTTCTGTTTCGCAAATTCAGAAGAAGCAGTTGCCAATTTGCATGCTTCAATAATCTTGTGTCTAAGCGCAATGACATATTCGTAAGAGGATTTTGTGTCATCGACAATATTATCAGCAGTTATAAGGTCATGAAGTAAGGACATAGGACCTCGCGGTTTCGCACCAAAGACAAGTTCAAAGGAAGAAAATCCTGTATGTTCGTTGGCGACCTCTCTGTATGCAAAGAGAGCCGCGGGTAAAACCCTGTCCCATTCTTGAGGATGATCTTCAGTTATCTTTCCTAATAGGTTTTTGAGAGTCCTATTCAGACGTTCTACCATCCCATTAGACATAGGATGATAAATACTACTCAGAGATCTCTCTATCTGTAGAGTCGCCATTACTTGAGACATGGTATCCGATATGAGTTGGGTACCATGGTCTGATAATATTTCTGCTGGAAATCCCAGACGAGAAAATATTAGCCAAAGAGCATCTGCAATATCAGCAGTAGTTATGCTCTTTAGAGGAACAGCCTCTGGCCAACGTGTGCACATATCAACACACGTCAAGATAAATTGGTGTCCTCTAGCAGACTTTATCTTAAATGGACCAATGATGTCTATCGCCATTTTTTGAAATGGTCGAATTGGAATATCTGCAGCCTGAATAGGTGCAGCATGGCGTGGACCTTTGGATTTAACTTCTTGACATACCCTACAAGATCGACAATAGATTCGTATGTCCCTGTTCACAAAAGGCCAAAAGAAAGACGCAAGAACTCTAGATTTAGTACGGGAAAAACCCATATGCCCAGCACACTGAGAATCATGAGCGTGCTGTAAGATTTTAACTCTCATATTTTTGGGCACAAGAATTTGAGAATGAATGGACCTAGCGGAGTCTTGTACCATACGTACAAGTACGCCATTCTTCATCGTAATCCAAGATTTACGATTTGTATCTTTATTCGGATCACCTTTTGTTGCTAGCGTGAAGAATTTTTTTTAGAGTAGGATCATCTTCTTGCTTTTTTATAAATGAGTCGCGAGAAATTTCCAAGGGATCATCTTGGTTCTGCGCATCATTATCTTCAGAAGGCGAAGATTGAGGCATGTTAAGAGCTTGAGCTCTAGTGACTACAGCATTAGCAGCTTGCGTATTTTTATTTTCCCACTCAGCAATTTGTTGCGGAGTACATTCTTTCACTCCATGAATGCGACCGATGATAAGATCAGCGATCGGATTCGGCAGAAGACATGCGTGCACATCTCCTGTAAAGAAGGGAGTAGCAATATTGATAATGGCAGTAGAGTACTTCTCCAATGTGCCACCAAATGTTACGCATTTGATTACTTTGCCAGTGGCTCGAGAAGGATCTACGAGTGACTGCCTCACACCAATGGTAGTGCACCCCGAATCGAAAAGAATTGATACCGAAGTACCCTCTACTAGACCTCTATTGAAGACAAGAGCGCCTCTTCCATCATGCGCGACTGACGCAGGAAGAGCGGGAAGAGGATGACCACAGCTTAAAGTAGAAACTGTGGTTGGATCGAATAATGTTTTGCATTGGGAGCATTGAGATGCTCTACCAAAATCAAAAGCAGAACATCCTACATTATTAGAGTCTTTCTTATCATTATTTTGATTACCGGCTTCATGGAGCTCTTGCTGTGCAGAGTTAGCCTGGTAATGAAATTTATGTCTTTTGTATTGTGATCTACCTCGATTATTATAACCTCTATAGTTATTATTATTTCCTCTGTTATAACCCCTGTTTGGGTTTGAATCATAATGTTCATGATCATAATCATCATGCTCATTATAATGAGTATCTCTGTAATGTTGGTTTTGTTGTTTCCATGAAGGAAAACTTGGGTAGTTCCTATAGTGACTTCCTTTGCGGAAATTTCTGTAATTATGGCCACCCCTGTATCGAGGACTGTCAGCCCGATTCTAGTTCTTTGAAGAAGAACCCTGATTCGACTGGTTACCTTGGTTTTGATAACTATTCCAATTAGCCTTTTTGTCAAATTTGTTTTGAGCTCCTTGAAACTTATGTGAGTAATTTGTTTGTATTGTGTCGCTGAAGCAGCTGGCATACCCTCTTTAACCTTAGTGTTGCTAAGAGTTACGTCAGGGTGTGCCGTGACGTATTGGTTACAATATTCTTGCATTTGTTTTAGTGTACTGGGTTTACGCTCATGTAGGAATTCAAGAAATGGTTTATTCACAGAAGACATGATCTTGTCTCTGAGCAATAAATCCATAAGAGCCTCAAATGTTTTTTCTGTTTTGGATAATTCAATCCATCGTGTAAATGTAAGACGTGCTTTTTCAACGAATTCTGAGAATTCTACACCTGCCTCAGGTCTCATTGTCTTAAACAAAAGACGGTAACCTTCCTCAGTCAACTGATATTTCCTTGTCAAGGCCGCCCTGACAACATCGTAATTGTCCTTGTCGGCCTCTTCAACTAAACTTAACTTAGTCAGAGAATCACCTTTTAGATTTATAGACAACTGATTCACATACTGTGATTTATCCACATTATGAGCTCGACAAGCACGTTCAAATCTATCAAGCAAGAATGTTATATCGTCACTGGCGGAGTTGAACGCTGGTACCTTGACCTTGTAAGTAAAGGGTTTACCATTACCACTAGATGCCTGATTAACAATACTCATACTTGTCAATTTCAATTTCTCTAACTCAAATTCATGTTCCCTTATTGCTTTTCTCTCTTCAGCTTCTAATCTTTTTTCTTCCATTCGAAATTTTCTCTCCTCAGCAGCAGCTTGAGCTTTCCTTTATTCAGCAACAGCTTGAGCTTTTTTTTCCTCAGCAGCAGCTTGAGCTTTTTTTTCCTCAGCAGCAGCTTGAGCAGCAGCTTCTAATTTTTCTTTTCTTCTATTTGAAGTTTTCTCTTCTGATTTTAATGCAATGGCAAATTGAGCAGATGAATATTCTTCCAATTCTTTACCAGACTTACCAAGGGTTAACCCTTGCTGGATAAAGTAATCTAAATTAGCCATCCTGTCTTATGAAATCAGTAACCTGAAAAAGTAAATAAATTACCTTATCCCACTTTAATGGGAGACAAGTCTGTACTATAGACTTGTATACTCACTTCATTTTATTTCACTCTCTTAGTCTTAGTCAAAGACCTTATATGGTTATCTTGTTTATAATGAAACAAATAATCACTTGAGTACCTGTGGAAAATAATATCTTTCTATCCCAATCACTGTGGGAGACAAGCCTTATACAGGTCTTGTATACTTCCTTGTACAGTAATAATAATAATAAAGTACTGGCCTGTACTATCATATAAGTGTATTCAAATATACCTTATATTATCTGTCAACCAAAGAGATTAACAAGGACAAACAAGAAAAGACAATATGAGAACACTTGCAGAAATCAAATTAAATTAAATATAAGGAACTGAAGTAAGTAAATAATCACAGAATCTGAGATGATAACTGCAATGGACTAAGCAAAACAAATGACGTTACAGTGTATAAACATAAGGGTGTAGAGAACTGAATGAAAGGAAAGATAAGACCAACAAATTCAAACAAATCAAAACAAAACTAAAAAACAGGAAAAATATTACAAAAACAACAATAGGGACAGTTTCGTTACAGCTAACAGGTATTGCAACAGATGTTGCATGCAAATTTCAATTAAGAAATTTGCCCCTACAGAACACTAGTACAAGACCAATGTTACTCGGTATTTCTTGTCCGAGTCACCTCACCAACCGCTCACGGACATATAAACAACTATACATATAAACAAATAACATGTAACATAAATACATATAAAACATAAATGCAAACACAACGGGCTGATCACCCGTTTGCCAGTCACTTCGATTACGGAAACAACAGCAAATGGATTGATTTGCCGTTGCCGTAAAGACGCCATTAGGCGTGATGGGAAACAATGGGAAAGAAAACCTATCTGCTGTTGCCCTAACACGCCACTAGGCGTAATGGCCACTGACTGCTTTGACGGCCGGTGGCTAAGGACGGAAGAAGAAGAAGAAGATAAATGCATACATTAAATAATGAGATGTGTTGCGGTTGAAATGTGTTGTAAAGTATGCTCAGCTTTTACATTAATGGTACAGCTTTTTAATTACAATAACTGCCACTTTTAATCAATCTTAAATATTTGATTTATCTTATTACACAGTTCAAATTTTTGAGCATATTAGAAGATCCAGCGATGAAATCTATGCACTTTTATGTTCAACAACACTGCAACAATAAAACAGTTTATGCCCTTCAAAGTATTCATCTCTGTATGTCTGCTTGACATAAACAATGCCTGTACTACAAAATGTCACCAAGCGCTGACCTGATTACTGCCTTCGCTCGATAGGACAGGTCATGCTGACCTCGACTGTATAGTTGTACTGTCAACTTGTACATCAGTGTCTACGTGTCGTATATGGCGTCAGGAATGGTCTGGTTACAATAACCCCAGGAATCTGGCAGACCACTGAAAAGGTGAGATGGACTGTCGATTCGATATTCGTGTCGTGTACTGGTCATCAGTGAAGAAGGTCTTCTTTGGGTTACCACTGCATAAGTGAACCAACCGGTCATGTTGACACAGAGTGGGAGTGTCAGGTAACGCGAATGGTGGAATGGTTCTGTGTAGTTGACCACTTGATAATATTACACTCACACACTCTTATGCAAGTCAATGATGACTGGAACTACAGCTGACATTTCACAGTTTAATAAGGACGCACACATCTGGACAGCACGGAACATAATCATAGGAACATGTTGACATGTACATCATTAGGCATTTGAATAGTAGATCATATTTCATGCAGCATTCAAATATGATGGGTGATATAAGGTAATCATTCAATGTTCTGGCAGACTATTGCCATATCCCCTAACTGACTGAACGCATCAGTGGGTGTGGGTGTGTAAACATATAAAGAGTTCACTGGACGAACCTTTTCCTTGGTTAAGTTCTCCAGCGGCATATATCAAATGTTTATGTAACAAAGTTAAACCACGATAGGGGTTTTCATATTAATAAGATCTCCATATCACTGTCCGATAATAAGTTTGATTTACTGTTCTCTTGACAGTGATCCATAACGATGACAAGAATCCAAGATGGCTACCTTCCTGAGTTTTGCTCACTCACCCAGAAGAAGGATAATGATAAGCCAAAGTTAATTCACAATTTGAATATCAATAATTTCATAGAGTTCCCCTACAGTTCCACATTAATAAGGTTGCTTCATGTAGACATAAGCTCTGTTGGGAAACCTGTCATCTTCAACTGTATATATAAACGACCAACGATGCTCGAAACACTATGTCCATCTAGGTCTAACCAAATAGAGATCATCAAAAAGAAGGGTCTGGTATTACCTGGAGTCCGAATTAATAATAAAGTGCATGAGGAGAATCTCTGACAATAGAATCTCGCAGAGACACTATCTCCTTCTGAAAAAGCATTCACAAATCACTTTTCAACCTTTAAAAGGACCAGCCCAAAAAATACACACGGCCATTCCCAGCCGGCTTTGTCGAGACTCAGTACGCCTCCGTAGGACAACGAATACCTGCCCCAGAGTTCGGCACAAAGAATATAGTCCGACCTAAACATACGAAGATATACAATATAAGACTGAATCTTCTTGCACTAGACAAGTAATACATATGAATTCAGGCCATAAACATTCTAAGCAAAATCAATCTATTTTCTGGCCCTAACAAATGAGAAATGACATAAATTCGGTATTCATACGCTAAATCAATATTCAAGGGAGATCATCCACATAATCAAAAGTATAAACCAATCATGGATTATCTAGCTTTACAAAGGAAAGCATTTTTGTACACTCAATAAATACAAATATATATTTTTCCATATTAAATAGACATACAGGATGAATTGTATGCCTCACTGAAGTAATCCGTGCGTCACACAATTCCATACAAAAGAATATGTGCGCAACAAGCATGTTCAGACGTTTTGTCACAGCGTCCATGGATCTACTTGCTTGTTGACTTCTTCTTCTTCTTTGTTCGTCGGACGTTGGTTGCGTTGTGTCCGTTTACAGCAAAGCTGCGATATCTGCGCCTTTCGGCCGACACATCCGACTTCAGCACAGCATTTTTGGGACCGAGTTAGTCTTCCCTCTTCGATCCCTACTCACTCAGCCAGACTGCAGTGATGCAGCCTGTTCCCAGGACCACCACTTGGAAGTGGAGTATGGTCTAGGTCAGCTCTGGTTCGCTGACCCTGACGCAAGCAATCTAGCTATGGGTCGCTAACTGCATTCCTCACTGTTGACGCGTCTTAAGTCCCGCTTGTTGACTGATTGTCCATGACTCACCTTAAATTATAATTTAAAATTATAATTAATAAGACCTAAGGGTCTTTTTTACTTGGACATGCGCCCATATATAACCGACTAGATTGAACGGGACGCGCCTCGTCAAATGAGGCAAACATTTTTTTTTATTTTTTAAATGACTCACTTTCATGTGTAACGATTTGCTCTATATAACACTGAAGAACTCTTTTCTTACTGCCACTGATAACAATTCGTTTAAAACATATTTATAATTTTATTGAAAGCTGCTTTGGTATGGACGTTTCTACTCTTAACCTCTAAGATGCATAACCCATCTGTTATGCAATATCTAATGCATAATATTTAGAAATTAGCTATCGTTTCCATTCATTTTCATACATTCATTTTCAACGCTTATTTATTTAGTTCATGACAGATTAAATGGGTTTTAAAACATTCTTCCAGCTTAATACTTTGACGTTTCTGTACTGCTTTTCTTTCTTTAACCAAGGTGTGACTTATCTTTCTTGGTTTATACTTAATGCTTTGGTTTTATAATATACAGCTTGTACTGATATAACTACTATATACTGTACGTTCTAATTATCTGTTGTTTCTTTGATATAATTTTGATGTGTGGATATTATAACTATTGTATACTGTAAGTTCTGATTACCCGTTGTTTCTTTAATATAATTTTGATCTGTTGATGTTCTAACTACTGTATACTGTAAGTTCTGATTATCTGTTGCTACGTTGATATAATTTTAATCCGTGGGTGTTCTAACTGCTGTATACTGTAAGTTCTGTTTACCTGATGTTTCTTTGATATAATTTGTTAGTGTGAATGTCCCGGAATTGATGTGGGCTAATAGACGAGATTACGCAGAATATATGAATTCAAAAGGTGTAACAAGATCATTAATGTGGAACAGATGTCAAGAACCAGACAAATGCCAGTGGAACAAGAGATAAGAAGACGACGTTGACGACGAATAGGATATACATTGAAGAAAAAAAACTGTTAAAATTACAAGGCAATCCTTGTTCTTCTTCATCGTCTTCGTGCAATCTCAGATGTTTATTTAAATGTTTTAAAAGACAGCAATGGTCAGTTTGAGGCTCTTTGTATCTCCATGAAGTTTTTACAGGAATGGTTCTGTTGACGGTCACATGTGCTTTCCGTGTTCCTCATATGTTGGACATCTTTGAAGTAGATGTTCAGCAGTCATTTTATTAGTGACACTCATCAGTTTTTTTTTTTTTTAATGTACGCCCGCTATTCGTCGAGGCGAAATCTCTGGTTAGTATATCTAACCTGAGACTGATTTTACGTGAGAATCCTATTTTCCCTGTACGCTGACAGGTGTCCTCTCGCCATTCAGGCAGATATTTGCCAAATTCGGAGGGTACCCATTAGAGCTGGGTCGGCTCAGGAGCCGTTCAGGTTATTCCAGTCCATGGTCGACGACACTCTTTCAAATGTCTTCACCAGGGGTTCGAATTATGCTAGTCCCGGTCGACGACACTACTTCAAATGTTCTCGCCCGGGTTTGAACCCGGATGATCCGATCGCCAGCGCAGTGTGGTAACCATTACACCAGAGCGGTTCCCACTCTCATCAGTAATTTCAATCTTTAGCTTGTTGAATAGATGGTATCCCTATTTTTTATGGACCGTCCGGAGTTTGAAGATTACCACTTGTTCTCTTTCTTCTGTAGAGCTGCTAATATGGATCGTTTTATTTGATGGCCAGGGTGTTCTGCATCCCATTTTTTCCTGCATCAGCTTTGCTTAAAACGTTTTGCTTCTTCGAAAGTTATGGTCCTCAGGGTGATAGGTAGAGAAAGACAGAAAAACACAAGAGAAGAGAACCGAAAACACACTTGACAAGGATGAGGACGACATAGAAGGAACTTGAGTTGGAACTTGAGCCTAGGACAGAAGAATGTACATGCTATCCTCACCATGCAAAGGCACAACAGGTCAATCACCTGTTTGCTTTAAACTTTTGATTACGAGAACTACAAGGGAGAAAACCGGACTGATTCTAAAGGCGACGAACTGGAACGGACTACGACTTATGGAACTTGGAACACAAGAAGTATAAATGGGAAAGAAGAGAAGCTGGTGGAAGAGATGAGGAAAGCAAAACTAGAAATCCTGGCTATAACGGAAACAAAGAAAAAAGGACAAGGAGTCATGGATCTCGATGGCAACACGCTGCTCTACAGTGGTGTACCCACATCTGAAAGAGCTAAAGGGGGCGTGGGTTACATTGTGGCCAAAAACACAAAAGATAGTATCAAGGGATGGAACTTTGTCTCGGACTGCATTATGGTTGTAAAACTAAAAGAAGGAGAAACCATAGTCAACCTGGTCATAGTGTATGGGCCAAATGAGGATGAGAGAGCAGAATTCTTCGAGCTGCTTCAAAGGACAGTGGATGACTGCCTAGATGAAATTATCATGCTCGGAGATTTAAATACCAGAGTTGGAAATGACCATGCTAGATGGGGTGGAGTTATCGGAAGATATCGAGAAGATACACTCAATGACAATGGAAAGCGATTCCTTAGATTCTGCAGTGAGCAGAATCTGATCATTACAAACACAAAGTTCCCCCATAAGCGCATACATGCATACACTAGATGTGAACCAACAAAGAATGAGAAGTCAGTGATCGACTATGCCATTGTTCGGAGGAGCTCATTCAAATATGTCCGGGATGCTAGAGTCTGGAGGGGGCCAGAGATAGGAAGTGATCACTACCTGCTTACAATCAACAGAACAACTGAAAGAGTTGCTCAGCCTAGGAACTGCCCAACATCACGCAATAAACTAAGTAAACGAACGGGGGAAATGAGCATTAAGACCGACAAGCTGAGAGAGCCAGAAATTAAGACCAGATATCAGGGGCTTATTGATGCAGCGGTGAGCAACACAGATGAACAACCTGATGACTTGGAAACCCTCTGGCTTAAATTCAAGGACATCATAAAGACAGCTGCTGCAGAAGCATGTGGTGAAGTCCGACTTGGGAACAAGAGAAAGAGGACACCTTGGTGGACAGAAGAACTCAAAGAGAAAATAAGAGAGAAGAAAATTGCATGGAAACAATACTTATGAGCTAAAAACACAGCAGGACAAATAGAGAAATACAGAGAATATGTGATACTCAGAACAGAAGCAAAGAACAAGGTGCTACCAGCAAAACAGAAGTCCTGGGAAGAATTTGGAGAAAAGCTAGAAAAAGATGCGCAAGACCCTAAAGACCCTAAAGAACATGAGGAAGGAAAAACAATGCCCTCTCAAATTTATAAAGGACAAGCAAGGCAAATTGCTTACTGCCCCGAAGGAAGTAATGGAAAGTTGGAAAGAATATTTCTCAGAACTCCTTGATGGTGAGCAAGGTCAAGCATCAGAAATGATAACCACTAGCACAGAAAAAGAAACCAATGGTGATGAAGATGACATAAAGATGGAAGAACTGAAGGCAGCACTGGAGAAAATCAAGATGGGCAAAGCAGCAGGGCATGATGGTATAACACCAGAAATGGTTAAGTACATGGGAGCATCAGGCGACCTATTACTCTTAAGGGTCCTACAGGCCGCGTGGTGCAACTAGACCATACCAAAGGATTGGGAGATTGCCATCATAACACCAATTTTCAAAAAGGATGACAATCGACAATGTAGAAACCATAGAGGCATATCACTTCTCAGTGTCCCTGGTAAAATCTACTCTAGAATCCTAGAGCAGAGACTCCGACGCCTAGCTGAGCCACAATTGGATGAGTTCCAGTGCGGATTCCGAGCAAACCGAAGTACTCAAGACCTAATCTTCACACTCAGACAGCTGAGTGAAAAGGCTCTTGAGTATAAGAGTGAGATCCATCTTTGTTTCATAGATCTGGAAAAGGCCTTTGACAGGGTCCCCTGGAGCAAACTTTGGGACTCTTTGGCAAGGAAGTACATTCCAGTACCTCTGATTCATGCTATACAGAGCTTCTACAAGTCTTGCAGAATTTATGTGAGGACAGCAAACCATAAGTCAGAAGAGTTCAGGATTCCCACTGGTGTAAGACAAGGTGATATCCTTGTAGCAAGTTTAATTTGCTGGAGAGGTTATGATGTTATAAAGAAGGAAAGATTGCTGTGTATGTGTCAACCGTGTGAGGTCAAGCTATGTAAGACCCTGAGTCTAATAGTTGATGAAAATGATGATGAATTCTCAGGGTACCTAACGCTACCTCTCTAGATCTCACACGGTGCTGTATTTTATTTCTAGTGTGTGGTGTTTGATGTGGCTAGTGTCTAGGGAATGCAATGAAATGGTGGTACATCAAAACAACATACTATAACACACTAATAGTAAAGTAATAAGTCTGTGGTTTAAGTTTTTCTTTGAACAGTATTTCTTTTTTTTGTACAATTTTTAATCTGCCTGTCCTGCAATCTCTTTTGGACAGGTCTTTGAAAATGAGGAAAATATATTTTACAACAACTGATTAACTAAAATTGGACTCTTTGTCCGATAAGAATAATATTAATATATTGTTCCTGTAGGTGTATTCACAGACTGTTATTTAGTACATAATAGTGTAAGTCATTTATATGAGGAGCTGTTGTAGTCATCATGCCCCTATCTTTAAAGTTAATTTTGGGGAAAAACACTTTATTCCGATGAACTGTCAGATGGCCCAGCTAATGGCACATCACCTTATATTTTTTTATGAAGATGCAAACGCCCAACACTGCTCTGCATAGGATATGGCAGCTCACAGAAGCTCCTTCCGGCTAACTGCAGACAGTATACAATTTCACTGGAGACTTTCTGTCTTCAAATGCATTCATCAGGTTTCCTGTCACCGGCTGGTAACAGGAAATAAAACCCTGCAATAAAAAGACACCCTGGCCTTTTCATATCTGATTTAGACTTCCATTAACTATTTATACATGATGGGATGGGGTCAGCCTCATGTGCATACAAGTGCACCAGCCCCTAACTCATATGACTTTACACCCTACTGTGACCACACCTCAGGTCCATATGGCGGATACGCCACTGTAATTTTACATAGTTTTCTTCAATACAATAAAATGGAGTAAACACATCTCCTTCTGTATGATTTTCTCTTCTTTTCCTAACTATAAACGCTCTAGGCATGTTGATGAGTGTTCATGGAACACGGAGGCTTGCTAACATATTCTGATCTAATAATAATAATAATCATATGCAACATTCAAACACAATTCAAATTGAGGACTCAATAACTTTTGCTCCCGGCATGTGCTTCACTTTTCCCAATAGCAGTATCTAGCTTTTTGCAGTTTTAATAAGGCATATTAATAAATAAATCATTCTTACCACAAATTCAATGAAATATAACACAAGTAACGATGACTGGCAAATATGGCCTGAGTTTCTCTGCCGTTGTCCAGACTGTTAGATTAGTATTTATTTTACAATTAACACTTCTGTTCTCATCGTACTTTAGTACAGAAAATTTCTTATCAAATGGCCAAGAGCCTTGTAAGCTTTTGCTAATATCAATTTGGGCTGGCCAATGAAATCAGACGACTACCAAATTTTGAATTTAGTTTTCAAAAACAAAACCCCAAACATACTTTGTATCTCGTAGTCCATTGGTCAGTCTGCCTTAGCTATGCCAATGCAAAAATATGTTTAGTTTTGGGATACCAATTCTACCTCTCCCTTCCTCCTAGTGTTAACCAACCAAATTGAATCACTCCTATACCTCTTTATCCAAATTGCGTCCCAAAATGTTACCAATAAATGAGCAAGAAAGATAGTCTGTTTGTCAACCTGTCCAAGAATATATAATATTTCTACAATATCTTAGTTATTACTCGTGCGATTTTTTATATTAAAACATATTATTGACCAGAAGACTAAGCTCTATCTGTCTATATAGGGTTTATGTCAGTCTTTAGCGTCGTTAACATTTTTGTCTTTTTCTATGCATTTTGGGTTTTCTTTTTCTGAACCATAATATTAATAAACTCTATCTCTAAGATTCATCTAAGTTCTTGTGAGGACTATGGAGGATTTGATATATTGTAATAATATTAATTCTATCATGCTAACCATCCTTTATTCTGTATCACTAAAGTCATTATAAGTTTTCACTTTCAGTATCGTTCTACCTCCACCTCCCCTTCTCCCAATGGTTATTTGAATCGTAGTTATATTGTCTAGCCTAACGCCGTGGCGGGCAATAAGCAGTAAAGATTTCTCCGCAATAGCCTTCAAACCTCGGTTACTAAGCGACTTGGATACAATACAATGCATTAGTTTATTTCAGATTCATAATAAGCATTGGTTTTATTCTTCTCTCACTCTCTGTCCTCCCCCTTTTTCTATCGCTCTAGCAAGCAAAACCAGTATGCCGTACTCACGCAAACTGTTTTATGTCGATTACAAATTTTCAAGACGGACTGACGAAAACGCGGGCGGGTTTTGGGTTAGGCTATCATTTTTCTTTAGCGAGAACACTTTTTAACATACAGCTCGCCACCAGGCATCGGTGATGATGTCGGGCAACAAACACGGGCTTGTTATAGTTTTTAACTGCTTTTTAACTCTTTAGTTAAATATTAATGAAATTTTGATCAATTGTATCACTGATCTCACCACACATCCCCCTGTTAAGACATGCACCCACGTGCTAGTTTAAAATCTGTGATACACATTAGATCAACTAACTCAACTACTCTTTATGATTATTCTGGGTTTCTTCTGGAGGGTGTCTACTTAAAAAGTCTGCCCCAACATTTTGCGAACCCGGAATGTATTCACTGGTGAACGAATATGGTTGAATGAGTAAAGACCACCTTAGCAAACGGGTATTCCAATGTTTTGCCTGTGCCAAAAATACTAAAGGCTGATGGTCTGATTGGACCACAAAAGTTCTACCATATAAATAAATCTGGAACTTCTTAATCGCCCAGACTAAAGCAAGACATTCCTTTTCAATTGTTGAGTAGTTTTTTTCCGCTCTGTTTAACTTGCGACTGGCATAAGCGACTGGGTTTAATTCCCCATTTGGTGAAGAGGACCTCTGTAACAATGTGGCCCCCAAGCCCACATTACTAGCGTCCGCTCTTACCACGAATTCCTGAGTCCAATCTGGTAATTTCAAAATAGGCTTGCTAGTGAGTTTTTCTTTTAATTCATTATAAGCCAATTCACACTGTGCCGACCATTCAATCTTATCAGGTTTTCCTTTACGAGTCAAATCTGTCAGAGGCGCACACACAGAATTAAAGTTTTTAATATATTTTTGATAAAAGCCACACAGTGACACGAAAGATCGCACATCTTTCTTGGTCTGTGGTCTGGGTGCTCTCTGCAATTTCTCCAGATTCTTGGGGTCAGGGGTCATGCTACCCTGATGTACAGTATGTCCCAAGAATTCTAGTTCCTTACATCCTATACAACATTTCGTTGGTCTAGCAGTCAAGTTTTCCTCTCTGAGTCTATCAAACAGCATGTTCAAAGAGTTAACATGGTCCTCAAATGTTTCCGTCGCGATAAGAATATCATCCATGAAATTGGAGATGCATGGATTTTTCAGCGGTTCCAACAGTTTTCGCATCATTCTGGAAAACACACTCGGCTCATTTTTCAACCCAAACGGTAACATGTTAAATTCATAGTGCCCTTCCGATGTGCTAAACGCCAGCTAAGGTCGAATCTCAGGCTTCACTGGGATCTGGTAATACCCTTTACTGAGATCTACCTTGCAAAAATATTTTGCCTTATTCAGTCTGGCAAACAGTTGGTTAGTATCAGGTAATGGATCCACCTGACTTTCTGTGACAGCATTCAGTTTCCTGTAATCTATGCACAGTCTATGTTCCCCAGATGGTTTTCTCAACAAAACCACACTAGAGCTATAAGGAGATTCACTGTGAGAAATAATCCCTTCTTGTAACAAATAATCTATCTCCTCTTTCAAAGCTTTTTCTTTTGCGAAGGGGATAGGATAGGCTCTCATACAGATGGGTGGTTGGTCTAGTAGTTTCATATCATATTCCAACAAATTTGTGTGCCCCGGCTTATCCGTTAACACGTCTGTATGTTTCTCTAGACCCTTTTGAATCTTCTCCCTCTGTCCTTTTGTCAGGTGATTACTGATCTTCACCTGTGCAAACGTTTCACAGGGTTTCAGTGGATATTCAAAAGAGGTGAGAGGTTCATTTTTCATTTCAGTTGCTATGGCTAAGGTCATTAAGTGTGTTCCTTTTAAATTACTTCTTTCTTGATATTTCTTTACGAGGTTCACGTGATAGACTTTTTCCTTTCCCTTCTTGTCTATCTTATAATTTGTTCTGGATACCTTTTCCAAAACTGTATATGGACCTTCCCATCCGATCTGAAGTTTATTGCTGCTGCCGGGTAGTAGAAGAAGCACCTTCTCCCCTACAGCAAGCTCCCTATCCTTCGCTTTCTTATTGTAATATGCAGCATGTTTCTTCCTGGCTTGTCTTAAGTTATCATTTGCAATTTTCCAGCCAGTTTTTAAACGAGTGGTCAGTTCGTTCACATATTGATATGATGAGGTAACAGTCTCTTCTGTCTTCTCATCTGTCCACGTCCTCAATAAGGCTTCCAATGGACCTTTTATCGGCCTACCAAATAGTATTGTCGCTGGTGCCATTCCAGTCGAATTGTGGAGTACTTCCCGGTACGCAAAGAGTGCCGCGGGCAAGTATTGATCCCATGTATCCGGTTTTTTATGTGCCAACTTCCTCAGCATGGAGATAAGTGTCCCGTTGAACCTTTCCACCTGGCCGTTCCCTTGGGGTGGTACGGACTACAATGAGAGTGCTTGGCTTGGAAGATCCTGAAAACTTCCTCAGTTAGTCTCCCCTTGAACTGTGATCCATTATCAGTCAAGATTTGGTGAGGGAAACCTAACCTTGTGAATATGGTGAGTAATGCCTCTGCCACATGTTTCGAGTCGATTGATGATAGGGCTACCGCCTCTCCCCACATAGAACAAGTGTCCACCAGAGTAAGGATGTAACTGTTCCTCCTCTTGGTTCGTGTGAGAGGTCCCACAATATCCACTGCAACTCTTTCAAAAGGGGTTCCCATTATTGTCATCTCCCCTAGAGATGCAGGTGCAGTCCAATGCTTTGGAGCTACCCTTTGACATTCTGGGTAGGATTTTACATATCTCTTTATATCTTCCGTTATTCCTGGCCAAAAATAATGACAAGCTATACGCTGTCCTGTAGCGCTAATCCCCATGTGACCACTGAAAGAGATAGCATGTCCTAACTCCATCACCTTTTCCCTATATGAAGTGGGAAGGACCAGTTGTCCATGACCATTTGAACCAGTTCCGGCCTTCCTATATATGAGTTTATTCTTCATATAAAATTCTCCTTTATTAGGAGGGGTATGGCATTTTGGGAGTTTCTTAAAACACTGCTTCGGTGACCTATCCTCAGCCTGTGCCTTCCTCATCTCCTCTGGATGAGTATTTATAGGTTCATCTTCCTCCTTCTTTGTTTGAGACCTGATCTGGACTGTGGCCATGATCACAGGACTTTTGGGATTTCCCAAGAACACATATCGACACCCCAATATCAGAGGGTAGATTGGTTCGTTTATCACTGCTGCCTTGATTACTCCTTCCACATGGCGAGTTTTCACAGTTATCCTGGCGATGGGAAGTGTCATGGTTGCTACGTCCTTGGTTGCCGCTTGGATCTCCACTGTTTCTGTGGTGTATTGATCTGCGTGCACCAGGTGAGAGCTCACGACTGAGTCAAAATCTAATCCAGTATCATATAGGCATCTTATGGTGACCCCATTACATACTACATCTTCACAAACTGGGGGGTGATAAGGTTCCTGCTGTTCAGTAGGTTTTGCCTTTAATCCCTTGTTCCCCGTTTTCATTGCAGCGAAGGAAGGAGGTTTCTTTTTACAGTCTTTGGTGTCATGATTGTCCCTCTTACACCATTTACACCATTTCCTTTCTTGGTTGACAGATTTTCTTTCATTGAATTTTCGGTCATTGAACTGTGGGTTTCTATCTCTATGGTCGAATCTTGGCCTATCAAAGTTGGGCTTACCTCGGTTTCCCTGATCTCTATTATCACATTTATTTGAGTTTTGTGGGGCTTTATTGTTATCTATATGTTTATTTCTTGCGCCAGCTACTTCTGCCTGGGCCGCCTGATACCTCTCAGCGACATTAAGTAACTCACCCATCTTCTCTGCACCTTGTTCCATGAGAAATTTTCTCAGGTCTGGAGCCATGGACTCTCTCAATTGCTCTATCATGATCATCTCTTTAAGATCTTGGGTTTTCCCCAGAGCAGTCCATTTCTCCAAATAGGTTTCCAATCTGGCAGAGAACTGGTGGTATGTCTCCCCAGACAAAAGCATTGGCATTTCTAAACCTTTTTTCTATAAAACTCACCATTCTTCTCGTATCTTATCAAAAGAGCCTGCTTTAACATGTCATAATTGTCTTGGTCATCCCTTTTCATATTTGCAAAAACTTCATAAGCTGTTCCCCTAAGACCCTGGGATAACTTCAGACTCCACCTTTCTTTTTCTAACCCAAAAGTTGTAGCTAGTACCTCGAATCTGCTTAAGAATGACTCTATGTCATCATCTTTTTCAACAAAATGATCTAAATGGAACCCCATGGCTGAGTTGGAGGCACCCTGACTTGGAGCAGAGTCGGAGGTGGATGGGCTGTTACCATTTTCAGGAGCATGGCCTTGCAACTCTAACTCCCTTAGTCGTAACTCATGTTCTCGATGTAATCTCCTATCCTCCTTGTCTTCTTCCATCTGCAGTCGTTTTTCTTCAGCCTCTAATGCCCTAGCCTCCTTCTCCTTTTCAGCCTCCATCTTTTTCTCCTCCAATTGGAGCCTCTTAATTCCAGCCTCTCTATCAGCCTCAATTTGTATCCTTTTAATTTCTTTTTCTGATTAAATTTGTAATCTTCTTTCTGCTTCTAACTTCCTATTTTCTCTATCAATAAATTTGTCACACTCTGAGGTTACATACTGGACCAACTCTGGCCCATCCATGCCCATCTCTCTGGCAGTCTGCACAGCAGCAGATCGAAACTTTGCCAAGTCCGCCATCTGATCAATTCTAAAATGTTCCAAATCTATTACTAAAATAAGTACAACTCTAATTAATTATTCCAGGCTCTGACAATTCATCAATTTCCCAAATCTTTGGGTAATATTAATAATGGGGATTCCCTGGGTAAAATAGAAATGATGTTAATGCTAAATCCCAGAACAGGACCCCAATTTATGTAGTAATGTTATAAGAATTTAAAAATCCCCGGGTGAGCGTCCCAATATATGTAGCAAGTTTAATTTGCTGGAGAGGTTATGATGTTATAAAGAAGGAAAGATTGCTGTGTATGTGTCAACCGTGTGAGGTCAAGCTATGTAAGACCCTGAGTCTAATAGTTGATGAAAATGATGATGAATTCTCAGGGTACCTAACTCTACCTCTCTAGATCTCACACGGTGCTGTATTTTATTTCTAGTGTGTGGTGTTTGATGTGGCTAGTGTCTAGGGAATGCAATGAAATGGTGGTACATCAAAACAACATACTATAACACACTAACAGTAAAGTAATAAGTCTGTGGTTTAAGTTTTTTTTGAACAGTAATTCTTTTTTTTTGTACAATTTTTAATCTGCCTGTCCTGCAATCTCTTTTGGACAGGTCTTTGAAAATGAGGAAAATATATTTTACAACAACTGATTAACTAAAATTGGACTCTTTGTCCGATAAGAATAATATTAATATATTGTTCCTGTAGGTGTATTCACAGACTGTTATTTAGTACATAATAGTGTAAGTCATTTATATGAGGAGCTGTTGTAGTCATCATGCCCCTATCTTTAAAGTTAATTTTGGGGAAAAACACTTTATTCCGATGAACTGTCAGATGGCCCAGCTAATGGCACATTACCTTATATTCTTTTATGAAGATGCAAACGTCCAACACTGCTCTGCATAGATTATGTCAGCTCACAGAAGCTCCTCCTGGCTAACTGCAGACAGTATATAATTTCACTGGAGACTTTCTGTCTTCAAATGCATTCATCAGGTTTCCTGTCACCGGCTGGTAACAGGAAATAAAACCCTGCAATAAAAAGACACCCTGGCCTTTTCATATCTGATTTAGACTTCCATTAACTATTTATACATGATGGGATGGAGTCAGCCTCGTGGGCATACAAGTGCACCAGCCCCTAACTCATATGACTTTACACCCTACTGTGACCACACCTCAGGTCCATATGGCGGATACGCCACTGTAATTTTACATAGTTTTCTTCAATACAATAAAATGGAGTAGACACATCTCCTTCTGTATGATTTTCTCTTCTTTTCCTAACTATAAACGCTCTAGGCATGTTGATGAGTGTTCATGGAACACGGAGGCTTGCTAACATATTCTGATCTAATAATAATAATAATCATATGCAACATTCAAACACAATTCAAATTGAGGACTCAATAATTTTTGCTCCCGGCATGTGCTTCACTTTTCCCGATAGCAGTATCCAGCTTTTGGCAGTTTTAATAAGGCATATTAATAAATAAATCATTCTTACCACAAATTCAATGAAATATAACACAAGTAACGATGACTGGCAAATATGGCCTGAGTTTCTCTGCCGTTGTCCAGACTGTTAGATTAGTATTTATTTTATAATTAACACTTCTGTTCTCATCGTACTTTAGTACAGAAAATTTCTTATCAAATGGCCAAGAGCCTTGTAAGCTTTTGCTAATATCAATTTGGGCTGGCCAATGAAATCAGGCGACTATCAAATTTTGAATTTAGTTTTCAAAATTAAAACCCCAAACATACTTTGTGTCTCGTAGTCCATTGGTCAGTCTGCCTTAGCTATGCCAATGCAAAAATATGTTTAGTTTTGGGATACCAATTCTACCTCTCCCTTCTTCCTAGTGTTAACCAATCAAATTGAATCACTCTTATGCCTCTTTTGCAAATTGCGTCCCAAAATGTTACCAAAAAATGAGCAAGAACGATAGTCTTTTTGTCAACCTGTCCAAGAATATATAATATTTCTACAATATCTTAGTTATTACTCGTGCGATTTTTGATATTAAAACATATTATTGACCAGAAGACTAAGCTCTATCTGTCTACATAGGGTTTATGTCAGTCTTTAGCGTCGTTAACATTTTTGTCTTTTTCTTTGCATTTTGGGTTTTCTTTTTCTGAACCATAATATTAATAAACTCTATCTCTAAGATTCATCTAAGTTCTTGTGAGGACTATGGAGGATTTGATATATTGTAATAATATTAATTATATCATGCTAACCATCCTTTATTCTGTATCACTAAAGTCATTATAAGTTTCCACTTTCAGTATCGTTCTACCCCCACCTCCCCTTCTCCCAATTTTTATTTAAATCGTAGTTATATTGTCTAGCCTAACGCCGTGGCGGGCAATAAGCGGTAAAGATTTCTCCGCAATAGCCTTCAAACCTCGGTTACTAAGCGACTTGGATACAATACAATGCATTAGTTTATTTTAGATTCATAAAAAGCATTGGTTTTATTCTTCTCTCACTCTCTGTCCTCCCCCCTTTTCTATCGCTCTAGCAAGCGAAACCAGTATGCCGCACGCACGCAAACTGTTTCATGTCGATTACAAATTTTCAAGACGGACTGACGAAAACGCGGGCGGGTTTTGGGTTAGGCTATCATTTTTCTTTAGCACGAACACTTTTTAACATACAGCTCGCCACCAGGCATCGGTGATGATGTCGGGCAACAAACACGGGCTTGTAATAGTTTTTACTACTTTTTAACTCTTTAGTTAAATATTAATGAAATTTTGATCAATTGTATCACTGATCTCACCACAATCCTGTCACCTTATCTTTTCATACTCCTCATAGACGATGTTATCAAGGCATGTAAGGAGAGAACAAGAAAGTATTCAGTTGGGTACTGGAAGATGAGACAGGTATGTATTTCAGAGCTGGCATTTGCTGATGATGTTGCCCTGATTGCTAAATCAGAGTCACATCCCTAATCCAAATGCAAGTATGGAAGGAAGAGCTGGAGAAGAGAGGGATGATCATAAGCAGCCCTAAAACAAAATCCATAGTGATATCACGAAAAGAAAGAAGACATCAGATTAAGCTGGGAGAACAGGTCCTGGAGCAGGTCGACCACTTTAAATATCTCGAAGCTATTATAGACCGAAAGGGAGGCATCAAAGAAGAGTTGGCTACTCGAAAAGCAGCAGCTAGGAGACTTTTTCAGGCCATAAATCGAGGATTCCTCAGCACGAGAGAGGTTGGTAAGAAAACGAAGATGGCTGTATACCGCTTCACCTATGTCCCAGTCTTGACATATGGATGCGAGTCATGGGCAATGACTACAAATCACAAAAGCCAGATCCAAACCTCAGAAATGAGGTATCTGAGGAAGGTGGTTGAAGTAACAAGAAGAGATATGGTCCGCAACCAGACGATACGTCAAGGCCTAAAATCCCACCCCCTGCAGACCCAAGTAGAACAGTCCCAAATAAGGTGGTTTGGCCATGTCTGCAGAATGGGA